>OZ012741.1:113196835-113589335 GCA_963859935.3 Lathyrus sativus
ATCAGAGTGCTGTGGGATTGGACATGGCAACCATGGGCTTGGTACCTGGCTTGAGGGTGCCAATTAAATTCAAAGCTCCTGCGTTCGATAAGTACAAAGGAGACACATGTCCGAAAGTGCATGTACGAGCTTATTACAGAAAGATGTCTGCATACTCAACTGATGAAAGAATGCTAATGCATTTCTTTCAGGATAGTCTGTCGGGCCCTTCCCTAGAGTGGTACATGGGGTTGGAGCCAACTGATATCAAGACATGGAAGCAATTGGCGGAGGCGTTCGTAGCCCATTACAAGTATAATAGCGACCTGGCGCCCAATCGGGTCCAGTTGGCCGGGCTGTCGCAGAAGAAGGGGGAGAGTTTTAAAGAGTACGCGCAAAGGTGGCGCGATATGGCTGCCAGGGTCCGTCCTCCGGTGGAAGATAAGGAAATGAATGATATGTTTGTCGGCACATTCACAGGGCTGTTTCATGATATGCTGTTTCATACGTCTCTGGCCAGTTTTTCAGACCTGGTTCTGATGGGGGAAAAGATTGAACGTAACATTAAGCAAGGAAAGTTCCAAGTCGAGGAATCAACTGCATCTGGCAGTAATAGGAAAGCTTATGGTGGGCGCCGTCAGGGCGAGGCAAGCGCGGTATTTGGAGGCCGAGGCCGAGGCCGAGGCAGGGGACGAGGTCAATATCGTCAGCCGCAGCAGGTGTCGAGTGTCACTATCCCATATCAACAACAACCAATCCAGCAACAACAACCGGTTCAGCAGCAACTAATGCCACAGCAGCAGCAGCCTCAGCAGGGGGCACAGCAAGCTCAGCGAAGATTCCAGGGCAGTAAGCCGAGAAGAGTGTTTGAGAAGCCTCCCTCTACCTATGCTGATTTGTTGCAGACATTGTTGGGATTGAATCTAGTAGAGAAAAGAACCCTGGCACCGATAACGGGAGCTCCCCCGTTCGGCTACGATGCAAGCAGGCACTGTGAGTTTCATTCTGGGGCCCCGGGCCACGATATAGAAGGTTGCCATGCTTTTAAGCACGTTGTGCAGGATCTTTTGGACAACAAGACTATCAATTTCGGAACGGCAGGTCCGAATATAGTCCAGAAACCCATGCCTAATCATGGGGCAAACGCCGTTCTAACTGAGGAAGGTCTGAATCTTATTATGAATGTTGAAGATTTAAAGACGCCGCTGAGCGAGATAAAGAGCCGACTGTTGCAAGGGGGTGTTTACCCAGGATGTAACGAGTATTGCTTAGATTGTTGGACCCTAGCTGGGGGGTGTGAAGATCTGAAGAAAGGCATTCAGGCCTTAATTGATGAAGGCATATTGCAGTTTGATCGAGCGGCAACTGAAGAGCCTGCAGGGGCAGTAGTGGATAATCAGAGTGATGTGGCCACAGTGACGATTCCTCGGAAGACGATCACTATTGCAGCACCAGCTCAGCGACCACCGATTACCATAACTAAGGCCGGGCCAATCCCGTACGAGAACACGAAAGCAGTCCCATGGTCATATGGGTTAGAGGTGTATTGTGATGGGATAAAGATTGATGTTAACAAACAGCCAGTGGAGATTGTGGATAATGTTGTTGGCTCAGGAGGCATGACGAGGAGCGGCAGGATCTTTATATCTCCTGAAGTGGAAGCCGAAAGACTAGCAAAAGGAAAAGGGAAAGCGGTTGAAAATGTTCCAGCGCAGGCAAGTGAAAAAGAAGCAGCATCGAAGGATGTAGAAGAATTCATGCGCTTAATTCGAAAAAGTGATTATAAAATTGTGGAGCATCTGCAGCAGACACCGTCCAAAATATCTATCTTATCATTGCTGTTGTGTTCGGAAGCTCACAGAAATGCTTTGCTGAAAGTCCTGGACACTTCTTTTGTACCCCAAGATGTCTCCGTAAATCAGCTAGAAGGAGTATTGGCACATGTGAATGCAGGCCACAGCTTGGGCTTTACCGATTTTGACTTGACTCCGAAAGGGAGAGATCATAATATGGCATTACACGTATCTGTTGAGTGTAGAGGGTCGGTGATGTCGCACGTATTGGTTGACACCGGGTCATCTTTGAATGTGCTGCCCAAGAAGGCGATGATGAAGCTGGATGTTCGAGGAATCTTGTGCACACCCAGTGATTTGGTAGTCAGAGCGTTTGACGGCACGCGGAGAACAGTCTTCGGATCGATTACCTTGCCTCTGCAAGTGGGGCCGGAAGTGTTTGCAACTGAGTTTTATATCATGGATATACAGCCTGCGTACAGCTGCTTGCTTGGCAGACCCTGGATTCATGGGGCAGGGGCCGTTACGTCTACCCTGCATCAGAAGTTAAAGTATATGGTCGGAGACAGTGTAGTCACCGTGTGCGGAGAAGAAGACATCCTGGTCAGCCATCTATCTTCATTCAAATATGTGGAAGTCGACGGGGAGATCCACGAGACGCCATGCCAGGCATTCGAAGGTTTGCGCATCAAGGACAAAGGTCCCGGGCCGAGCAAAGTGCCAGAGATAGCTGTCTCATCGTATAAAGAAGCTCAAGCTCTAGTGGAAGCAGGAGAAGCCAAGGGCTGGGGCAAAGTGCTGGACATTCCTGTGAAGATGGACCGGTTCGGGCTGGGGTACCGACCGTCGTCATCAACTCCTTCCGTGGGGACCCCCCATTTCAGAAAGTCAATCACCATCTCTGCCAGTGGAGTATGTCATGAAACTGTCAATGCTGCTTCAGAGTCTGATGAAGGAGACAGTGACTGTGATATGGATGCCTGGATTCAGCCAAGCACGCCAGGACAAGGACTGTGCAACTGGTCTATTCAGGAGCTTGTTCCTGTGACTTTTAAACAGTAATGCTTTGCTTTATTAATTGTTGAATAATCTAATGTCTTGCCCGGGGCATCAGGATTTGCTTAGGGCTGTGTTGTTATAAACATTGCGTGTTAATCATTAAATAAATGGCGTTTTTTCATGTGCGAATACCGTAATCCCTGTCTTTCTTGTTTTATATTTTTCAATAAAATGGCAACGTGGTTATTCGCTTTATACGCATTTTGAAGCACTTAACCATTCCTTTTGCAGGATAACATTTTCAGATGACATTCTTGAACCACCTATGACTCGTCCCGACTTTGAGCATCCGGTATTCCAGACCGAAGAAGAGGTTGTCGAAGATAGCGACGTTCCTGAAGAACTGTCTTGGTTAGTGAAGCAAGAGGAAAGAGCCATTCTGCCTCACGACGAGGTCATCGAAATTATCAATTTGGGGTCGGAAGGGGTTGAGAAAAATATTCGTATCGGAGCCGCACTGCAGAGTGATATCAAGCGAAGACTGGTTGAAATGCTCCGAGAGTATAATGATGTATTCTCTTGGTCATATGAGGATATGCCAGGGCTCGATACAGATATGGTTGTGCATCGCCTGCCACTGAAAGAAGATTGCCCGCCGGTCAAACAAAAGCTTCGCAGAACTCGACCAGATATGGCAATGAAGATCAAAGAGGAAGTACAAAAGCAGTGGGACGCTGGGTTCCTGGCTGTGACGAAGTATCCTTCATGGGTTGCCAACATCGTACCAGTGCCAAAGAAAGATGGCAAGGTTCGAATGTGCGTGGATTATAGAGATTTGAATAAAGCAAGCCCAAAAGACGATTTTCCACTTCCTCATATTGACGTGTTAGTTGATAATACTGCTCAGTACTCTGTATTCTCCTTCATGGATGGCTTTTCAGGCTATAATCAAATTAAAATGGCGCCAGAGGATATGGAGAAGACTACTTTCATAACGCCGTGGGGAACATTTTGCTACAAAGTGATGCCCTTTGGTTTGAAAAATGCTGGGGCAACATATCAGCGTGCGATGACGACTCTCTTTCATGACATGATGCATAAAGAGATCGAAGTTTATGTTGACGATATGATTGCCAAATCCCAGACGGAGGAAGAGCATCTGGTGAATCTGCTGAAGTTGTTTAAAAGACTTAGGAAGTTCAGGCTGAGGCTGAACCCTAATAAATGCACCTTCGGGGTGAGATCGGGTAAGCTCCTGGGGTTTATCGTAAGCGAAAGAGGAATAGAGGTCGATCCTGCTAAAATAAAAGCGATTCAAGAAATACCGACGCCTAAAACAGAGAAAGAGGTGCGCGGGTTTTTAGGGAGATTGAACTACATTGCCCGGTTCATATCTCACCTAACTGCCACGTGTGAACCATTATTCAAGCTCTTGAAGAAAGATCAAGCTGTAACGTGGAACGAAAATTGTCAAAAGGCGTTCGATAAAATAAAGAAGTATCTGCAGGAGCCTCCTATTTTGATACCCCCGGTGGCAGGGAGACCCTTGATAATGTATTTGACGGTTCTTGAGGGAAGCATGGGTTGTGTTCTCGGTCAACACGACGAGACAGGGAGAAAAGAGCATGCGATCTACTACCTGAGTAAGAAATTTACAGATTGTGAATCTCGATACTCAATGCTGGAGAAAACTTGTTGCGCGCTAGCTTGGGCCGCCAAGCGTTTGAGGCAGTACATGCTGAATCATACAACCATGCTTATCTCGAAGATGGATCCAATCAAATATATATTCGAAAAGCAGGCGTTGTCAGGTAGAATTGCCCGTTGGCAGATGGTCTTGACTGAATATGATATCCAATACGTCTCGCAAAAGGCTATAAAGGGGAGTGTGTTGTCTGAATATCTGGCGGAGCAGCCTATTGAAGAGTACCAATCGATGAGGTTTGATTTTCCTGACGAGGATATCATGTACCTAAAGATGAAGGATTGCGAAGAGCCGTTGCCAGACGAAGGACCAGAGTTGGGGTCCCAGTGGAAGATGATATTTGACGGAGCTGTGAATGCTTATGGTAGCGGAATAGGGGCAATTATCACTACGCCACACGGGTCGCACATCCCGTTTACTGCCCGATTGACCTTTGCCGTTACCAACAATGAGGCCGAATACGAAGCTTGTATAATGGGGCTTGAAGAAGCCATTGATTTGCGAATCAAACATCTAGACGTATACGGAGACTCAGCTCTGGTGGTGAATCAGATCAAAGGGGAATGGGAGACACGGCAGCCTAATTTGATACATTACATGAATTATGCAAGGAGATTGTTGCCTTTCTTCGACAAAGTTGAATTGCATCACGTACCGCGGGCAGAAAATCAAATGGCTGATGCCCTTGCCACTTTGTCTTCCATGTACAAGGTCAACTTCTGGAACGAAGCTCCCCAAATCACTATCTCTCGGTTGGACAGGCCAGCTTATGTATTTGCTATTGATGAAGCGTCTGATGACAAACCGTGGTATTTTGATATCCTTAATTTCCTGAAGAATAAAGAGTATCCGGCTGGGGCATCCAGTCAAGATCAGAAGACTCTCAGGAGATTAGCGGGTAATTTCTATTTGAATCCGGATGGCGTCTTATACAGAAGAAACCACGATTTGGTGTTGTTGCGTTGTGTAGACGAGAAAGAGGCAAAGCTCCTCATGGAGGAAATTCACGAAGGTGCCTTTGGTACGCATGCTGGTGGGCATGCTATGACGAGAAAACTGCTGAGGGCAGGTTATTTTTGGCTGACGATGGAAACTGATTGTTTCAAGTTCGCGAGAAAGTGCCACAAGTGCCAAATCTATGCTGACAAGATACATGTGCCTCCAAGTCCTCTGAATGTGATGTCATCTCCATGGCCATTCTCGATGTGGGGAATCGATATGATTGGAAAGATCGAGCCGACGGCTTCTAATGGGCATCGATTCATCCTAGTAGCAATCGATTATTTCACCAAGTGGGTGGAAGCGGCGTCTTACGCAAATGTAACGAAGCAAGTGGTGGCTAGATTCATCAAGAGAGATATCATTTGCCGATATGGAATCCCCGAGCGGATAATCACGGATAATGGTTCAAATCTGAACAACAAAATGATGAAGGAGCTCTGTCAGAATTTCAAGATCGAACATCACAACTCCTCCCCTTACCGACCCAAGATGAATGGCGCTGTTGAGGCAGCCAATAAGAATATCAAGAAAATCGTTCAGAAAATGGTGGTGACCTATAAGGATTGGCATGAAATGCTACCTTTCGCTTTGCACGGTTATCGTACGACGGTACGCACATCAACCGGGGCAACTCCGTTCTCGTTGGTATACGGAATGGAAGCGGTATTACCATTGGAAGTTGAGATCCCTTCTCTGAGGGTATTGCGAGACGTTCAGCTGGACGAGGCAGAATGGGTAACGAATAGATTGAACCAACTGAGTTTGATGGACGAGAAGAGGATAGCTTCTCTAGCATACGGTCGTTTGTACCAAAGACGAATGAAGAAAGCGTACGACAAGAAGATACTTCCGCGAAGCTTTCAGACGGGCGACCTTGTGCTGAAAAGGATTCTCCCGCCGCAAGCAGATCACAGGGGCAAGTGGACCCCCAACTACGAAGGGCCATACGTTGTCAGAAAGGTCTTTTCAGGAGGAGCTTTATTGTTGTCCACCATGGACGGAGAAGACTTTGCGTCACCTGTGAATTCGGACGCAGTTAAAAAATACTTTGCTTAAAATAGACCCGCTGGACAGAAAAAGAGAGTCCAGGCAAAAATGGGGCATCCTAGCGAACCGAAAAACAGAATGAAAGGTTCGGGCAAAAGTTAGGGATAAAATTGAAAAAATGTACACCCGCGAAGTTGAAAACCTACACTGGGCGGCTTCGGCAAAAAAGGGTATCCCGGTGAACTGAAAACCCGTAAAGGGCGGTTCACGCAAAAGTTAGGGATTTGAAAAGCAAATGACTGCGGTCCGAATTCATTGAGCATCAATGCGGGAGAATATACTTGAGGGGTCGACTATCGGATACAGTCTCTTCAGAAAAATGGATACCGGGAAAGCATTAGAGTCGGATGAGTCATGGGAGGATCAGTCGTGGTGTTCATCTGCATCCCGTTGCCGACATGTGTACAAAATTTAATTTGTCAAAATATTCATGCTTCTTGTGCATACTTATGTATTTGCTTTGCGTAGCTTCCTCTTTTCAGGAGTTACATCCCGTGTACAAAAACTCCGCCCATTCAGGGGCCCAATCAATGAAAATATGTTATTCAGTACTTGATGCTGGTTCTTTACTGTTTTGTGCATAATAAAACGCCTAAGTTTATTGAAGCTAGCATGAGTATAACATCACTGGCCCTTGCCAACAATTGTTAAAGCTTTGAATTAACTGAGTGTAACGTCACTAACCTGAATTGATTTGAGTGCATAGGCTTGTCGTGTCTTGTTTGTGTTGTTGCAGGTTTTCGTAACCATACGAGGAAGATGGTCAAAAGATTGCGATAACGAAAGACTTAATCGCCACGCAGGTCACGCATGTTCTTCCTGAAGAAGGATAGAATTCCCCAGCTAGCCGTAGCTTACTCAAAGGGAGCAGGAAAGTTATTCGTCCTCAACAGAGTTTGGCGATTCCAAGATCATAAGGCTGTATTCAGACAGGTTCATCTTCCCCCGCAGGGTCATGCACTCTCCCCCAGCGGAGTCAGTTAATTTTCCCCAAGAGAATCATCCCATCCCCAGCGGAATTCTCTTTGCAAGTGTTTTCATTCCTTCCAGTGGAACTCAAAGATCAAGACTCTCCAAAGCAGAGTTGATGGTGGGTCCTGTCATTTATTTTGTCAGAGATACTGGTGATATCAGTTCACTCTCCAGCAGAAAGTCCGATCGTACTGTGCACATCTGCTATTCCCCAGCAGGGGGTTACCTCAACAAGTTGCTCGGTTTGAGTTCCCAATTTCCCAGCAGGGTCGACTTCACCCTTCCAGCATTTATTTTGCAGGGATAATTCTGTAGCATCTGGCTATCCCCGGCGGAGTCGGCATTATCCTTCCAGCATTTATTTTGCTGAAGCAGTTTCTGTACTCTAGCAGTTCAGGAGGAGAGAGCTCTTGCTCAAATGAACTACCAAACATTCAAGACCTCGGCATGAGATATTCAATGGTAATGTCAATCTCGGCAGTATTCCCCCACAGAGTTAGCATGATGAGATTCTCTTTGTCTCTAACAGAGTCATTTATGCAAATGTCTCTTATTTTCCCCGCCAGAGTTGCCAGGATAAGTTTCTCTTTATTCCCAGGCAGAATTAGTTGTCATCAGGGGTTCCATGAATCAGAATTTCAGAGGCCACCGCCGGTTATCAGAGCAGGCGTCCGATAGTTGGTTTCCAGACATCCCCAGTAGAGTCCGTCTCAAAATCGCTGTCACGTCAGTGCTAAGAAGTTTGTGGGTGAGGATCATTGGAGAGCTAAGTCCTGACGTGGACAATTTATTCATATATTGACGGGTTTTCTTCAGAAGTGGGCGTCCTAACGTGGACAGGTTTATTTCCATGGATTGGTGAGATGTGTTAGTCCTATCGTGGGCAGATTCGAGTTCTCGGAATTGGTGGAATGGGAGGTCATGACGTTGACAAAAGTGATTACTCTTTATGTTGGTGTCCTGACGCGGACAGATCAGACAAGGGTGTGAGTCCTTACGTGGACAAGTCTTATTTCCTCAGCGGGTCGAAGACGCCTGAGTCCTAACGTGGACAAATCAAGACGAGATCAGTGTCCTGACGTGGATAAATCAGAGAAATTGTTATTCCTAACGTGGAGAAGTGGGGCCTAACGTGGACGATGTAGTCCTTACGCGGACATATCAAAAGAGGATTCCTTACGTGGAAAAAGATAGTTTCCTTACGTGGAAATGACAGCATTCCTGACGTGGAAAGAGAAGGTGTTTCCTGACGTGGAAAAATTTAGTCCTAACGTGGACAGATCAAGGTTTGATTCCTAAACGTGGAAAGATCAGAGTCCTCACGTGGACATATCAAGAGCATTCCTTATGTGGAAGAAAAATGGTTTCCTTACGTGGAAAGACGAGTTGAATTCCTTACGTGGAAAGATTGAGTCCTCACGCGGACGTATCAAGATTGATTCCTGACGTGGAAAGAAATGGATTATTCCTGACGTGGAAGAGTTTAGTCCTGACGCGGACAGATCAAAGAAGTTATTCCTAATGTGGAAAAAGAAGATTCACTCCTTACGTGGAAAAATTAGTCCTGACGCGGACAGATTCAAGAAAAGTTGATTCCTGACGTGGAAGAATGATGTATTCCTTACGTGGAAAGCTGAGTCCTGACGTGGACAGGTTTAGAATCAAAGTTGAATTCCTTACGTGGAAAGATTGGAGTCCTGATGCGGACATGTCAAGTGGTATTGGAGTCCTGGCGTGGACAGATTGATATAGTTCTCCTTACGCGGAAAGAAGTTTGCTTCCTGACGTGGAAAGATGAAAGGGTTAGTCCTGGCGTGGACAGATACAGACGAAATAATTCCTAAAGTGGACAGGTGTTACTCCTAACGTGGAAGAGTTTGATTCCTAACGTGGACGATTCAGTTTATGGAAATGCAGACGAATTATCCCCAGCGGAGTTGCCGAGATTTTTTCTGGGTTAACAGCAAGTGGAGTCCTAACGTGGACAGGTTCTAGTTGAGATTTCTTCGTATTGATGACGGACGGAGTCCTAACGTGGACCAGTGAGCAATCTGTTATGACAGAATCCTCTTCAGAGCGATGAAGACAATCCCCAGCACGCTCGCGCAAGATCAGTGGGTTGCCGTAATAGTCAGATTCAGCTGATGAATGTCGTTCCTCAAGCAGGAGCGCAATTTAATTTTGTGGTTGGCAAATTTTCGGTTTCACTAGTATTCAACCGTCTCGTACCGCGAATGTCTGAAGGCTCCGGGCTCTTCACCCAATCGGGTCCAAGTCGCTTGAATAGGGACAGCTGTTGCACCCTAAAATTTGCCCAACCTTATTCACTTGGGTTTATGTTTCATTATCATTAGCATTTGCATATAGAGTCATGTACATAGACTAATCATCTGCATAGCATAAGCACAGCAAGTCATTCAACAGGGGACCAATCATTATTCTCATCTCTAGAGGCCTATCAAGAGGTTATTATCCCAAGTCAATCTCATTCTAGTCATCAGGAAAGAATTTGAAAGCAAAGAGTTCAGCAGATTAAGCCTTGAGTCCATCTCCTAGCTGAGGGTATCTGAGGATCAACAAGAGGGCTGTGAGCTGTGAGTTGAAGGCATGGAGAGTATCTAGACATTATGAGAGACTTAGAAAGTCATTTGGAGAAGGAGACAAGTCATTGATGAGAGCACAAGAGCTATAGTTGAAGACAGTCAACTAGGGTTTCATCTGGGTCAACCCTAGGTCAACCCTAGGTCAATTGACTGATTTAAGGGGCATTCAAGTCTAATGGAGAGATGTGGGGATCATCATTTGACATATAAAGAAGGATATGGAGATATGCCAAGAAGAATTCAAGAGAAATCAAGGAGAAGAGGAGTTTCTAAATTAGGGTTTCTGTGTAAAATCCCCTAGTTTAGGTCAAATTTCCAAGCAAGATAAGTCAAAATGCTAGCTTCAAATGGCTTCTTGGCCAACATGAAACTTGTAGAGGATCTCAAGACCTTTAATTTGAGTGGTGGAATACCTCAAGGAGATTTATAGAACTCAAGTTATGGTCCTTGCAAGTTACAGGTCATCTGAGGTGTCTGAATTTTTGTCTGTGAAAGTGACTTGACTTCCAAGCTAGTTTTACCCCTCAAGGAGATTTCAAATGAATTCTTGGTCAACATAAGAATTGTTCCTCATTGTCTTAGCTTTCTAGAATGGTATAGTATGCCTTCATATGATGTGTGGAACTCAACTTATGGTCTTGGCAAGCAAAGGGTATTTTGGGCATTTGTGAATTACAGGTCATTTTAACCTATGTCCAAAACGCATACAAGGAGGCCTCAAATGGAAAAACTTACAACATCAAACTTGCTCCAAATGGGATTTTAAGTCTAGAAAGAAGGTCACAAATTGTTGGAAAAGCTCATAACATGGAGTTGCATGATTGGTCCAAATTTGAACTAAAATGGCTTATAATTTGAATAAAGTCAAGATGAAAAATGGTTTGGGAGATTTCTAAGTCCAAATGGAGACTTCCAATATATGATTTTGAATGGAAAATACATTCTAAAGACAATGGTTCAAGCACTTTTTTGAGTTTAGTGGAAGATTTCAAAGTTATCTTTGGTTACTTGCATTTTAAGAAACACTTCAAAAATGGATCAAAGTTGGAAGGCAAGGGAATGTGTAAGATGGATCTAGAATGTTCATGTGAGCCCTATATATTCATGAAATGAAGATTGATCAAGGGTTGGACTCATTTTTCACCAAGAATTTCCCAAATTCTCTCATTCTTTTCTCCTTGCAATTTCACTTCAATCTCACAAAATCTTCATCAATTTTCATCCACATTGATTCTCCTACATTCAATCATCATCCTGGATCATAATTGAAGCAAAGGTTTGGTGGTTAGAGTCCATTTTCGAGCACTTCCATCATCAACATCAAAATTACAATTTCCATTGGACAGCATAATTCAAGCCAAGTCTCATCCAAATATTGCATACAGAATCAATCACTGAGTTAATTGATCAAGATCCAAGCCTTGGAAGCCTCAGATCCACGAGTCTCCATAGCTGTTTTCAAGATTTCACACCAGGTGCGTTTTCTCTGCCACAGCTTGATCTAGTTGGTTTAGCATGTTGTTGTTAGTTTAGATATGATGTAGGATGTTAGTAGAGCAATTAGGTTGAGTTTGGAGTGGTTTGGTGATGTTTGTTAGCAGGTGTACAAAACTGTTAGGGCTTGGAACTTGTAGTAGAATGCATCATAATCTTAGCTTGATAGATCAGAATGATAACCATTAGTTATAGATTAGATTAGTGCAAGTTTGATGGAGAATTGTGTTGATGAGTTGCAGAGGATTTCCATGGTGACCAGAATTTGTTGTTATCGGGTTGAGTGATCTAGTGAATTTCAGACTGAATTAAGACCATAGGCTTGTAGAGGGAGAGATTTAGAGCAAGTTTCATGTTCATATCGTGGCATTTCATGGCCTGGAGAGGGAGAACTGAGAGCTTGAATTTTGCTCGTGCATGGCTGCCATGGGAGAGGAAACCCTAATTCATTTGAACTGATGAGGAAGACACAATCTGGAACGTTCATTTCATGTTGGACCCTTGACTTGTAGAGCCATCGTGTGGCTAGCGTTTAATCTGATTTTGGAGGGAAGCTGTGAAGCCCTAAACGCACCGTTTCATTAATTGAAACGGGCGGGCCTGAGTAGTGATGTGCTATTCCCACCCCCAGTGCATGAGCCCAACTTCATCTGAACGTGATTTTGTTTCTTTTTTCACCCCCTGCGCTGTTTCTTATTTTTTATTGTTTCTGAATGATGCTGGGCCTTAAGCCAACTTGCTGTTCGCACCACCTCATTGCTTGGCCCATCCAATTATTAACTGGGCGCATATTCTATTCAAACCCCCCTCCCTTTATTTCATTATTAATCCTTTTATTTTCTTTAACTCTTTTATGCATTTTCCAAAATTCATAATAAATACATAAAAATTCATTTTTAATCCATTCTTTTTACATCATTTTCATTAGAGTGTCTAGAAAATTATAGAAAAATAAAATTGCATTTTTATTTTTATTTCATATTTTTTCCATATTTTCTAAATAAATGTCATTCTAAGTAGTTTCATTTCATGCATGATTTTGTTAATTTTTGTTCTATTAAATGCTTTCATATTTTTTGTTCATTCTTTTTAGGTTGTTTAGATTAGATATTGAACTTGTAGAAACAATTTAGTTCCCATTTTTAGGAATTAATTTTAGGTGCTTAATGTAGGCTTGAACAACATGAACAAATTAGGGTTTTTTAGGTGATGACTTAGGAAGTTTGATTTCATTTCCCTTAGGACTTAGGGTTTGAATAGACTAGTTATGGGACTATAAGGGCTATGGGTAGTTATTATATCCCTTAGAAAAAGTCAGGATTCCCCTACTGCTATTAATACTGTCTGTATATCTGATTGACTGGTGTGGTGTGCCCTCTGGGGATTATTGCTTGCTTGCTTGGGTATTGGGTTTGTCTGGGGACCTGGGGAAGCTGAAGACTTGAGAAGATGAAGACCATTGGAGATCCAGAGATTAAAGATCAACTGCCAGAGTTGGAGAGGAGGTTCCTGCTAGCAGATGCTGAGGAGACTAGGGTTTAGGAGCTAGGCAGAGCTCTAGATTAGAAAGCTTGTTTCTCAAACCTGGAATGCCTTGTCTGCATCCATCCTTTCTCTATGATTCAAAGTCTCTTTCAAATATCCACCTCCCTCCTTTGGAAGGATCAGTGAATATATTTGAAAGATAGAACTTTTGAGAGGAAACTTTCTGTTTAATGTTAACAGTTGATGAACCACCCTTGGTAGGTAATCAACTGTTTAACATTCATTCACTTCACTCTTGTGATTGATCCCTCATCCTGGAGGTTTGAACTTGAAGAAAAGCCATGGCAGATGGAAGTCAGATGATCAAAGCCCTTGCCTGAAGGCCAGGAAGATGGAGATTGATGCTTGTTGAAGCCTGTAACTGATTGGAGATTGCTTGAAGCTAGATGGTGATTCAGAGCTGCTGAAGCTGTTGTTTCTTTTGCTGTTGTATTTCATTTGCTGATGTATTGATTGGTTTTCCGGACTGTATTGTTTGCCGTTTACCCTGTTGGGTTGAAAGTGAAGCCTGTTCACTTTTGCCTATTGTTTTCTAGGTTCGAGGTTGAGTGGGACTCCCTTGCCTCGCTTGTGCTGTTGCATCCATGCATTTTACCGCTTTATATATCTGATATTGTTTCTGTTTCCGTCTATTCCCTTAGGATCTCTGTTTCTCTCTGTGCAAGAGAGGAGCATGATAGACACTAGGTCTTAACCCATGCATGATAACATTAGGGTAGTTTGTTTCCCTTCGCAACCGTAGGTTAGAGTTCTGTCTCTTTCTTTCTCAAAACAAACAGAAAAACACATAAAGATTTCAAACACAATAAAAGACACTTCTTTCGTAAAAGAATGTGAACTCATCAAAACATCATTTTTGCCCGCCGGGACTGTTAATCAAGAAAACCTTTTTCAGAAAGAATAAAATCAACCAAGACAAGCTTGTGTCTTCCGTAGCCCGAACTACGTTTGCTCTGATCTTTCATGCTGTATGAAAGTACGTAGGCATAGGATGCGACATCCTAGCGAGCAACCTTCCCCTCCTTTCCCGTAGGTAGGCGAACTACGTTGACTCTGATTTCTCGTTCCAGACAGGAATACGTAGGCATAAAGTGCGATACTTTGCCGAGTCATTTTTATTTTCATTTTATTTTCTTTTTCACCCTTGACCTTTAGTTTAGATAGAATAACAATCCATACCCGAAAACAAGCGTGGATCCCGTCGAGTACGACGGACGTGAGGGGTGCTAATACCTTCCCCTTGCGTAACCGACTCCCGAATCCAGGTTTTGGTTGCGACGACCATACCGTTCCCGTGTTGTGCGAGGTTTACTCTGAGCGTTTCCTTTCCCTCCCGTGGGATAAATAACGCACGGTGGCGACTCTTCTGTTCAGCCGGCGCCGATTTTCGCAGTAGCGACACTAAGAAGCTTAGAAACCCATAGATCCTCTTCTTTGGCAAGGACTTGAAGCTTGTTTCCTCTTGAAGTAACAAACCACTTTTCAAGACAGTTGGAGTTAATGGATTTCCAGCTGGTTTTTAATGCCTTAGACAGTTATAATATGATGTATGGGAGGTGTATGGATGGCTAGATCAACAAGAAAAGGCTTAGACCAAGATTTGGCAAGTTTTGAGGGTTGCGGTCAAACTTTCTTAGTGTGAAAGTTGACTTTTAGCAATTTGATAGTTTTTGAAGGTTTAAAGGTGTGGACACTTTCTATATGACATTTAAAGATTGTATGAGTGCTTTTTAGAGGTTTGGAAGGGATGGAACTGATCTTGAGCAGAGTTTTGCTCAAGACAGTTTTTTGGTGGAAATGGAAATTTTGAAGACTTTAGGGTTCTTGATGAATGAGAGGAGAGTGAGAGTTGTGGTTTTATGATATTGCTCTGGTGTGTTTGAGCTCATAGAGGAGGCCTCTATTTATAGGAGAAATGAGGGTGATGGCTGATTTGGTTTTTTCCATTTTTGGAGGGAGTCTTGGAAGAAAATCTTTCCATATCTAGTGGCAGTCATCTTCACATCAGTTCCAAGCCTCTATACAAGTAAAAACCAGCTGATATGAAGGAGTGAGGTGACTTGAAATGAAGCTAGAGAGGTAGGGAGCTGCAGCTGCCACATCCTTGGGGAAAAGTTTCTCTTTCCTCCCTTTTATGATTATTTTAATACCAACTTGCTATCAACTTGCAATGCTCATGAATCCAACTTATTTTCGGGTTTTCTCCTCATATACACCTCAAATTATCAGTTTGAATTACAATCCAAGGGCTGAGAATGGCTGATGTGGTGAAAATCTGATTTTGAGAAGTTTTGACAAAGTGGTTCTAAGTATGGCAGGCCCAACTTCTATGGTGCATAACTTCTTGCTCAAACATGCTATTGAGGAGTTCTACCATAATTTGGAAAGCCCTTAAGTAGCTCTACAACTTTCATGTTTTGAGAATTTCCAAATTCTTGATGGAACTAAGTTGAAAAACCCTTCAAAGTTCTGAAAAAATCACTTACAAGTGTTAAATAACTTAGAAATTTTCTAAGTTATTTCCCCTTCAAAAATGAATTTTGCTATAACTCCAATTCCATGCATTTTTTGATCATGGACCACTTTGATGATTTTTTAGGATTTGTCAAGAGCTTTCTAATGAGCTTTGAACCACTTCAATTGGATGTGTGGTTGAGGAGTTATGGTTTTGCCCCTTTCGAAACCCTAATTCCCGATTTTTGCAATTACTTCTCAACCCTTGATCCAATGGTCATGAAATGTTATGGGGAGGTGTAATATGATATAAGAAACATTTTTGATTCACACCTTGAAGTCAAATTCCTTATTGTTGAAGAGTTGACTTTTCGGTCAAACGTTCGATCAATCGGTGTCTACCGAGTCGCCCGTTGGTGATCCGGACATCCTGAGGACTTGAAACTCTTTGGATGGACTTTACTAAGCCATAGGAGCTTAATGGACTTTGATCCCACCATTGAAATACTCTTTGAATCGAAAGTCAAACTATAGTTGACTTTTTCTAATCGAAAACCCTAATCGAGTATCTCAAATTGCACTGTTCTCAATCCCCTGGTGACCACCTCAAATTGAACTCGCTCTTGGTCCAATGTATCATCCTTAATCTTGTTTAAAGTTGGATCAATCCAAAACATTGATTGATCAACCCTCGGAGTTTTGATTTTGACGGTACGGAACCCTAATTCATCTGCATCTTAACAAAGATAAACTGAAAATGGGTTAAGGTTAGTTAATCAAACAAATATGATCCTAAAATGATGGTGAGGATCTAAGGGGTCAAATTTTGGGGTGCAACAGCTGCATTCTTGTGATTTCTATTTGCTACTTTAATTTCTTTTCATAGTTTATTTAAATTTTTTTTAAGAATAGAACTTTTATTAGAAATTAGATTTCTTTAGAAAATAGGTTTTTATTAGATTTTTAGCATATAATTTTTAATTAGAATATAGTTTTTTTTAATAGACTTTTAGAATAATTTTATTAGAAATAGAATCAGAGTTTAGAGTTTATTAAAATTAGTCTTTAAAATAGGATTGTTTAGAATTTAATTTTATATTAGGAATTAGAACTAATTAGTGACTAGAATTTTAGTCTTTATTTTCCATTTAGAGATTAGAATTAGTTTTTGATTAATTAAGTTAGATTAGAACATTGGTTTAGGATTCAATTAAGAGTTAGATTAGAATTAATTTGATTAGTTTTTAGAGTTAGATTGTTTATATTAAATAGTTAGAATTTAATCATTATGATTCCTTTTAATTATCAGCATTAATCAATTTATCATTAAGTCAGCAATTTAGGTCATTTTTGCCTGCCACGTGTCGAACAGTGGGTATATAACCCACTATTCATCATCCCCAACCTCATTTTTTTCACAGAAACCCTAGTCCGTCGTTTTCACTATTCATCACCATCAGCAATTTTCGAAGCCTTCTTCTCCTTCTTTCCAAGCGTCTTCCATCCACCATTTTCATCATCAACCCAGAAAGTCTTCAACCCATCTCTTTCCATTTACGTTTTTCGGTGAAACTTACAACTTCACCATCCAAAAAAAAAACCTCCACCGGCGACATCAAAACCACCTTCATCAACACCACAATGCAAAACCCTCTTCACTGTTAATACAATCAAACCCATTTTCTGCCATGGATTCAAACCTCAAAATAGAACCACCATTTTTCAACCCATAACCCATTTCACCATAAACTCCAAAACCAGTCGAGAAACCCACGACCCATTTTTCACTCACTCGCCCTTCCATTAAAACTCTTCCTTCAACAACAACAGTTCTACAATCCACCATCGAAACCCACTCTTCTTTCTTCAACTTCACAATCTTCAACCTAAATGCCCCAAATTCGAAAACTGGAGATCTACTTTCACTCTCAGAAAATTGAAAGAAGAAAAGACGGAGTGAGGTTGTGATACGCGGAGAAGGTTGTTGTGGTTTCATCTTCCGTTAAGAGAAAAAACCTTTGAAATTGATGCTGTTTTGGACATTTTAACCGAGTTGTGTCTTGGTTGTTTGGTTGGGCTTCTAAACCCACCGTTGATTTTCGGTTCTCACCCCATTCCCTTTTTTTACTACCCCCTCTGTTTAATTAATTTGTAAATATAGTGTTAGCATACTATGTATATTAATTAGTATTTTGTAAAAGATTTATAATATATTTTATATAAACAGTTTATATATATATATATATATATATATATATATATATATATATATATATATATATATATATATATATATATATATATATATATATATATATATATATATATATATATATATATATATATATATATATATATATATATATATATATATATATATATATATATATATATATATATATATATATATATATATATATATATATATATATATATATATATATATATATATATATATATATATATATTGAGTTTTTCTTAGAGTTTTTAAATTTACTTTCCTAATTAAATCTTTTAGAGTTTTTATATATGTTTATTTTTTCTAAATTTCAATTTCTTTTAGAAGATTTTAATTTTTTTTAGAAGTTAGATTTCTTATTTTTTATTGAGTATTTTATTCCACTTTTGTTTTTTTTGGTCGATGAGAGACCTCTGTTGTTTTTCTGTCAAATTATTGATGAGAAACGATAGATCCGAGACCATTTTCTCTCTTCTTTTTCATCTTCGACTTTATTTCGATCTTTATTTCATTTTTCACCGTGGTTTTTGGTCGATGACGACATTTTCGTAATCTATTACCAGTCAAATTATTGATGAATAATGTTGGATCCGAGACTACACCTCTTTCTCTCCTCATTTCTTCTTCTCTCCGTTTTTTTTTTGGCTTTCTTGGATCAATGAAGTTTTGTATCCATAAACGTCAGATTTTCGAAGTCGAAAACCTTCCCGATTTCAAATCTATGGAAGATGACCATTTGGGTCATTTTTTTTACTTTGGGATCGCGACCGGCTACCTTCGATTAATCGACATTATGTTTGCGATTGAGACGAGATCCCACTTTTGGTCCGTGCGACACGATTTAAATCGGAGAATGATCCTCAATATCATTTCTCCATCTTGTCCACAGCACAAATATCAATATGCAGCCTCCTATGGTTTGACTTCCCTCTTAAGTCGAGCTATGACGGTTTAGCGTCACATTGGACCCACTTTGACCCTTTGGACCCGTATTTCGAAACATCATCATCAAGGATCAAAGAGGAGATTGGAAGCATGGATCAAAGCTTGCATGCAATTTCAAGGGTCAACGGAACCACTCTGTTCGGTGACATTTTCTAATTTCAATCTTTTGATCAACCGCCGAGTGTTGTGAGCCGTAAGCGATAGATACGTAGGAAATAATGAGTGAGGGCCTCCTCTCACTTCGTCTAGAGTGTTTAGCGTATGCTATTTGGGCAATATGCGACACATTCGCTCCTACGTCTTAGGATTTAGCGTGTGAGTCCCGATCCGTTTCTTTTCTCTCGCCCCCGTGCGATCGAGATCTCCTTTTCTCTCGCCTCCGTGTGATCGAGACTCCTTTTCTCTCGCCTCGTGCAATAGAGACTCCCCTTTCTCTCGCCCCCGTGCGATCAAGACTTCTTTTCCTGTAGTTAGCTGAACTACAGCTGCTCTGATTTCTTATGTCAGATGAGAATATGTAGGCACAAGACGTGATGTCTTGGGGAGCACACGAACAACTAATTTCCCTTTTCTCTCACACCCGTGCGATCGAGACTTTCCCGCTAATGACTAACCGTCCCTTTCTCTTGCCCCTGTGCAATTGAGACTAGCCTGTTATTCTAAACCTTTAGGTTCCCCGTACCTTTTAACCTAATGACTTGCTACGTTCGTTCTACCGCAAACAGGTAACGCCTATGTCTCCAATGGTCGAGCAACAATATACCTAACTGCTAGAATGCGTACGCTAGTATCGTCTACCAGAACCTTTTCTCTTGCCCCTGTGCAATTGAGAATACCCCGTTTTCCCGTAGTTAGTCTGAACTACATTTTGCTCTTATTTCTCATACTAGATGAGAATACGTAGGCACAAGACGCGATGTCTTGGCGAGCAACCTCCCCCTGTAGTTTCCCGAACTATGTTGACTCTGACTTTCCCATTGCACAAGGGAATACGTAGGCATAGGGTGGCGATGTCCTATCGAGTCAGTTCTTTTTCCGTTTAGCAGCAGCCTTAGATAGTTTCTTTTACCCATAGATTAGACAACAAGCATGGATCCCATTGAGTACAACGGACGTGAGTGGTGCTCATACCTTCCCCTTACGTAACAGACTCCCGAACCCAAGATTTGATTGCGCTGATCTGTCTTCTCCCTTTTTAGTAGGTTTTCTCTGATCGTTTATTTTCCCTCTCTTTGGGATAAATAACAAACGGTGGCGACTCTTCTGTCTTTGTCGGCCATTCTTCGCAGCGATGTGACATAAGGCAGTCAAAATCCTTTCAAAAGGGGTCAAAATAACTTAGAGTCGCACGACTTGTTCAAAAAATGAATGAAAAAGAAAAGTTCGCCAAGGCAAAACCTATGAAGGAGACTTAGGAAAAATTGAGGCATCTCGCTGGACTCCAAAGTCAAATTCAAAAGACTTCGTCTAGGAAAAAGTTAAGGAATGAAAAATGCGAAAAGCAAAGACAAAGGATCACAAAGAAATATCCTCAGTAAAGAACAAAGTTGCATGATCAAACACCAAAAGAAAATAGGTGAGTGACTGCCATGACCAAAGCTTTGACGAATTCTTGACCATATCAAAATCCTCTTGAGAGATGAGCGCTTGTATCAAGTTTAACTAAATGTAAGACTGAAGGACATCACGAAGAATGGGTGGGTACAAATAAGCTTTGAGCCTTTATCCTTTGTTTCTTAAACCGTGAACCAAGCCACGATATAACCTTTAAAAGACCTAATTGAAGTAGGGTTTATTTTGAAAGCATACTCGATGAGATAATGTTTCCTGACTCCTATGAGCTATTCTCAATTTGATGTTGGCTTTATAAATTAATTAATATCCTAACTAGTGACTTTGGTCACGAGTTATTGTGATATCTTTTTCAAAAAAAAAAAAAGAGAAAAAAAACTTCAAGACAAACATATGTGTTGCATTAATAGTTTCAGGATTAGCGTTTCATGCGTGTTGATTTTGCCCGATATCTTAGAAAGTTTACATATAGACATCGACGATGAAACTTGAAGATTCTGCTGAACAGGGGCAAGTTGTTTCCAGGTTTCTCACTAATGCAAGTTCTGACTTTCTCAAGAGCTATTCTCGAAGACTCGGTCATAATACCATCAATCAGGGTCAGTTACGTCGAGATTCGACGAATCTCTCCAAGAATTTGAAAATAATGAGGGCATTTGGACGCCAAGTTTTCTATAAAATCCTCTTGATATGACTTTTCCTCATGAACCACATGACTTAGGGAATTTGAGAATCGAAGGTCATTTTATCCATTCACAACACTTATTGTTCAAACGGCGACTACCACGTCGTTTATCAAGGTAGTTGCGACATGTTTAATACAAGAAATCTCCAGTTGGTAATCTGAGAATTCCCAGTGATTTTCTTAACTTCACTTTCCCAATGAAGTTTATTCCTCAGTGGATCTTTTGCAACGTCAATCTTCTTCCAGCAAAACAGATGTTTATTTCATCCCCCTTGAAGTTTCAACTCCGACATATTCAATAGCTATGGTGACCCAGGTTTCCTTATTGAAGTGGATATTTATTTTATCCCCTGCGAAACCTTGGTTCGGGCATCTCCATCTACAACTCCAGTAGGAATTTCTCCAGTGAAGCAAGATATTTATTTTATCCACGAAGAGATCCATCTTGACGGATCCGTCAAAAAGGATCAGGATGTTGTACCCCAAGTGGAATGTTTTCTATTCCTCAGAGGAATTTTGAAGTCCTGAAGCAGGGTTATGATCCCGTATTTGGTTCTTCACCTATCCCCAGTGGTGCTTCTATCTGCGAAGATTGGTCGGATGTTTGCTTTGAGATGTTTATTTCATCTCCAGTTGCTTCCTTTTGTTTGTTTTGTCAACATAAACATACGCGTAGCATATAGATAGATAGCATCGCATATGCATTTTGCATCTTTGTGTTTGTTTATTCTGTCACTTTGGTTGTATTTATCCCCAAGTGATTGGTTTTGTCTTCTCCTCCCAAGTAGAGTCATCAGCCCTAGGCAGAAAGAGCGCAATATTTCTATTTCCCCATAAAGTTCGATCCTCGTGGAAGAGGGTTGTTTTAGTCGAATCCCATTTGAGTTCATGCCTCAATGGTCGAGTCTTGCTTGACAGTTTCTCTTCAGTTATTTCCTGAATTGAACTTCGGTCCCTGATAATCACAATTTTTGGGTATCTCCAGGCTTTTCAATTTGGATTGAGCGTGCATTTATTTTGCACTCTGCCTCCAGGAAGGATTTTATTTGAAGATCATCATCAAAGACAAGATATTATCTCATACAGTGTTACAAGATCTTCCCAGCAAATTATACCTAGACTACAAGCGACCTCTTTATTTGAGCAACTTGTTCGATCAGATTTTCTATTAAAGATGACAAATGGCAGTCCCCTTAAGACAGTTTGTCCATCCCCAGTGATTTTATCAAGGTTATCAACTCGTCAAATGGCATCTCTTCGATAACTGTCAGAGAAGTTTGTCGAAGACTTTACAGATATTTCTCTTTATTTGATAATTTTTCACTTCAAAGGTTTCATACATTTTATAGCTACAACAAAGACACTCTTCAGGAATGTATTCCCTAGTGAGTCCGTCACACAAGTTTAATTCCAACAAATGGCATCTTTCCCGAGAAGTTTGGTGAAGTTTATTACATTTGATTTATCTCATTATTTGAGAAGACATATTTTGCAATTCAACCGGCTTGCATCTCTTCTGAAGATCCACGGTGAAGTTTTACAATCTCCAGTATATTATGGATTACCGCTGAAGTATTTTATCTCCAGCAAAATTCCAATTTCCCTGTGAAGATGCTCTCACGAGTATTCATCATTCCAGGAAGAAACTGAGACCCGTTCATGGCATACAAACCTTGAAGCGTGGGGAGGTTTATTTTACCCTTTTCAAGTAAAAGAAGAAACTGAGACCCGTTCATGGCACACAAACCTTGAAGGGTGGGGAGGTTTATTTCAAGAAACTGAGACCTATTCTTGGCATACCACCTTGAAGTGTGGGGAGGTTTATTTTAGTCTATTACCTTTTCTTAGGCTATTATATGTTTGATAGTAGGTAATATGTCTATCTCACTTTTGGTCAGATACCTTTGCTTAGGCTACCGTGTTTGGTAGTAGGTCATCTTTCCTTTTGTGTTTACCTTTTCTTAGGCTATCATATGTTTGATAGTATGTAACACACCTGTCTTTTGGTCAGACACCTTTTCTTAGGCTGCCACATGTTCGGTAGTAGGTGATCTCTCCTTTCAAGTTTATTACCTTTTCTTAGGCTATCATATGTTTCATAGTAGGTAATACACCTTTCTTTTAGTCAGATACCTTTGCTTAGGCTACCGTGTTTGGTAGTAGGTCATCTTTCCTTTTGTGTTTACCTTTTCTTAGGCTATCATATGTTTGATAGTAGGTAATACACCTTTCTTTTGGTCAGACACCTTTGCTTAGGCTACCATATTGGATAGTAGGTGATCTCTCCTTTCAAGTTTATTACCTTTTCTTAGCCTATCATATGTTTGATAGTAGGTAATATACCGTATCATTTTTGGTCAGACACCTTTGCTTAGGCTATCGTGTTCGGTAGTAGGTGATCTCTCCTTTCAAGTTTGCCACCTCTTCTTAGGCTATCATATGTTTTATAGTAGATGGTATGTCTACCCTTTTTGGTTAGATACCTTTGCTTAGGCTACCATGTTTGGTAGTAGGTCATCTTTCCTCTTGTGTTTACCTTTTCTTAGGCTATCATATGTTTGATAGTAGGTAATACACCTTTCTTTTGGTCAGATACCTTTTCTTAGGCTACCAGCATTGGTAGTAGGTCATCTTTCCTCTTCACGTTACCTCTGCTTAGGCTATCATTTGTTTGATAGTAGGTAACATGCATTTCGTTGTTTCAACCGGATGCCTTTGCTTAGGCACGTTGGTAGTAGGTTATCCTTCAATTTTAGGTTTCTCGCCCATTGTTCAGGCTACTGTATCCTTGGTAGCATGAACATATATACTTATCTTGTTGGAGATTCACCAGCGGTGACCTGTTTGTCTCTTCCCTAGTAAAGTTAGATCTTTCCCCGTGGAGCCTCGCTTTGTTAAGGATGTTTTGTGTCGCGTCCAGTTATTCCCCTGTGATATATTTTCCTCACAGGACCTTTGTCTTGCATTCCATATCGTTGCATATCATATTCATTTGGTGGCATCTTAAGGCCAAAAATTCGTGCAATGTTTGTATTTAAGTCCCTCCTATCTCGTCGAGACGAAGATTTCAATCTCCATATCTCCAGATAGAAGAAACTTAAATAGGGGCATCTGTAGCACCCTAATTTTTGACCTTAAGATCCCACCTCCTTGTGCATTTTTATTATGTGCTTTCTTTTTCTTTTGTATGTATGTTTTATGACTAACCAGTTTGCGTAGATGCAGTAAATTCAAATGGAGACAATACTTGTTCTCACAGTCAAGCATTGCGGGACGTGACTAGTGGATTCTAACTCAATTGGTTTTTAAGATCCATGGGATTTGTTTTTATGTTTCATTTTCGACTGTTTCTTTCGTGAGTTTTAGAGCTAAGGTTTAAGCATCCTCTTTTTCAAGAAGGTCAACATCGGGATCTTCAAGACTTCTTAGGATTTCTCATTTGAATGTGGTGATTTGAGGACTATTTTTTTTTGTTTTGTGAGTTGGGCCATCACTTGAGTGTCTTTTGATTATAAGCGAAATATTTGGTTTTCTTTGTCCTCGTTAGTGATTTATGATCAGTGGGTTCTGAATGAATTCAAGGAAATTTTGTACGTCATTATTTCAATGTTGAGATTCAAGAGATACAAACTTCTTTAAGGAGAACACCAGTTTAGGGGATTTCCTTCAAGTTCATGTGTAGTTTAAGTTATTAGTAATATGTAAGAACATTCAAATTATTACGAGGTGCGGGTATCCAATTTCATCAAGTCTTATTCTAAGACTTCTAATTTTCAAGTGGAACTCCATTTCAAGACACCGTTGGAACTCTAATTTGAAGATATTACATTCCCAAAAGATAAGTTCCGTTCAAAGTATTCTGAAATGCAAATAGTTATATCAAAGATTTATTACCATTATTAAGAGTACATACACAATGTTACCAAGGTTACAATGATCAGTAGTTACATTACTTTTTGTTTAAAGAAACAGAGAGATTGAACTTTACGGTACTTAAGGCATTTGGTTCTATTCAACTACATATGCTCTCTACCATCCGCATGCCCCTAAGTGACCGCAGAGTTGAGGATAATCCTATCACATGAACTCTATGGACACCATGTTCTGGCTGCCGCTCTCTTGGCTTCGGTTGCAATTCTAGCATACGGGTACGTCGCTCCAAGATGGAGTCTGAATTTAAGCAATAGCAGAGAAGAGTTAGATCAGAGCGAATTTGGAAAAGATTAGATACACATCAGGGAAGATAATTATGGACTCACCTCTCTTGTTTTGAATATCAGTGACACCTCGCTACAGCGCCGGTCCTATTGGGTCACTTATCCAAGCTTCAAAGCGGCGAGAATACACTGCATCAAAAACAGCGTGGGGCTACTACTCAGTTGCAAGCAACAACACCAATTCAGAAGAGATGCAAATCCTGCTTAATTTGGATACCGACGCATCATAGGTTCATCCTCCAACTAAGGCCAGCCGCGGTGGTACATATAGTCGTGCGACTGTAAAGAGGGATTGATGGAGCGATTCAGTGATTGATGACGGTTCTTCGACTTTGCTCTACCGTTTTGTTGCCTCCAATAGTGATGATTGGTCTCTACAAGAGAAACTTTTTTTCCACTAGGTAATTCAAAAGCTTCACCTGAAAAAGAAGAAACACAATGATCAAGAAGTGATAGCGGTACGACGATAATAACAACTCATAATGAGAAAAGATCAAAGAGTTTTGGCAAGAATTAAAAGCCGTCATCAACTCCCAGATACGGCCAGACATGATAATTCGAAAATGGAAACTTTTTTTTCATCAATCATAATAGGATGTTTTCCTTCAAAAAAAAGATCAACAACATTCAAATTCAAGAGTCAGAAGTTAATACATAGAACCTATAAAAGAGGGGAGAAGACTCAAAGAAACCCTAAGAGAAAAACACAGAAAAATCCGAAAAAAACTTAACACCACAAAAAGAAAAGTGAAAGAAAACTTATCCTTTAGGCTCCGCTGCGAATCGTCATTCTCGTCCTCAACCACCATCGTCGAAACCTTCAAAACCCTCACGCCATTATCGCCGCGAATCCACCATCAAAATCCCTGCAAAACGAAACCCATTTACACCGTGAGCCTGGTTCGTTAATTTTAACTAACATAATTTGTTTGTTTTTATGTTTTCAGCAAGAGAATCGTAGGAGAAGAGGTCGGGGGAAGTTAAGAAGGAGAAGAGAAGATTGGAGTAAGGGGAGGAAGAGAAAAAGGCGATCGGAAGAAGAAGACGAAGAGAGGAATCACAGACGGTTATAGGAAGAAGAAGAGAAAAATGCGAGGAATAAGAAACAAGGAGGAGAAGAAATCGAATAGATGGGAGAGAAGAAGAGGGCAAGCGGCGCACAGAGGAAGAGTGTTTTTAGATTAGAGTTTTTCTATTTTTTTCCTTTCATTTTTTATATGTTGTATCCCCATGTGCGCGAGTCCACGATGATAATGCACCCTCGTATCACAGCCATTCATCCCCACTTGATCAACGATCCACAACCCACACTTGCACCATACGGTGGGTCTCTCTTGGCCTACCACGCACGATCATTTTCGCCCAACCCATTTTTATTTCTTTTTTTTTTGTTTTGTTTTTTATTATGTTTTATTTTGTAATATATATTAATATAACTAACAAACTAACTAAATAATAAAAAAAAATAAAAAATAATAATAACTAAATTTAGGAATTTAGGTTTTAATTTTAATTTAATAATTAAATAAATAATTCGATTTAAAGTAATTTAATATTTAATTTATTTTAATAACCAAAATGCAAAAATAATTATTTAGTTTAAGTTTTAATATTCTAACTTTTGGATTAATGTTAAATTTATTTTAAAATTAAAAATAAAAAATAATAAACAAAAACATTTTTATTTGATTTAGATTTAAGAATAGTTTTAATTTTCTTTAAGAATTAGTAAATTAGAATATCTTAGTTTTTCTAGAAATTTAACTTATTTAAGAACTAATTCGTTAATTAATATTTTTCTAATTTTCACTTAATCTAATTTTTTAAACAAAAACAATTTAGAATTTCTCTTTTAAACAATGCACCATTATCTCCTAAATTAATCACAAATCCACTAATTCGAATCTAACTTTATCTCGATCTCCATTCAAATTTACCCCCTCACTCTGTTAATTTACTTGTTCACGCATTACAACATTTGTGTATTCGCTTTATTGCATGTTAATGTCCAAAGGAAGAACTCGAGCATGACTTCATAAGTTGTGCGTATTGCACTTCATATGCATCATTTTCCCCGTTTGATCCTTGATCCTTTTCAAGCCGACCAGCTTAGGATTAGATCCTATCCCATAAGGAGGACCTTTTTTCTCTTTTACAACATAGAAAAAAAACATATTCAACTCAATCAACTATTCTCCCTACAAGAGAATAAGACGTTAGTCATCTTGACAGTTGAGATGTAATTCTCCTGCCCCATAACACATATTGAGATATAAGATCTTTTCCGCTTGAGAGAGACAATGGCATACTCGTCGATGAATCCGAGTGTCGGAGCCCTTCTCTCAAGAGGATGTAAATACCATCTCCTACAAGTTGTGGTGGTTAAGTTGAGTGTTCTCCCTTAAGATGACGACTCACGTTTTCTCCTAGAATCAATCAATCAACAAACCTTATCCCTTTGGAACTTTGACCAACAGTCAATGATTCCTCAAACCCTTTAAGGGAACTACAAATACTCTGATTCCATTCCCGTCAGGATATGTAGGCACAAGATGCAATGTCTTGGCAAGTATACTTAGAAATAAACCACTAGGTCCTTTTACCCTTAAGAAGATAACCCTTAGCAATAAACACCATATAAAACAAGAGGTTTCTGTAGAGTACTACAGAAACTTAGGATGCTAGTACCTTCCCTAAGTTTAACCAACCCCTGAACCTAAACTCTCTAGCTTTTGCATTTGCATTGCATTGTGGGTAATTTGATCTTTTTCCCTTCCTTTGGACAAATTAAAGACTGGTGGTGAACCAGCGAATTAAGATTCAAGTTAATCCCATGATTTGATATCAAATTCTCACCGCGACAGCAGCTGCTGCACCTGGGCGACCCTCGCTTTGCCATTTTTCGCCCCACCTCTAGTGCCCATCAGTCGTTTCACGCGCTCCTACATGGTCGACATACTTCCTGTAAAATAAAAGAGCAAAGGATTAGCGAAGCACAAGAATAACAGATCCCAGAACAGGCCGGGTAGAGGACGACCCACTACCTAACAGACGCAAGGCCTCCTCGTCAGACGCACATTCGAGCAATACCTTCGTATTTTTAAGCCTCGACTGCTGGAGAATATTCCTGTTCTTGTCGAGGATGAAGTTGTCGTCGGGCATCACACATTTTTTCGGGGAGAAACTAGCCACGAAGGCCACCAACCTTTGGCAGTGCACATGATCCTCCGCGTCCAAGGTACCTTCCCGCATGATATAGTGGTCTGTGCTCTGATTGAAGTGTTCCTCCATCCAGTCCAATGGAACCCTCAGTACCATGACCTCTTCTCATTGCCCGTTCACCTCCCGGGCCTCACGACGGTATAACGAGGCGTAGGCCTCGTGAGACAAAATCCGTGTACGCCCTGAAAAACCTCCTCGGCTGCTTCAAAGACACCCAGCCCTGTCGGCCATCAATCGTTTGTCGTTGCAGATGAAAGAACCGAAAGAACAGAGTGAGCGTGGTTCTAATCTCAAGGCGTCGGAAGGCAAGCTCATATGCTCGAATAAAAGCAATCGCGTTGGGGTGCAACTTTCCGTACCCCAAAATTTGACCAACCTTTTCTTCATAACTTGGTTTATGTTTCATTGCATTCTAGCATTTGCATTTGCATAGCATTGTTCTTAGCAGGGGATCAAGAGTTGTTGTGCCATTCAAGAGGAGGGTCTCTTTGGTTTCAAGCTCAAGCAGGAGGTATTTGTGCAAGCCATCAAGTGTTTACCATCATCATGGAAGGATCAAAGCTCCTTAAAAAGAGAGATGGGTGTGTGGATGTTATCTCCTATCTCAAAGGCTCATCAGAGGATCACCAGGAGTTCATGAGGTCATTCATTTGGACAATACTTGGTTTTTAAATTCATTGTATACCTTGGAAAGGCTTGGTGGGGTTTGTGTAGTCATGCAATTCATCTGCAAGAGCCTCAGGCAAAGAACTTGGAGTTAGGGTTCCATCTGGCCAACTCAAGGTCAACTGTGGAGTTGAGAGGTTTCCAAACTGGTCTTCAAGTCACACAAGCCATGGGAAGTAATTTTGAAGCATCTAAGATATCATGACAAGATCAAATCAATAGGAATCAAGAGTGGAAGAAGTTACTAAATTAGGGTTTCAGATGATTTCAGTGTAAAATCTCCTTCTTTAGTGCCCAACTTCAAGGCCATTTTCACCTATGTTGCAAGCTCAATCTCATTTTCATGAAAACATAAGACTTGTATAGCATGTTCTTAGCTTTATTTTGAGTACAATAACTCATCCATTGGGTTTGTACATCTCAAGTTATAATGCCAACAAGTTAGGGGTCTCAGATGAATAGAAATTTGGTCAACAAAAAGTCAACTCACTTCCAACGCATTTTTGACCTAGAAGCAAGTTTCGCCTCAACTTTAAGTGAACATGAAAGTTGTTCCTCATGATCTTAGCTTTACAAAAAGTCATAGAAGTCCTATTTCTCATGTGGGGAACTCAAGTTATGGACCTCACAAGGCAAGGGTATTTTGGGAAAGTTTCATTATAGGTCACTTGTTTCAATGGTCAAGTTCATGAACTTATGTACCTCAAATGCATTACCAACTGTTGCGGTGAAATTTGGATGTCAAGCTATTGATTAACTTGAATCTTAATTCATTTACAACCGGTCTTTGATTTATCCGAAGGAAAGGTTAAAGAAAGGAAAAACCTAAAAGGGAGAGATCTAAGTTCGGGGGTTGGTTAAATTTAGGGAAGGTATTAGCACCCTAAACTTCCGTAGTACTCTACGGGAACCTTTTGTTTATTTTTTTTATTTATTTCATTAATTATTTTGCTTTAGGGTATATACAAAGGATTGAAAATTAAAATAGACCTAGGGGTTAATTCTAAGTTTACTCGGCAAGACATCGCATCTTGTGCCTACATATCCTTACGGGAATGGAATCAGAGTAACTGTAGTTCCCCTCAAAAGGGAGGTTAGAGACTTCTTGACTGTGGTCAAGGTCTCAAGGGGAATAAACACATCTTAAGGACACGCTTACATGGAGTCTTAAACTCCGATCTCTATGTTATAAATTGTTAAGTGCATTAGGGTTAGGTTAGGGATTCCGCGGCGGGAAACCCTAAAATGAGTGCGGCGACTCTTTGACCTAAAGCTAGGGGTAGTTTTTTAATTTTGTCCACGGCGAGACATTTGTGAAAAGTTAGGGTTTGTAAGGGTTTGGAGTTTTGAGGACTATTGGCGTGGTGGCCAAACGGCTAGACCTAATCCTTCGGAGGGATAAAACTGTAAAAAATGTGAAAATGTGACAAATCATTATATGGAGGAATAATTAAGGTACATAAATAAGAAAAGTAATAAAGGCAGAGGGTGTAAAGAAACAACGAAACATTTCTGAAAACATGAAGAATATGAAAATATGTAATGACACTTAGAATGAAGTGAGGGAGGAAAATAGTGTGGGGCTGTGGCCACCACAAGCACATCCGAACATCAAATGACACGACAAACATCAAACATCAGGAGTTCCTTACGAAAAGGTTTTAATTTTTTAATATTTTAATTATAAAAAAAAGGTTTTAATTTTTTAATATTTTAATTATAAAAAAAAAGTTTTAATTTTTTAATAAAAAATATTTAAGTTAAAATTATAAAAAAAATTAAGTTTAAATTATAAAAAAAAGTTTTGGGGGGAAAAGTCTTTTCAGTTTTTTTGGGAAAAGGTTTTTGGGAACAAAAAGGTTTTTTCTTTCTTCGGAACAAAAAGGCTTTTCAGTTTTTAAAAAAGGTCTTACTAAAAAAGGGTTTTAATAATAAATAAAAAAAAGGGTTTTGATTTTAAAAAAGGGTTTTGTTAAAAAAGGTTTTGATATTAAAATCTACGGACCTAAATACACATGGAGATTAACATGGCAAAATATGCACATAAATATGAAAAAGCAAAAGGTTTAGTAATTTAACGGACCTAAACACATTAATATGGCAAAATATGCACATAAACATGAAAAAGCAAAAGGTTTAGTAATTTAACGGACCTAAACACATTAACATGGCAAAATATGCACATAAACATGAAAAGGCAAAAGGTTTAGTAATTTAACCTACGAAGCGGAGGTTTGCTTCGATAAATGTGAAAAAGGTTTGAATAAGGGAAACACTAGAGAGCTCCAATCCTTCTGACGAGTTGTGGGAATGACCGCCTTTCTTCTCTGGGGATCTCCTTTGTTTTTCCCTTTCTCTTTCCTCTTTTCTGAAGAAAACCTTCTGACCCATTTTTTCAACAAGGCAACACATGTATATATAGGGAACAAATTAGGGTTAACACCAAATTGTCAATAATGTCCCTAAAGCCCATTTTAAAGCGGAGGTTTGCTTCGATAAATGTGAAAAAGGTTTGAATAAGGGAAACACTGGAGAGCTCCAATCCTTCTGACGAGTTGTGGGAATGACCGCCTTTCTTCTCTAGGGATCTCCTTTGTTTTTCCCTTTCTCTTTCCTCTTTTCTGAAGAAAACCTTCTGACCCATTTTTTCAACAAGGCAACACATGTATATATAGGGAACAAATTAGGGTTAACACCAAATTGTCAATAATGTCCCTAAAGCCCATTTTAAAGCCCAAACTAAATAATTAGTTAAGAAAAAATATAATTTAAATAATTTAAAATAATTAAAATAAACTTAAAATAAAAACTAATAATCCTATTGATTCCTAAAATCAAAAATATTATAAAAAGAACAAAATTTTTTCAAATATTTTTTTATTTTATGATTTTTTGGATATTTTTATGAATAATTTAGAAAAAAGTGAAAAAAATAATATTTTAAAAAATGATTTAATTAAAATACGAAAATAATAATTAAATAATAATAAAAAACTATTTTTGTTATTTTTTAATGAAAGATAGAAAAATTTAGAGTAAAAATAATAAAAAACAAAAAAAGTGACAAAGGTGAGATTCGAACTCTCAACCTCTCACACTCACAACTCCTTACACATGTCCTCTTGCCAATTGTGCCATTTTTACTTTTTAGAAAAAAAATGCATGCCATATGATATTTACCTGCAAAAAGTCAAACGACTACACAAATTTGTTAGTAATTGATTAAATGCAATAAAAATGCAATGAAATGCGACGATAAATCTTAGGGCAAAATTTGGGGTATTACAGTTGTCCCTATTTAAATAACTTCACCGGGTGATTCGAGCAACGGAGACTCGAGAAATCGTGGTGGAGGGATTTAAATACAGATAACCGAAAATTTTGCCTTTAGACGCAGTGCTATGCAATGATATGGACAAAACAAAACGAACTATAATGCTAAATATAATATGAATCTGATATGATGCGTATGATGAAAATGACAAATGCACGGATACAGACGAAATAACGTCACAGGGGACGACCCACCGAGGAATTGCACTAGGGAAGAAAACATGTCATATCTGGAAGAACGTCGGGTAGACACGACACAGAATTGTTGATAGGTGCCAAGTAAATTAGAAATTGTCCGCAAGGTAAGACGCGAGTAAAACACGAGCTCAGGAGAAAAACGCAAATGGGGATAAAACACCCATGATGCCAAGTAAATAAATTTTGCCCACAAGGTAAGACGCGAGTAAAACACGACCTCAGGGAGAAAAAAGCAAATGGGGGTAAAACACCATGATGTTAGGTAAACCCAGGAATATCTGGTAAACGGGGAATAAAACACCCGGGATAAAGGTACATGGGGGATAAAACACCCAAGGATAGAAGGTAAATGGGGAGTAAAGCACCCAAGATAGACATGTAAATGGGGAGTAAAGCACCCAGGATAGAAATGTAAATGGGGAGTAAAGCACCCAAGATAAAAATGTAAATGGGGAGTAAAGCACCCAAGATAAAAATGTAAATGGGGAATAAAGCACCCAAGATATGCACATGTATAGGAATTATGCTATGACATATGATCAAATGCAAATGCAGACGTCGATGACAAGGCTCGACTCTTTTGGTGAGATGACAAAACTGGAGGACTGATTACTCAACACGGAGACCACTGTCATTCTGTTAAACTGTATCAAGTTGATAGTCACTGTAGGAATGATGAATAACTGCTTAGGGATTATTCAAGTAAACTGCCCCAGGTCAAATGAACTGATAATTGCTTCAGCTGTCTGAATCGTGGAATCGACTGTTTTGCTGTATCCTCGGAGGGCTTGCCCCAGTCTGGGTCTTGAACAATTCTCTGGATAAACCAAATCTGAGAAGATATTGCCTTGAACAAATCTTGAACTAATTCTTTGACCGGATGTAAAAGGAACTTGCCCCTGATAAGATCACTTGACCAAGTTTCTCATTGTTTGAAAATTCCTTAGAGGAAAGCCAGTTTGCAAACAAAAATATTCATACAAACATGGTAATGCAAAGTTCATGCGATTTTTGAAAAATTATTTTTGAAAGATGGAAAATACATGAGTCGTTAGTCAGAACACAACGGTTCAAGACGATCAAAGTTTAAAACAAAGGTGTACTGCCAAAATAAATGATTCACAAAGATCTTTAGGAGTCAGGTTACACAACCTTGCTGTAGTATACTTTCAAAATAACCTTGCTTCAATTAGGTCTTTTGAGGGTTGTAATGTGGCCTGGTTCACGGTTTATGAAACAAAAGATAAAGGCTCAAAATTTATTTGTACCCACCCAATCTACGTGATGATCTTCAGTCCTATGCTCAGTTAACTCATACTATGCATTCAGGTTCCCATAAGTTAGGGATTTCATTGATCGTAGCAGTGATGATTCAGAAGTCAAAGGGACCTATGAAAAGGCAGCCACTACTCCCCTATAACATTTGATTGTTTTGACATTGAGGATTTTCAAGATAAGGATTTAAAAATCTCTTTGTATTATCCCTAAATTTTGCCTGAACTGTTTATTTTAGAGTTTACAGTCAGCGGGATGCCCCAGTTTTGCCTAAGTCTCCTTCATAGGTTTTGACTTAGCGGGCTTCTTTTGATTTTTTTATATTATTTTTTTGTGTGAAGAAAAGTGACTGTTTGATTTTAATGATTACGGTGAACCATCATCGACCTTTTGATTAGAAAACATATTCGACACTTGTTTGACGTGTGCGAAGGAAAATTTGTTAATGAAAGGTGTATCGTATGAACACACAACCAAGTTAACTGAGAACTATCCATCCCAAGGTTAAAATTGTGGGTTTTTTGTAACGAAAGGAACTCCAACTTCTAGGCTCGAAGGGGGTAACGAGGGATTAACTTCCTTATTTCTCCAGTGTTTGGGAATTGAAACAATGCCTTACATCGTCAACAAGGTTTGATTGAAAGCATACTGACAGCAATTATGGGTATAACGTTTTCATCATCCTCCCTCCAATCTTAGCATATCAAAATTTTGGACAAGAAGTAAACATTTGAAAAATAAAGCATAAAGATGCAAATAAATGGATGGAAATGAATTGAATCAAAAGTCGCAATGCTTATTTCATTAATGAAAGTACAAACATAATTGAAAGCAAACAACTTAAACAAAATAAGGAAAATGCAAACAACGAGAAAAAAAAGGCCTAGTGACAAAACTTCATTTCTGATGTACTGGCAAGGGATTTTTCTGAACATCCGGATGACTGTCTGTAAAATCAAGTATTCCAGTTCTAACCAATTCACATACTCTAGCCTTCAATGCAAAACAATGCTCCAAGTCATGGCCTGGGGCACCCTCATGGGAAGCACAATGGAGATCAGCCCTAAATCCAGCTGGAGGATTAAGAGGAGGTGGTAAAGCCTTTGTAGTAATCAGTCCTTGCCGGACTAAGTCAGGATATAGCTCTGTGTAAGTCATGAGAATAGGATCAAAGTGACTCCTGTTCCGTTTCTGGTCTGATATCTGTGTCGAGGAATCAGCTTGACGACTCAAAGGTACACTAGAAGACGATAGGACCAAGAAGGAGAAACTCGGGGATAAATGCAACAAAAATGTGATGCTAATGCCATGCAATGGTCTCAAGAATTTCAACGGTCGATTGTAAACATTCCCTTTTAGGAAAGCGAGAAAAGCTGTTAGACTTTAAAATGTAGGACTTCTTGAATTTGCAAAGGACTTTTGAATTCCTTGAAACTAGAAATGATATGATGCTTTATGGATGCAAAGCACAAACGCACATAAGCAAACAAAGGTCCTAATTTTAGAGGAACAATGAATGGAGTCAAGGTCTACCCTTCCCAAAGAGGTATGTACTATAGGTTGATTGTACCTGCAGAACAAGGGTTCTAAATCAGTGCCCAAAGTCATCAGTCCATCTTTCGGATATTATCGACTTCCCGACTGACTCGAGGGTCAATAATATTCTCAAGAGAACCTCTTTTGAGTGTAGCATCGCGTAGCAACCATTGTAGGACTACTCCCATATAGTTCCCGCACTACGTCCTATATAAGGTCAAGATGGTGTAAAGGTACTAAGGTTCCCAGTATCACAGACTTCAATCGATAACGGTAAAAGTTTTCACGACTACACTCGATCAACCGAACCATTTTCGAAAGTGTCTCAACTGAGCGGTGATTCTCGATTTAGCTTAGTCGGGACTCACTCCCTATAAGCCTCGTCGAATATATCAGCCATCCTATCATAAGGTCGCTCAAGTCCGGGTGTAGGACTTATCTCACAACACAGTAACTCCAAGTAAGGTACCCCAATATATACATACAAGTGAGCAAAATATATAATAAAACAAATATATAAAGAAAAATAAACAAGATAGGGATAACCCTAAAAAATTAAGACTCCCCAGTGAAGTCGCCATTTTCTGTTGCGGTGAAATTTGGATGTCAAGCTATTGATTAACTTGAATCTTAATTCATTTACAACCGGTCTTTGATTTATCCGAAGGAAAGGTTAAAGAAAGGAAAAACCTAAAAGGGAGAGATCTAAGGTTCGGGGGTTGGTTAAATTTAGGGAAGGTATTAGCACCCTAAACTTCCGTAGTACTCTACGGGAACCTTTTGTTTATTTTTTTTTATTTATTTCATTAATTATTTTGCTTTAGGGTATATACAAAGGATTGAAAATTAAAATAGACCTAGGGGTTAATTCTAAGTTTACCCGGCAAGACATCGCATCTTGTGCCTACATATCCTTACGGGAATGGAATCAGAGTAACTGTAGTTCCCCTCAAAAGGGAGGTTAGAGACTTCTTGACTGTGGTCAAGGTCTCAAGGGGAATAAACGCATCTTAAGGACACGCTTACATGGAGTCTTAAACTCCGATCTCTATGTTATAAATTGTTAAGTGCATTAGGGTTAGGTTAGGGATTCCGCGGCGGGAAACCCTAAAATGAGTGCGGTGACTCTTTGACCTAAAGCTAGGGGTAGTTTTTTAATTTTGTCCACGGCGAGACATTTGTGAAAAGTTAGGGTTTGTAAGGGTTTGGAGTTTTGAGGACTATTGGCGTGGCGGCCAAACGGCTAGACCTAATCCTTCGGAGGGATAAAACTGTAAAAAAATGTGAAAATATGACAAATCATTATATGGAGGAATAATTAAGGTACATAAATAAGAAAAGTAATAAAGGCAGAGGGTGTAAAGAAACAACGAAACATTTCTGAAAACATGAAGAATATGAAAATATGTAATGACACTTAGAATGAAGTGAGGGAGGAAAATAGTGTGGGGCTGTGGCCACCACAAGCACATCCGAACATCAAATGACACGACAAACATCAAACATCAGGAGTTCCTTACGAAAAGGTTTTAATTTTTTAATATTTTAATTATAAAAAAAAGGTTTTAATTTTTTAATATTTTAATTATAAAAAAAAAGTTTTAATTTTTTAATAAAAAATATTTAAGTTAAAATTATAAAAAAAATTAAGTTTAAATTATAAAAAAAAAGTTTTTGGGGGAAAAGTCTTTTCAGTTTTTTTGGGAAAAGGTTTTTGGGAACAAAAAGGTTTTTTCTTTCTTCGGAACAAAAAGACTTTTCAGTTTTTAAAAAAGGTCTTACTAAAAAAGGGTTTTAATAATAAATAAAAAAAAGGGTTTTGATTTTAAAAAAGGGTTTTGTTAAAAAAGGTTTTGATATTAAAATCTACGGACCTAAATACACATGGAGATTAACATGGCAAAATATGCACATAAATATGAAAAAGCAAAAGGTTTAGTAATTTAACGGACCTAAACACATTAATATGGCAAAATATGCACATAAACATGAAAAAGCAAAAGGTTTAGTAATTTAACGGACCTAAACACATTAACATGGCAAAATATGCATATAAACATGAAAAGGCAAAAGGTTTAGTAATTTAAGGGAAACACTGGAGAGCTCCAATCCTTCTGACGAGTTGTGGGAATGACCGCCTTTCTTCTCTGGGGATCTCCTTTGTTTTTCCCTTTCTCTCTCCTCTTTTCTGAAGAAAACCTTCTGACCCCTTTTTTCAACAAGGCAACACATGTATATATAGGGAACAAATTAGGGTTAACACCAAATTGTCAATAATGTCCCTAAAGCCCATTTTAAAGCCCAAACTAAATAATTAGTTAAGAAAAAATATAATTTAAATAATTTAAAATAATTAAAATAAACTTAAAATAAAAACTAATAATCCTATTGATTCCTAAAATCAAAAATATTATAAAAAGAACAAAATTTTTTCAAATATTTTTTTATTTTATGATTTTTTGGATATTTTTATGAATAATTTAGAAAAAAGTGAAAAAAATAATATTTTAAAAAATGATTTAATTAAAATACGAAAATAATAATTAAATAATAATAAAAAACTATTTTTGTTATTTTTTAATGAAAGATAGAAAAATTTAGAGTAAAAATAATAAAAAACAAAAAAAGTGACAAAGGTGAGATTCGAACTCTCAACCTCTCACACTCACAACTCTTTACACATGTCCTCTTGCCAATTGTGCCATTTTTACTTTTTAGAAAAAAAATGCATGCCATATGATATTTACCTGCAAAAAGTCAAACGACTACACAAATTTGTTAGTAATTGATTAAATGCAATAAAAATGCAATGAAATGCGACGATAAATCTTAGGGCAAAATTTGGGGTATTACACCAACCAACATGGAAATTGTGCCTAAGCTTTATTTACATCATGGAACTCAAAATTCATTTGGGTTATGGAATTACATGACCATGTGGAAGACTTTTAAAGTGAAATTTGGACTTTTGGTCATAACATGAACTTGGTACATTATAGGTCTTATTTTGTCTCACTTTTGAACCTCTTACACCAATATATGATCATAAAAGAACTTACCAAAATTGGACCAACACAAAATGCCATGAGTTGCATCATTTTCAAATTTTCTTCCATAAAAGTTTTCACTTCAAACTTGAGATATGGATCAAATCCAAACCCCAAATCAATTCAAATCAGAAGTACATTCCACACACTTCAAATTGATGAGCTCATGTGGTGTGAAAGAGTCAAAATGCGTGTGCATGAGTAAGGGATTCATTTTTGGGCATTTCTTCAAATCTCACTAAACAGCCAACATGGGCCTGCATAGAGTGTCATTACCCATCATATATAAGTTCTTTGATCTGCCCTAATGCTCAGAGGGGCTGGTTTGTGTGAAAGGAGAGCAGAGAGAATTCAAGTTTTCCAAACACTTTCCATTTTCGAATCTGAGTTTTCTCTCAAAATTAACTTCAAATGAGGCTTGTATCTTCTTCCTGGGAGAAATTGGAGTGTGTCTGAAGCAAGAAAGTAAAGCTTGCACGCATCTGAAGAACCAACGGAGTTGCTCCGTTCAGTAAGCTTCTCATCCATTTTTCTCTCATTTTAGGCACATGTTTAAGCTCATGTTGGTTGCATCTGAAGACCTATGATCCATAGGCAATGTTTGCATCATTATTGTTCTTGTTTGATCACATTTTCAAATGACACATTCAAACTTCAAGTCTTCGATTCTCTTTATTTTGGAACTGTTTTAATGTTTGGATTGTGGATTTGAGATCCTTGTAGCAAGACCTTTCGATTGGTACCATTTTTGGTCATTTCTGTTGAGAATCATGGACTGACCTCCGACGATGTGGCCGGAGAAGACGACCAGAGCCCTAGCTCCGGCGTCTGGTTCATTCTCAGGTTAGATCTGACCTGGCTTGCTTTAACTTATTGACTTGCTTGCATGTGTGTGTGGTATCGGTGTGACCATGCTGATGTGTGTTGTTGACCCCACGTCACTTAAGTGAAACGCATCGTTTCACTTAAGTCTGATCCTTGGATCAGTTGGGCCCAAAGCGCTATCCACACCTCCCTGTTTTTGCAGCCCAAGCGCATTTTCAAAGGATTCAGTTAATGGTCCTAATTGCTAATGCACCCCTGCTTGGTTTCATTTTTTTTATTTTCATTTTCTTTTTCTGTTTTGATTTTCAATTATTAAAAATAGCTCCAATTGTCAAAAAATTCAATAAAAAATATTTTCAATAATTTAAAAACCTTAATTAATTTTTCATATTTTTTATTTCTGATTTTTTTTTATTTTGCAATTTTATTTCAAATTTTCAATTTGATGTGTTTTTAATGTTGCCTTTATTTGATCACATACATTTGAACCTTCAATTCAAATCTCCTATGATTGAGGTTTCTTCTCCATTTAGAGTATGGATTGAGGTACCTTTGAGGATGATTTTGGTTCATGTTTGATCAATTTAGGGTTGACTTTGATTTAACTTTTGATGCCCCTCGATCAATACTCAAAAAGGTGGAGCACCCTTGTTAATCAAATTATTTGGTGATGCCTAAGATTGAGTTTGGCTTTGAAACTTTGGGTTCTGTTTTCCATTAAGCTTGGTTACTTTGTGCATTTTATTTGGAATTTATTGAATATTTCTTATATTTTTTATGAAGCTTGCAAGTCAAGTCATCTTAGAGGAAGTTCATACAAACTAGTTTGACCTAGTTCCTTTGGGAAATGACTTTGATGGATCCCATATGCACCCTATGAGTCTTGATACTCATTCTTGACATGATTAAGGTGTTGGTCTTGCATTTTTAGGTCATACACTTGTGTAACTTGTATTACAAGTTACTTGGAAGTTAGGGTATTCCACTTGATTTTAAGTGTTGAACATGGAATTGAACTTTGTTTCTTCCTCTTGCCTTGACTTGGTTCTTACTTAGGCTTTGCTTTCCATCTTGATTTGGATCTCTCTTCTTATGTTTTCACTTTTGTCCCTTGGGTTTTGATCATCATTTAAGACAATTTGGTACTCATGTTCATACTTTGAGTTTGTCTTGAATGATGGATCAATTTTAGCACTTGTTTGTTCTTCTTTTGCATATGATCAATTTGGATTGTTTGGTTGAGATGCTTTGCTCATGCTTGCTGTCCAAGCCTCTTTTCTCCCATCTTCTATTTGATCATAGCCTTTGCATTATGCTTTGTGTTTAGTTTTTGGTGTAAGTGATTGATGTTTGAATGGTTATAGGAGTTCTAACTTCTCCCATTTCATCTCACTTTTTCTTTGACTTGGTCATGTCATTTTGCCTTAATCATTTATTTGTGTTGCATCTTGTGAGTCTTGCATATCATGTTTGCATTGCTTCTTGACTTGTTTAAGTCAACTTCTTCTCTTTCTTTCATTTCATCTGTGATTGATTTAACTGTTGTTTACTTGGTTCTTTTGCAATGATCCCTTAGGATTCCTAGTCCCTCTATTTAAGATGGGAATAGGAGAGACATTAGGTGTTCAATCCTTTGTATGATAACATTAAGATAGATTCTTCCCCTCTTAATCCCAACATTAGGAGCATCTTACATGACAACATTAGGGTTGATTAGTTTCCCCTTAGAGTTTGTGTCTTTCTCTTCTCATCTCATAATCTCTTAAGACACCTAATAAGGGATAATAAGGGTTACACGCTACGAGCCTTAAGTACTTGAGAAATGATAGTTGGAGGGCCTCCTCTCAATCTGTCTAGAGTGTTTAGCGTATGCCCTTTGGGCGATATGCGACACATTCGCTCTCAAGTCATAGTCTTTAGTGCAACATGAGTTACAAACTTAACTCAATTCACTTCTTGTTAAAAAACACAAAACAAAACATCAAATCTTTTTATCCTTCAGGATTGTTTGGAAAATCATTTTCAGAAAGAGTGTGTTAACTATTGGTTCTACCGCAAACAGGCATTGTCCCTAACTGCTGGAACCACCATTTAACCCTACTCAGTTAAAACACTTGAACCAACTTGTGGTCGTGTCAGCCCGAACTACGTTTGCTCTGATTTCTCATACCAGATGAGAATACGTAGGCACAAGACGGCGATGTCTTGGAGAGCAACCTTCCCCACCTTCACCCGTAGTTTTCCGAACTACGTTGACTCTGACTTTCCCGTTGCACGAGGGAGTACGTAGGCATAGAGCGGCGATGCTCTATCGAGTCTCTTTTCTTTTCTTTTGTCCCTGTGAGCCAGCCTTTTATAGATTAACACCCTTTTAGATAGACAACAAGCGTGGATCCCGTTGAGTACAACGGACGTGAGGGGTGCTCATACCTTCCCCTTGCGTAACAGACTCCTGAACCCAAGATTTGGTTGCGATGATCTGTCTTTTCTCTTTTTCGTAGTTTTTCTATGATTGTTTCCTTTCCCTCTCTTTGGGATAAATAACGAACGGTGGCGACTCTTCTGTCCTTGTCGGCCCCTCTTCGTAGCGATGCGACACAACCGCGAAGGCGCCAGCCTCAACCAGTCGAAGACCCCTATTTGAAAGTCGGAGAAGGGCAGCCGGAGTCCCGCCTCGCGAAAGTAAAATTTGTACATGGGAAATCGCATCTTCCCGTAGCTCGAATAGATCTGATGGTGGGCCCGCGGTCTATACACTTGCCAACTCGCAGAGGAACCCTCACAGCGATCCTCGATCGTGGCAAACGCATCGGAATCATCCTCGATAAAACGGGAAGCCGTACTCAATGGCTCATCCCCGACCAAGTCTTCAACTGCCCAGTTCTGCCCCTCGACGGGCAGGGCCGCCGGAGACTCTTGTTCTTGGTTGAATTCTATAACTCCTGGTATCCACGTGGCCATGTTCACTTGAAAAGCAGAGGAAAATGGTGAATTCGACATTTCAAGATCAAACTCACCCTTCCACCACATCTCAAGTGAAAGGGCGAAGGGGGTGATATCTACGACCTAGGTTCCTCCTACCTCGACATCCACTTCCCCGCGTGGTTTACTAACATACATCCCCAGGACATTCATTTATACCTAGCATACGTCCCCGGGACATTCACCTATACATATCATATGTCCCCAGAGTGTTCACCGAAACCCTATCATTTATCCTCGGGATACTCATCCAGCACCATCATCTGTCCCCGGGGTACTCATCCAAAACCTATCAATTGACCCCAGGGGCTTCATTCTAGGCTCGCCCTTGGTCAAGGGAATCTCGCCGTAATCTCCGGAAAACTCACAGCCTCCTCGGGACACTCATCGTTTCCGCCGCAGGAGCTGCTGGAAAATAAAGAAACAAAAGAAAAGGAAGAATGGACTTACTTAATACAGTAGTTTGAGTAGAGGTACGACGGACTTCATGGCGGACAGTACGACGGCAACGGTTGCACGGCGACGTAAACGGTGGAGGAGCAAGAAAGAAGTGTGTTCGTAAGAATTAGAAGCGAAAAGTAACAAAGGGGCAGGCCCCAACCTATTTATAAGCCTAACACAGAACTCGAAGCGCCCATAGGCACTCAAGCACCCATATAACTAGCGGCCCTAGGATGGGCAATGGACACTTGACACGTGGCAACCGTAACTGACCATGCCCCTTCGTTCTCCCTCGAGCTCAGAAAGCTAGCGAACCGGATCATCCTTCACCTCCCCGACATGATATTCCGACGAGCAAGGCTCTCGATTCCATCTTTTGGGCATAGGACCGCCTTCCTTATCTGTCCCCGACGTGGGTTTGTCCTTAAGTCATCACTCCTCCACCTCGGAGTAACGACTTGGGGGCTCCTATTTTGAACTGGGTCAGGACCTGCCCCTCAGTCGGGTAGGCCCAACCCAACACTATGTTGGGGAGGCCCAATCCTCCTACGTCGGGCACGAGCTATATATGTCGAGCAGACGACTCCCTTGATGTGGACACTCACACGTTTCTCCCACGTTCTCCACGTGCTCCCCCATGCGGGGACACGTCATCAGACAACTACCCACCTCCGAAAGAGTTGGTCAGCCCACCTTCCAAAGATCACGGGGCAGTTGATCTACGGCGAAGACCACGTGCTGGTCTTCACTACGCCACGTAAGCCCTGACAGTCTGGCCCAATGCAAGTAATCGCTGGCCCTGCGCTAGGGTCTCTCTATAAATGTTCTCTTTCTCTAGAGGGTCAGGTGTCTTATTCTCTACACCTACTTCTCTACATTTGCTCTCCCACTCTGATCCTTTACTCACTTAGGCATCAGAGTGCCTTGCAGGTACACCCCCCCTTCTTTCTCCCTAACTTCGGTGAAAGCTGCAATTCAACGACGTGTGGCAGACCATTGATCCCTTCTGATTAGGTAAGATCAAGTACTACATCAAAAAATTGAAATAGATGAAATAATATATAATAGTTATTCAAACAACAAATTAATCTTTAAGCTAGATATTCATGATAATTGTTTTTTTTTTTAATTTTCAATATTATTACATATATATATTTATGTGTATGTGGTCAAATAATAGCTTAACAATTTATCTTTTAAATTATTTTTTATTTAATTATTTATAATTATAATTAATTAATTAATTTTATGAGAACAATATTTAATTTTTTAAAAAAATTAAACTAAAATAGTTAATTATTTAATAAAAAATAAATAAACTAGTGGGGGCAAATGTCCCCAATTAATACAACCTAGATCCGTCCATGTCTTCATATATAAACTTCATAGTTATTTTCTAAAATAAAGTGATTTTTAATAAAGTGATTTTTAACAATTAATCTATAATAAACACAACAATAAAGTAAAGCTAATTATTATTATTATTATTATTATTATTATTATTATTATTATTATTATTATTATTATTATTATTATTATTATTATTATTATTATTATTATTATTATTATTATTATTATTATTATTATTATGTTTATGTTTAAATAATTAATTGGTCTAGGTAAATAAATACTAGTAATTCTTTATCGTTAAAATCCGCCTATAAATTTTATCGACTAAATCCAAATGAAATTTAACATTTAAAGACTTTATTTAAAAATTACAAACACAAATAAATACACATTAACTTCCATTGATTATTTAAACCTTATTATTACTATAATTACTATTATTATTTATGCATCTAACCTCAACTTTTAGTATTGACAGTAAAATAACAAATGGCAAAGCATAAAGCATAGAGTCATAGACAGATGGGTCAAAGTACGAAGCCAGATAATAAATCTAAATAATGAGGATTCCGTATAATTTGGTTTCATTAAACAGACTCATGAGTTGTGTAAATGTGACTTACATGTCTAATGCAACATGAAGTACTGAAGCCAAATCATCGTTAAGTATTAACATGATGAGTGTGAAGTCAAAGGTCTAAAGGAAAATTATTTTCTCTCTCTGTCACTAAGTATTAACAATGGTTTATATAGCCTGCATCTCCAAAGTAACGTGTTCATTGTTGTTAGCCGAAGATGTCTCAGGATTTTCCTTTTCGTTAGTAGACTTCATCTCTTGAATGGGAGGAGGGTTTACAATGGTCATTTCTGAAAAACTATTGTCGGAGAGCCTTCCCTTCATCTCCCTGTGCTCCTGACACAGGGCGCACCAGTGCAAGCAGCAGTGCACACAGCATGCATTACAAGGTGAATTCTGCAATCATAAGTTCATGTATAAAAATCAGAGGAAAAAGTTAACAAAATCATGTATAAGTATTAGGGAGGAATTTAACCCTTTTGTGACATTCTCTATTCAAATTACAATCATTGCCCAGGTTGGTAAGTTCGACCTAAAAATTGGGAGGAATTAAGCCACTTTATTTTTTCTCTTAATACTCATGTGATAGGTGCAAAGTATTCACCATTCTTTAACCATGACTAATCTCCGCCAAAGAATTTGAAGGCATACAGGGCAAACAGTCCCCACCCAACTAAGTTTTTCTGTTAACATGAATTAGGATTCAAACCCTTAACTATGAATGAAACCTCTACCACAGCATCAGTGGCCCAGAACTCTGAAGTTTAAGAATCTCATATCAAAACAAGAAGGAATAACCATACAATTACTTCAGATAAGAGCAAAGATGAAAAGCAACATAAAAGTTAGCACCAGTTTTGTAGCATTGGAAGAAAGAAAATGAGGACACCAATCTATTTTCCAGGATTTCATATTAAGATTAGGCTACAGACCAGCAAGCCAATCATTGTTTCCTTTCCAAACATATTAAAAAATGTCATGTCACCACATAAACATACGTTTGGAGCAGAACAGGATCACGCAGGACAATTTTATTATATACTGACAAACTAAAGCAAGCAGAAGCATAGTTCTGAGTAGAGGATATCAGATTTCATCTTTAATGTCAACAACTATTCCTAATGAAAGAAATTTACAGTTACAGCACACGTACCTTTAAGTGATATTTCTTCTGTAAGGTTTGCCGAACTTGACCAGTGTGAATGCCACACATCCACCATGTAAAAAATAAACCCTCACAAATGAGGCATGTTGTCCCCGGGTCAATGCCAGAAATGAAGGAGGTTGCAATGACAGTGGCTAAAGCCAAGGAAATGCCGCCTTCGACAAAAATAGCATGACAAATACATGGCCTTGTCCAAGGAGTGTCGTCCTTCAAGCTCTCTACGTTGCGTCCAAATAATACACAGGGACAGAACAGTCCAGTCAAGCCTGCAATGAAAGACGAAAGAATATAAAAGGATGCAAACTTCTACTAAAGTAAGTATACTGTCACTGCAATATGCAAATCAAGTAGAATTTGAGACTGTTAACATACAACTTTCTCGGTCCTCTATACATCCAAAAATACCAGTCATCCAAGGTTCATCTGCAGGAGGTGCATAGCTTTCAGGTAATGGCTGTCTACATTCAGGGCACTTGCGAACAGCCAACTGCAAAGTTTCAAAGTTCATAATCAAAGATATATCTGCTTGCACAAAAAGCTCACTCAATCTAAAATATGTACCCAAGTTTGAACATTTTGATATTGATTTTACTAATAAGTGATTTTGCAAAATTTAAAATATAAACATAAAATCAACCATTCTAAGTCAACATAAAATAAACATTCAGTGAATTTTATTTTATGAGTAAAATTAAATTCTCCCAAAATCATCTCCACTAAAATACCTCTTAGAATAATAGTTGTCTAATCTTCATCTAAAGACTAAGATCCACACAACTGTGTGACAACCGTGAGTCAAAATCCCTACAATGTGATAGAATTACCCACCAGCATTGACATTCTACTAATCGAATTAAAATTGATTACAAGGTAATTGAGAGTTATCTGTGAAGTTGATTGCATTGATCATGTTGAACATAAGTATAAACTAGGTTCTAGATGCCAAAAAACGATTGAACAAGTTTACGTTGACATAAATTTGCAAGTGGGTATATAACGATAGATCTGGAAAAAGAGATAAGTAAATGAAACCTGAGGAACCTCAATTGGTTGATTGAGTTCACCGGGGATGATATCTTCGACGGTGGTCTGATTTTTAGATAACTTGACGTAACGCGATTGATTGTTTTCTTCCATCTAAGAAACAAAGAATGAAAATGGTGAGAGAAAATGGAAATCGAGAGGATACAGGGGAGGTTTAAACTGGATTGATGCAAATTTAGGAGAAAAGAAATAAAGTGTGACCAACTGACAAATGAGAAAGAAAAGTAAAGAAATCCAGAACACAAACGAAGGAAGCAAGGTGTGCAGGAAGAGTCAACTATAAATTGTCAATCACCCTTTTGCTTCTACTTAAACCTATTTACATTTTATTTTATATTTATTTACTCCTATATACTTTATATTATGTTATAAAATTGAAAATCAGTGGTTTTGGCTTAGAAATGAAAGAAGAAAAAATACGAGAGCTTGGAGATAAAATCAATCACGACACTGATACTATGATTTATTAGATACTCTCGCGTAAGATTAATTAGTATTTAATTATTTATTAGTAAATTGCTACATATATGAATTTGATGGTATATGTGGATATTTATATTCATTAATAATTATCAAAATTATTTTAATATTATTCATAATTTTATTTTTAAATATAATTATAATAATAATAATAATTATTATTATTATTATTATTTTATTGAATTAGTATAATTATATGATAAAAGAAAGAATAAAATGAATATAATTTATTTTGTTATTATTATTATTATGCATTAAATTTGAGACTTGTCTTTAAGAGTGGATAAAAAATTTAGTTAATTATAATTTTTTGTTTAAATTATTTAAATATTAATATTCATGGATATTGGTACATCCTAATTTTTTACTTTAAGATTCTTCGTCTTTTTGCATCATCAGTATAGTTTATTATCTCTTGCATTTTTCATAATACTTAATTTATCAGCTGAAATAAACTTGTTGGATTTTATAACTGAATATTTCAAACTAAAAGTCAATCGTGCGAAAAATCAGTGAACGAAAATTTTTTAAATCGAGCCTGCAAACCTCAGTCATATTAATCTGCATTTCGCATAGTTTAACCTGACAGGATCGTTTAAATTTTTCTACCATTTTTCGGTCGCATTTTGATCAATTTAATTCATTTAACCGGGTAAAATTTATTTCAAAATTTGACAAATGCTGTATTTTTCCAATACGTATATTTTGCGCTGACCATTTTGACGTATTCATTTTATTTTTCGAGTACTTCGATACCAGTCCAATTATTCGCTTTTAACCGGTTTTCATTCTTATTTTTTATTTATTTTCTTTAGTTATATTCTTTTTAATTAATCATATTTTTATTTAAGTTTATTTTAATTTTATTTATTCTATTATATTTCTTTTTTATAATATATATTTTATTTTTTTATCTTTTTTTAGAACTACTTCCTTACTAAGTTTTGCATAGGACTTTTTGTTTTGTTCTTTTCGCGCGAACAACATCTGATCTCCTAACGCAGGTTTATTTGCGGGATCAGCCAAACAAGTCTCAGAACGAACCGGTCGAGTATATGAAGTGGTGGTGGATGTGTTGTTTAGAATAGGTTGAAGGTAAATTTGAGAAAGACTGTGTAGACATAAATAAAGACAAATGAATAAACAAGAAAAGACAAAAACAAAAGACAAAAAATCTTTAAAGTTGGTAATATAAATTGCTATTAAAAGAAAATGTGGATGCGATCATACATTTTGCAAGAATGAAACTCTTTTCTCTTAACGCTTGATACTCGGAGTGTTTTTCCCTTACAATGTTACAAAACACGTCCCCTTAAAATGAACATGGGTATTGCTTTAAATAGGAAAATAAAATAACTGCTATGTTGATCTTGGTGGCGCTACATGTCCTTCCACCACTTCTGTAACTTCCTACGTAGTCAGCTTTTTAAATTTTCTTCCCGCACAAACGTTCTTCTACTTCGTGTTGGCTTCCTTGTCCATCAGTCGGCATCTTCGACGGAATAGGCCTAAGTCGACTCACAAAACTCTCTCTGCTGGCGTCGACTCACATCGTTTCCTTTACCACCTTTCCCATTCTGTCGACACATAAGCAAATCTTTGTATTGCCTTTCCTTAGTAGAAACTTTCAACCAACAAGATACCCCCTCAAAACCCAGTTTCGATTGAGCACTTTGTCGACTGAGGAACTTTGCGTTTTGGTTCTATGAGGTTTCGACTGTGTCTTGGTAATGACCCATCAACACCATCATTGTCTTTATGTCGAGTCAGTCACGCCTCATCCCCAGTCTAACGTGATAATGACGCCTTTCTGCGCCACAATTTCCAAGAAAGATAATCATGCCTGGTCGCATCCCAACGTTATGGGTTTTAAACCATTCCTACTTACTCTGGAATTAGAACTGCCCCTTGTCTTTTCAACTGCATGCCAACTTGCCTATAAATAGACTCTTTCCATATTTGGTTTTCTTTTTTCCAACTTTCTCACGCGTCTTCTTTCCTGCAAACTCTTGCCCTCAAAAATTTCTTTGACCTTCCCTTTCAATGACTTCCTCAACCATTTCCACCACTCACACTATCGAAAACAACCCTATTGCATTTGTTCTCTCTGAAGCTAACGCCCTTAGGCCCTTTCCCAATCCGACGTCCGTTGATGACGCGGTGGTAGCTGGCTGGCAACGCCAGATGATCATCCCCTTTGCGGTTGCTGGAAAGTTGAATGCTTTCCATGGGCCATACTGACCGGTAAAATAGCAAGTGTACTATTTTGACCGATGTAGTAATAAGGGGAAATTCCCCGAATATCGATCTCGCGGACTGCGTATGAATACAGGTCCTATAATAATACAATTGAACAAAAGGTTATAGAGGTTTTGGTTTGTTTAATTTATAAAAGTAAAAGGCTGAAGGCAAAAAGCGTAAAATAAAGGTTTTGGACAGTTATGAGGAGCATGCTAGGGTAGGGTGTATGAAAAGCCTTGTAACAACCTTAATTCTTAATTTCAGAAATCATTGCTCAGTTCAATCGTTACCGGTTTTAAAGATTAGTTGACTCTAATTCCTTAGCAGAAAACCTTTTGGTATTCTCCCTATGCCCCAATTCCTTGGCAGTATAGGAACAATACCAAGCAATTTATTTTATCTAAAACATTACGGTTACTATAGGGTATCCCCATTCCTAGGCAATATCTATTATAGTATTATCGTATAAAATTGTTAACAATCGTTTTTCCAAACCTAAGGTTAACCGTAAATCGAATCCTTATTTGTTAGATAAGAAAAGCCTTAAGAACATTATACGATAACAACGATCATGAGAAAGCAGTGAAATCATTAATTCAAAGAAAACAAGGTTATTACTGAGTCAATTCAGGGACACCCCCTAGCATTGGGGGGTTTAGCTACTCATAATATTTAAAATAAATTTAACAATTAGATTGAACATTTCAAGATAATAAGGTTGCCTTGATCTTCAGTTGCTTCCGCTCATGAAAACCTTCAGTTTCCCCAATCCTTGATCGCTACAATCTTGATCGTAAAATTCTTTTTTTGTCCAAAAGTCCCCTTTTTCCTTCTTAAAACACGTCTTAAATAGTCTCAGGTCCAACCCAACAATAGTAAAATACCCAAAATACCCTTAGGAATCACAAAGGTCAAAAATCCAAGAAAATTAGAAGATGGAGTGCTTTAGCCAACACGGGCTGTGTCAGCTGACACGGGCGGCCGTGTTGGCTCACTGTCTATCTAAAATTAATTTTTTTTGCTCTAGGCATGCTGACACGAGCGTCTGTGTTAGGCTCCTGGTCCACTTCAAAACTCTTCTGAATTCTCGCTGTTGTTACCCGGTTTTGCTCCAATTCTTCTCTATTGCTTACCCGAACCTAAAATAATGAAAATACCAAACCAACGCGTAAAATGCAATAAAAATGAATAAAATACGACTAGACATATCAAATAATTAACTAAAACTAACAGTAAAATAACGTATAAAAACCACTGATCAAATTCCCCCAAACTTAAACCATTTCTTGACCTCAAGCAATCAGCTTGGATAAATAATTTTCAGATCAAACAGTATATCAAATGAAGGACTTATGAATGTAAGGTGTGTCGGTACTCATATGTGAGTCTTTGTTCTGATCGGCTAAAACTAGTTCTTTTGGTAAACGTCTATTAACGAAGGTATTATACAAACACACATCGCGGTAAAACCACAGACCTAAATCCCCCTTTCATCCACCTCTCCAACTATGCTTTGGGCTTAAGTCTTTTCTTCGATTTTCTACCCCTTTCATTCGGATAATCAGATTAAGGCACTTTTGATTGCTTTCCTTCACATGTACAAAATTTTGATCGAGACTTTTTTCGTGGCACCTTTATTCTTTTTTTTTCTCTCGCTCATTGGCGTTTATTAGTCCATTTTTTGGACGACTATAAAGATTCAACTGTCGTTAGGCTAAGTAACTGGGTGAGGGTTACCCAACTTAGAAGGACTAGTTGTCTTTACCATCATTATTCAAAAAAAAATTTGGGTGCCACGAGTCATTCTCACAATTAATATTTAAACATGCAATTATTTTTAATCATGTCAGACTATCATTATGAACTAATCGGGGAATACTTCTCAAATCCAAGTACTATGGCACAAATCTACACGTTGGACTCGTTTCCTTACTTCGAGGAACCTAGGGTGTCCAAATTATACCTTAATTTCCAAACTTTCCAAGTTCCTTAGTTTTAACTCCTCTTCCCTCGAACTCTAAATACTTTCCTGACTACCTCACACACATAGCATTCACAAGAAAATTTTTTACAGGCTTCATATGGGGCGAATTCGACGTGATTTTTATCGAACTCAATTAAAAAGGTATTTAAATTGACAATTCAAAACGGTAAAACCTCCCCCAAACTTGAACAAAACATTGTCCTCAATGTTTAAGAACAAGAGAAGAAGAGATGTACTCACAAAGATACTCACAGAGGGATCGACATGTAATGCAACACCTCTTTGTTGCTTACATGTTTTCCCTTGCAAACTCTCATTTATTCCTGCAAAAAATAACCACAAAAACAAAAACATAAATTCTTAAAATTCGTGGGTTTCCTTCCACGCAGCGCTTCGTTTAACATCGCATGGCTCGACGATTGACTTCTCATAGTTATGGGGGGTACTTTAGCCTCCAAACTCTATTGCTTGACTTTTTCGCAACAAAATATCTATCAGGTTTAGAGATAAGAGCAACTTGAAGTGGTTTTGATCGTTTTCCCTTTTTAGTTGTTTTGATAATCCAAATTGAAGGTTTAACATCTTCCTCCTTACCTTTCTTCCTAACCTCTAAAGCTTTTAAAGTGATTTCCTCATCAAAAGATTTCAAAGTGAGCGTACCTGTTTCAACATCAATATTGCACCGACTAGTAAGCAAGAACGGTCAGCCAAGTGTGGTCGAAGTCTCTTCATCTTCTAGAATATCCATGATTTGAAAATCAACTAGGAAGGTGAAGTTATCGATCGTCACCAGTACATCCTCTGCTACCCCATATGCCCTCTTAGTTGTGTGGTTGGCAAACTTCAAGCTTGTTCCCGTATCACTCACTTTTCCAATATCCAACTTTTTGAAAATAGATAAAGGCATGAGACTCACACTAGCACCTGAATCAATTAGGACTTTCTTAAAAGTTCTATCTTTTATAGTACAAGGGATTGCTACTGGTTCAGGATCCTTCCTCTTGATGGGGATTCTCCTTTCTTGTGATATTTCCTTACATTGCTCAGTTGTAATTTTCGGTTCTTCACCCATTGATATATTTTTACATATTACCTCTTTCATGAATTTCTTGTACAAAGGCATTTTCTCCAGTGCTTCAAAGAACGACATATTGATTTCCAATTTGTTGAACATTGCGCTGAATCTTCTAAAGTCTTTCTCTTTCTGATCCTTCTTTGTAACTCTTTGAGGATAAGGTAGCTTAATTTTCGATTTAACCTCTTGTTTCTTTTTCTCTTCAGTTAGTTTTTTAGATGGCACAGCTTCTTCTGGGTCTTTCACTTTTTCTCTTACCTCAAGTTGCACCTCTATACATTCATACTCATTTGTTTCCTCTTCTTCTATCATTTTCTGATTTCTTGTTGTGACAACATTAATACTCTCTTGATTTTTCGGATTCGGTACTATCACATTCGGGAGGGTTCCTTGAGCGTGTATTGAGAGGTGTTGGGCTATCTTCCCCATTTGTGACTCAAGATTTTTTATGGAAGTTGTGTTATTCCTTTGAATATTACGGGCCTCTTCTTGGAATTGAATATTTTGAGTTACCAATTTCTCAATAGCTATCTCCCATTCTGCTTTCTGAGGAGTCTGTTGTTGTTGTGGATATTGAGGTTGACTCTGATCTTTCCAAGAAAAGTTAGGATGATTCTTCCACCCTGGATTATAAATCTGAGAGTATGGATTGTTCTGCCTCAAATACTTTATCTCTTTAATTTGTTTAACAGTAGCAAGACAATGGGCAGTAAAATAGGGTCCATTACAAACCTCACAGCTCACAGCTTGGACAGGTTGAACTTGAGCTACAGTTTCAGTACTCACATTCATTCCCCACTTCAGCTTTGAATTGCTCTTCCATTTTCACAACTTGAGTTGCCAACTTCAATTCAACGGTTTCTTCCGGCATACTCACACTCCGGTCATATAGCTCTAAATGCTCATTTGCAGCAATGACTTTAATGATTTTTTTGATACCAGTGGTTGTTGTAAAGTTAGATAATCCACCGGCTGCTGTATTGATCAGTTGCTTCATCTTCATCTTAAGACCATTCACAAACATTTGCATCTGTTAAATTTGATCCAAGTTGTGAGTAGGACATGCAACCAATAATCGTTTGAACCTTTTATAAAAATCTCCTAGTGATTCTCCCTCCCTCTGTTTAAAATTAATAAATATCATATCGTTTGCGAATATAAACAGAGGCAGGAAAATACTTGTCACATCGCTGCAAAGAGGGGCCGACAAGGACAGAAGAGTTGCCACCGTTCTTTATTTATCCCAAAAGAGGGAAAGGAAACGATCAGAGAAAACCTAACGAAAAGGGAGAAGACAGGTCATCGCAACCAAATCTTGGGTTCAGGAGTCGGTTACGCAAGGGGAAGGTATTAGCACCCCTCACGTCCGTCGTACTCGACGGGATCCACGTTTTGTTATCTATCTAAAAGGGTGTTTATTTATCTAAGCTACAGGCCACGGGGACAAAAGAAAAGAAAAGAGACTCGATAGAGCATCGCCACTCTATGCCTACATATTCCCTCGTGCAATGGGAAAGTCAGAGTCAACGTAGTTAGGAAAACTACGGGTGAAGGTGGGGAAGGTTACTCTCCAAGACATCGTTGTATTGTGCCTACGTATCCTCATCTGGTATGAGAAATCAGAGCAAATGTAGTTCAGGCTAACAAAGACCACAGGTTGGTTCAAGTGTTTTAGGCTCGAGTAGGGTTAAAACCTAGTTCTAGCAGTTGGGTGTATGCAGCTCGACCATTGGAGACTTAGGCGTTACCTGTTTGCGGTAGAACTAAGAGTTAACAAAACTCTCCTTATGAAAAAAAGTTTCTGAATTAAATCCCGAAGGATAAAAAGATTTGAAGTTTGTTTTTGTGTTTTTTAGACAAAGAAGTGAATTGAGTTATGATTTGAAACTCATGTTGCACTAAAGACTATGACCTAGGAGTGAATGCGTCGCATATCGTCCAAAGGATATATGCTAAACACTCTAGACAATTGAGAGGATGCCCCCCAATCATCATTCCCCAAGTACTTAAGGCTCGTAGCGTACAACATAAATTAGTCTTTATTAGATGCTTTGAAGTGTTTGGAGATGAGAAGAGAGACGCGACCTCTAAAGGGGAAACTAAGAATCAACCTAATGTTCTCATACAAAGTGCACCTATGATTGGGATAAAAGGGAATGCTACCTAATGTTATCATGCATGGTTTCAATCCTAATGTCTATCATAATCCATCTTGAACAAGAAAGATTATAGGTCTTAAGGGAACATGGTTGTTGCGGTGAAAATTGGATATCAAGCTATTAAATTAACTTGAATCTTATTTCTTTTTACAACCGGACTTTATTTTATCCAAAGGATAGGTCTAAAGAAAGAAAAACCTTTTTCGCGATGTAACGACAACACTTAAGAGATTCGGGGATCGGGGGTTGGTTATACCTAGGGAAGGTGTTAGCACCCTAAATATCTGTAGTACTCTACAGGAACCTTTTGTTTGATTGCTTGCTAAGTTTGTGAAAAGGTACTGTGGATTGGGAAAAGATATGAGTTGAAAACCTAAAGTTATATACACTAAGTTTGCTCGCAAAGACGTCGCATCTTCTGCCTACGTATCCTAACTAGGACAGAATCAGAGCAATCGTAGTTCACCTCAAAAGGGATGAAGAACACTTGATTATGATCAAGGTTCAAGGGGAACAAACATGACAATGTTTGTGTGGAGTTTGACAAAACTCCCTAATCTAAGTTGTAATATTAAAAAGGGGAAGTAAGAAATCAGGACGATGGTTCTTACACAGAGTTGACGAACTCTTTCCTAGGGTTCTAGTTGAAGAACACTCCTAGTACAGGTGGGTCTCTTAGACTTAAAGCAAAGTCTAAGGGTTTCTATACTAAGGTTAAAATGACTTAACAAAGTCAAGGGAGGGTGAATGAATTATTCCTGACATGAGGGTCAAGTGGGCAGACCTTCCTTTGAAGGGAGACTGGGGAGGCAATTGGATGAAAGCTAACTAGCTTCATCACTTGGGGAAAGAAAAATAAAAGGGAAAGGTACAACATAATAAAACATTTACATGGTAACAACCAATTAAACAAACATGTGAAATGGTAAGGATGAAAGCACATTGATAATAATCAACACAGATGAAAATAACGAGAACTGTAACGACAGATCACATTTAAATACAGTCAACAGGTGGGGCAAAATAAACATAGTTATAACTCAATAAAAATCCTAGCATGTTAACTAAAATTTATGGGCATTAGTACAAACAAATTTCATAAACAAATCCAAGTGGAACCACATAAAAATTTATCTGCAAATGCGTAAACGGACGTGAAACGCATTTAACTTGCACCCAGTCAAAAGAGGTGAAAAACTTGTCAAATATGAAAATAAAAAATATAATATGAAATTAAAAATTAATAGGAACACAATGAAAAAAGAACGGGTAAAAAACGATAAAAAATGAGGGAGATACAATTTTTTGAAGTTTGAATGAAAAATAACAAAAAAAATACAAAAGAGTTGCCCTCCTCAGGGGTCGAACTTAGGACAAAGGGGTGAAAGGCGCGTTTTGGCATATGGTCTTACCACTGGGGTGGCTATACATCCATTGATTAATGTCACCCCTTTAATTAATAAGGGATGCTTTCTTTCTATGGCTGGGCAAAAATAACACAAATCAAGGATTTACGTTTTATGTCGTAACTTTTCTGTCGCTCAACCAAATGAGGCAAACTTTATATGTAACTCAACCAGAAAAATATGAGGAACATGATGCTGGTGTTAATTTTCTAAAATTACTTTGCATTTGAAAAACTCGATAGCAGCTGCATGTTGATGTCATGTGATGTATTTTGAAATGAAGCACTCAATTCAAACACTTTTAATCCAAACTAAATGCACACACACCTCACATAAACAACATAGAATGATTCTAACACTTCAAATTTGCTAAATGTCCACAGATTATGAAAGTGTCATGATAAATGCAATGTTTTGGTACAAATGCATATTGAAAAGTGAAGCCTTGTTTTAAGTTCCTTTTTTATCCAAACCAAGGTTGCTCACAGCTCATATACATGATGAGGAATGATTTATCACTCAAAATATGTTCAATGCAAACAGGTTCTAAAAATGGCATGTCAAGTGCAAAGTTTTGAAAAAATGCATTTTAGAATGGGAAGCTTCATGACAGTCTGTTTTGATGCCAAATAAATATGCAACATTTCATAAATGATCAAGGTGAGGTGTTTCAAAAGTGATCTTGGTGTAAAACAAACTTCTGTACAAAATGAACTTTGAATTGATTGATGAATTTGAAGTAAGCATTTTGGAATGAGTGGCTCATGACAGCTAATTTAAAACAAGAAGATCATGCAAACATAACACATAAGTGAATGCAAAGCTTTTCCACATGAATTTGATGCAATACCAGTTTGAGATGAAAAATTGGCATGTGAGGTTAATGATGTTTTGAAATATACTTGATGATGTGCAAATTCAGTTCAAAACAGTTTGAAGCTATTTTTAATCATACACACACACACACACACACTGTATTTATGATATAACATGAGTTTGAACTCCAACATGTGGTTAAGCTGGCTTGTGGGAGAAAATGGTATTTCATATGCAAGTGTGTATGTGAAAGTGCATCTTGAGCAAACCAAAAATATACACTTACTCTAATCAGTTTAAACATGTTATCCAACCAAAGACATGATCTAAGCTCTTGCCAAAAACAAAGAGGTGACTGTCATGAAGCAACCTCAAGTTGACAGTCCTATGCACTAAGCTAATGGTAGTACTTGAACAACTATGGTCAAGGTCTTGGCAGCACTGAGCCAAAACTTAATATCACAAGATCACCAAAAGAATTGGCCTGAATCAAAACAAACAGCAGCAGGCCACAATCTCTAAACACAACATGAACTTATAACACATGGCAATCCTCAATTTTGTCAAAACAGGTGCAATATCATAGTGTATAATAGCAAGGCATAACTCAGTCTGTTAAAGGATTTACATATGATTGGCAAATGAGTTTTGTGGTATGTGAAGGAGATAACATTAGTGCAAACATGTTCAAGCCAAAACCGAAAATACACACAAGCCTTAAAACTATGACAGCATGATTCACACAAAAAAACTGAGTAGAATGAATTGGAGCAAGTAAGGGTATTCAAGGTTGTCGCTTGCGCGAAAATAAGGTGCCGGCATAACAGAAGAGTCGCCACCTTTCGTTATTTATCCCTCAGAGCGGGAAAGGAAACGATCGGAAAAACCTGACGAATAAGGGTAAGACAAGGTCATCGCAACCATTGTCTGGGTTCGGGAGTCGGTTACGCAAGGGGAAGGTATTAGCACCCCTCACGTCCGTCGTACTCGACGGGATCCTCGCTTGTTTGTTTACTTGGACGGGTTAGTTATAATCTATCTACCTATCAAGGCTGGCTGAAAAAGAAAAGAAAAATGACTCGGCAAAGCGTCGCGCTTTATGCCTACGTATCCCCGTCTGGAACGAGAAATCAGAGTCAACGTAGTTCGGCCTAACTACGGGTTATGGGGGAAAGGTTGCTCGCTAGGATATCGCATCCTATGCCTACGTACTTTCATCTGGTATGAAAGATCAGAGCAAACGTAGTTCGGGAAACTACGGTTTATTTCCTGAAAGAAGTGTTTTTTATTGTGTTTGCGATCTCAACCGCACTAGAGACTATGACCTGAGAGTGAATGCGTCGCATGTCACCCAAAGGGTACCATACTAAACATCCAATCTCAGATAGCTTAAGGCTCGTAACGTACGAAAGAAATCATTCATGATTACTGTATCTTAAACTGTTTTGAGGTGAGAAGAGAACAAGCCCAACTAGGAGGGAGACTATCAAGTCCTACTGTTATCATGCCATGGATTCATCCTATGGTTGAGGTTTGAACAGGGAACTCCTAGATGTTGTCATGCATAGGTTTCAACCTAAAAGTCTATCATCAAATCCTCATCAGAGGAAACGAGAGTCCTAAGGGATCATGTCAATGATACACCACAACAGACAAAAGCATCAGCTTTAACAGTAAGATGCATGCAATGCAAGTAAGGGAGGAAATGTGTGTGGGGCTTCAGCCTCCACAAGCTCGTCTCAACCTCAAGCCAGTCATGAAATAACAGTAATCATACTGAAATAAACAACATGCTATCAAGCAAAAACAGTAAACTGTAATCATACAGATGAAAGAAATGAAATGCTATCAATCAAAATAAACACATGGGCAAGGGAGCTGGGCTCTACCGAATACCCGCAAGCAAAGCCAGGCAGTAACAATACAATCAGATGCACTCATGCTCTTAGACTGAACTTATTCTAAATGGGCTTAGTCTAATGCAACAGACAAATCAGACAAAACACACAATACATCAAAGAAAACAGAAGAAAGCCTCAGCTCCTCCAGCAGCTACTCAGTCTTCAGACTTCAGAGATCACTTGCTTTCCAGGTATCAACCCTACAACATGAGTATCAACTCATCTTCTCCCTTGAGCTTCAGCTCCTTTGATCAGCTCTACCTTCAGGCTTCACTATCCTCAGGGATCTTCAGGCATCCACTTGGTCTTCACAGAGTCTTCAGACTTCAATAATCTTCAAGGAATCATCCTCTTCAAAGCTTCAGCTTCTATCTTCAAGGGCTCAAATGCTCCAGCAAACAAGATTCAGTCCATAAGATGAGGTGAGGATGTTACAGTACTCACTGACTTCCAAAGGATGCCATTGAGAACTTAACATCAAAGGAAAGGCTCTCTCAAAGTTCTACCTTATAGGGCCAGGTCACTAATCCCTCCGAAGGAGAGAGGTGAATACCCTTAAGGGACTCTATGTCACAGAGAAGGAAGGAGGTGAACAAGACACTCCTTGTTTATTGAACAAAGTATTCTATCTAGGGCTCTGCCTATGCACCTATAAACAAAACAACAAAAACTATGCTAGACTCCTCTGCAAGGTCTTCAAAGCTTCAAGGATGATTCACAAGCTCTTCACAAGGTCCTCACATGATGCCCAAGCTCCTCAAGCCAACAACAATTCCAAAGCAAGGCAAAACAGAACTAAACTAGCCCTAAAGGCCACACAAACAATCATTCAATTCAAAAATCAATGAAAAATACTAAAATACCATACAAATTCCTAATATAAATTCTAGAGGATCCTACTTAACTACCCTTTAGGTCCCATATAGTCCCCATACACTAATTTGGCCTAAAAACCTCAAAAATAAAATGTTGAAGTTCAAGTACACAACCTAAAACCCTAATTAGAGCACCTAAATGTCTAACTCTCAAACTACATCAAATTTAATTTCTAAAATCAAGAGATAAATCCTACATGAAACTAGGGTTCAATATCTAATCACACAAAAAAGAATGAATTAAAAAACCTAAGGGAAGGTCCTAAAACAATTCTTGCAAGATAAGGTACAAACTAAAAGAAATAAAATACCCTATTTAAAAGAAAATACCACCATTAATTCCATATTAAAAATAAAATTCCATTTTTATTTTTATATTTTTCTACACAAAATTATCTAATCATAGAAAAAAGAATGACCAAAAAAACATCATTTATCAATTTTTAATGAATTTTTAAAGTTCATGAAAAATGTAAAACAATATAAAAAAATAAAAAAATAAAGGAAAAGAGGGAGGGGTGTGAATAGAACAGGCGCGCAGTTGAATTTCAATTGGGCCAACTAAAAGGGGGTGCGGATAGAACATCTGGACGAGGCCCAACGCCCTTCACTAATTGAAACGCGGCGTTTTGCTTTGAACTCAGTATACTGAGTTTCCAATTCAATCGTGGCCCTCCAATCTCACTCTCGGTCAAAGGTCAAGCCATGATCTGATGGCTCTCATCCATCTTCCTCAAATGCCTCAGGCAGCCCTCAATGTTACAGACGGTGGTTCACGGTGGAAACCACCGTCTTCTCCGGTGGACACCCAAACTCAAGTCACCAATCAAACCCCAAACTATATCAATTCAACTCGGCTTTTCATGGAGATCCTCAATCCAACCTCAGAATACCCTAAATCATCCTCTAAATCAAAACACCATAGGATTTTCAAAAACTACACAAATCTTGATCATCATGATTCTCAAAATTAAAGGCATGGATCTAATCCTCATCTATCACTGATCGGTTTCCACTATCCAAACACGATTGAAACATCAAGAATCCTCATAACTAACTCTCAACAGAAATTGCACATCACTCTTGATCATCACCAAATACCATGAAACTATCCAGAAACGATCCTTGTTCATGCTAGAACCTAACCACATGCAAGATTCTACCTAATTCAGCCTAGATCAAAGCATAATTTAAAGGTTACATACCTGTGAAGAAGTGATCAACAGAAGGTCTTCAAGGCGCAAAATCCACTCTGAATTGATTCAAACACCTTCAGTGACGAGCAAGGATCACTCTCCAATCAGAAATTTGGCTTGAAACTCTCTCCAATTCAGAAACCGATTCTGAGTTCTTCCTCCAAAAATCAGTTATGGCTTCACTCTCACAGCATGAAATCACCAACCCTTTGCATCTGAGATCACTCTACTATCTTTATAGAACATGTCCATGGGCTTTTGATCCACTCTAAGAGCCCAAAACAGTTGATCCAATTTTCTGATTTCTCTTTGAATATCCAATGTATCAGTCATGGTTTCCTTGTTATAGTCAGCTTAAACTCATTCATTTCAATCATATGAACCATTTCCAATGTGTTTGGATAGGTAGGAAGGCTTGATTTGGCTTGTGTAAGGTTTTTCAACATTGCCTTATAATGCAAGTAATAGGTTTATAAAGAAAGTCCCTTTTTTAGGCCTCAAATGGAAAATCTATTTGAACCAAAGTTCTCAAAATAATGTTTCCAATCAAAATGATATATTGGATGACCTATTTTGGATTCCTATATCTTCCAAACCAATTTTCAAATTCAACTTTTCAAACTTATATGCCATTTTTAGTTCATTTTTGACCAATCATGCAACTTCATGCTATGAGCTTTTCCAACAATTTGTGACCTTCTTTCTAGACTTAAAATCACATTTTGAACAACTTTCATGTTTTGAGTTTTTCCATTTGAGGCTTGGAAATAGGAGTTTTAGGCATTGGCTAAAATGACCTATAACTGACAAATGACCAAAATACCCCTGTCTTGTTCAAACCATAAGTTGAGTTCCACAAATCCTATCAAGGACTTCTACCACTCAAATTAAAGCTAAGAAGATGCCCTCCAACATTCATGTTGACCAAGAAATCATAGGAATCATCCTACTAGGGCAAAAGTTATCTGCAAGTTGGGTGACTTTCAAGGACCCAGATTCACACACCTCAGCTGACCTGTAATTTGTCAAAACCATAACTTGAGCTCTGCAACTCCTATCAATGACTTCCACCACTCAAATTAAAGCTAAGAACAAGCTCTACAACATTCATGTTGTGGGGAAGATGAGATATCAATCACATCTTGAGCTAAAACTGCCTGGAAAATAGGAATCAAATTAGGGTTTTTCCACTGACAATCCTCAGAAACCCTAACTCAAAACTTCTCAAACCCTTCAATCATGATGAGTTGGTCTAGGAATCACCTTTACAACATCTCTATTCATCATTCCATGATCTCATGGCCCTTGGATTAAGTCTCAACCTTCTCCAAATCTTCAGCTGATCTAGGGTTGACCCAGTTAAAACCCTAATTCTATCATTCATGGTTGAATCTTCTGAACTCTTGCATAATGACTTCTCTGGGCTTCATGATGGCTATCAAGACATCTCTTAGGCTTTCTCCAAACATCAAGTTCATTCTCAAAGTCTCAGAATCATCTGAGGAGCCCCCACAACTCTCAAGCTATGAAGCACACAATCCTGGTTTCAATCCACTCCTCTGAGGATCTCTTGAACTTTCTGATGAATGTATCAACTTTCAAACACTCAATGAATAAATAATTGTTGGTCAAATTTTGGGGTGCAACAGCTGCCCCTATTCAAAAGGCTTGAACCTGACTGGGTGAGAAGCGAACGGCTCTCAACCAATCAAGGTGCGAGACGATTGAATATCGGTAAACCCGAAAATTTGCCAACTGCACGAGCACACGATACTCTGCGGGGAACAAATCTTCGAATACTGTAATACTAGCTGCACGGCAACTATCTGGAGAAATACTGATCTGACATCGCCGTCGAATAACCGAAATACCCCGCCTCGCCGCTGGAGAACTAAATCTGACAAAATACCCTGCATCGCCGCTGGAGAACTAAATCTGACAAAATACCCCGCATCGCCGCTGGAGAACTACAGGATCTGCATCACCTAACATCGCCGTCAGAAGACTGGATCAACTTGACATGCCCAACATCGCCGCTGGAAAACTGAATCTGACATCGCCGTCGGAAACAAACATCGCTCTGAGAGACCCTCGACGTCGCCATCGTACAAACATCATCTCTGCTGGGGATTTAAAGAGTCTGACCTCGCCGTCAAACAAACATAATTTGACCTCGCCGTCGAATCCAAACGTTCAACCTCGCCATCGAACAAACATCCAACCTCGCCGCCGGACAAATGATGATCTGACCTCGCCGTCAAATCCAAGCGTTCAACCTCGCCATCGAACAAACATCCAACCTCGCCGCCGGACAACTGATGATCAGACCTCGCCGTCAAATCCAAACGTTCAACCTCGCCGTCGAACAAACATCCAACCTCGCCGCCGGACAAATGATGATCTAACCTCACCGTCAAATCCAAACGTTCAACCTCGCCGTCGAACAAACATCCAACCTCGCCGCCGGACAAATGATGATCTGACCTCGCCGTCAAATCCAAACGTTCAACCTCGCCGTCGAACAAACATCCAACCTCGCCGCTGGACAAAATGATGATCTAACCTCACCGTCAAATCCAAACGTTCAACCTCGCCGTCGAACAAACATCCAACCTCGCCGCCGGACAAATGATGATCTGACCTCGCCGTCAAATCCAAACGTTCAACCTCGCCGTCGAACAAACATCCAACCTCGCCGCTGGACAAAATATGATCTAACCTCGCCGTCAAATCCAAACGTTCAACCTCGCCGTCGAACAAACATCCAACCTCGCCGCCGGACAAATGATGATTTAACCTCACCGTCAAATCCAAACGTTCAACCTCTGACCTGGGGTTCACCCCTGGTAAAGGGAACAAAAAGGTACACTTGCGTATTTGAAACTACTCCGCTGGGAATGAGAGACTTAACCGAGCACACTCTGATCTGGGGTTCCCCCTCAGAACCATGACGAACATCGGAATACTGCTGCACACTGCCCGTCGTAGAACTTCAACATTAAAGATATATGAAACCCTGGCCCCTGGCCATTCCAGATCCGCTGGAAAAAATATTCAAGTATTTCTGAAGACAGATGGAACCCTGGCCCCTGGCCACTCCAGATCCGCTGGAGAATCTTCAAGTTCTTCTGAAGAAAGATGAAACCCTGCCCGTCGGCTATTCCAGCTTCAGCTAGAAACAACATCCTTGGCCTTCAAGGATGTAAACTTTGCCCGTCGGCAACTCCGCAGGAGGCATCTTCGACTTCAGTCTAAAGAAATGGTCCTTGGCCTTCAAGGATACATGGATCTACCTTCAGGCAACTCCGCCTCTACTATAGAGCATCCGAGACTTCAGTCAGGGATATACTTCGGCCTTCAGTCCGAAAAATGAATCCCAGGTCATTCATGACCTTGGGGATAACCTTGCCCTCAGGCACCTTCGCTTCAGCTTGGGAAATCTATGACTTCAGTCAGAGAAATGGTATCCTGAGCCATTCATGACTCTACGGGGATTCAAACACTTTGCCTTCAGGCAAAACTCCGCTTCAGTTGGAGAAACATCTTCGACTTCAGTCAGAAGAAAAACTATCCACTTGATTGCAATCAATCATCTCCTCAGGACAACTGACTTGGTCTTCAGACCAACACGGATCATCTTGAATACAAAAATTTGGAACCTTGTCTTCAGCCACACGTTGCTTCATCAACAAGGACATCTGAACTCACAGGAACCTTCTGGTATCGCCCTCAGGCGTTTTACGAAATCAATCTTCAGATTAGACATCACTGTTGGAGCAGACATATCACGCTGCTAAGGACTTCAAGAATCATCTTGAACAAACAAACTCCGTCGGGCACCTTCAAGAATCATCCTGAACCGATAACCCTTCTGGTGACTTTATTCTGCTGGGTGTTCCAGGAATCTTCCTGGGCAACTCTTGTTGAGGACGCTACTGGGGAACTCAATCATCATACTAGGCGAACAACTCGGGAAGCTGTACTGGGGTCTTAAGAATCATCTTAAGCAAACGGCTCTGCTGAGGAATTCGAGGATCGTCTTGAACTGACTTCGCTGGGGATCTCAAAAATCATCTTGAGCGAGCGACTGTGGGAATTACACCGGGGTCTTAAGAATCATCTTAGGACAACGACCTCGTTAGAGAGAATATCAGGAATCGTCCTGAGCAACTGGTCTCTCGGCTGAACACCTGTAAAACAAGAATGACAACGACCTAGGTCATGTTTATGATGCATATGCTTCTGCGTTATGCCCCACACGGTGGGAATGATATGCATTTATGCTAAATGCTGTGCAATCATGCACAATGCTATGCAACGTTAAATGCTATGCAGTCATGCGCAATGATGCGATCCCGTCCGCAAAAAATAAATGCCGAGAGGGAAATCCTCCTGTCAAGGAGAAAGAACTACTCAGACAGAGGAATCATCCTGCTGAGGAGAACATGGACCCGCCAATATCAATCAGGCTCGGTCTGGGGAAATGATCTTCCATTGACTGCTGCAGGGAAAACAACTTCAGTTGATCTGCTGCGGGGGACGAAGCTCTACGAGAGCCTGGACCTGCTGAGGGAGAGCGATGTCAATCGCGGGAGTGAACTGCATGGCCGTCTCGGCTAACTCTTCTGGGGATGATCACTCTGTGGAGAAACAACTTCAGCTGCTCCACACTCCGCTGGGGAAAGACCAATCATGATCTGATCAGCTTCCAAGGACTCGACTCACTTGGACATCTACAAACTAGGCTGAGGAAAGAGAAGTCATTCTGCTTCGCCAAAGGGAGCGCGACCCTGGGGAGATACAGCATCAGCTGTTCAACATCTGCTAGGGAACATCTATTCATGGTCCCAACTGCTTCCAAGGATTCTGCTTTTCTGCGGACTCAGCCGGGGAGAGAAATCATTCTACTTCACGGGAGAGTACGACTCTGGTGCGGAATTTCAATTTCGCCGGGGAAGAAAGAATCATCTGACTTCGGGGGAGAGTGCAACTCTGCAGGGGAATACAACGTCAGCTGTTCCAACATTCTACTGGGGAAGAGGGAATCATCCAACTTCAGGAGAGAACATGACTCTGGTGGGGGGAATCTCAATTCCACTGGAGACTTTAGTCTGACACCATTAGTTACTGCATATTTCGGCGTACGACCAATTCCCTACGAAACCTGCACTTGTGACCCGGTGCTGGGGAGGAATCCTGCTCCAGGGGTGCGCTCTGCACATCTTCCGGAAGGTACTACACCTGCAACAACACAAACAAACAAGACAAGACTCCCCCCTCAAAGGGTCCTATCCAGATTATTATCTCGCGACAATATTCAGTTAATCAATTGTTTCAACAATCAATGGGCCTAGGCCCGTAAGTTTATGTATGCGCATTTTATCAAAAACATCGGCGTTTTCATTCGTAAACAAAACAGATAAATGCTAAACAGACAAGTAGAATTGCTGAATAATGTGCATTTTATTGATGATGAACCCCTGAATGGGCGAAGATGTTTTACAACAGAGGCAAACTCCTGGAATGAGGAAGCCGCACGAAAAAAGAAAACATAAATATACATCAGTATATACAAATGTTGGCAATCGAGGCGTAGACGAACACCATGAGTTGATCCCTCTAAGACCCACTCGACTTTGATACCTCTCCGACGCTTCAGCTTTGGAAGAGATTGATTCAGATAAACGGTCCTCAGGTCTTCCGAACCACCAAACAATGAAAGTCCATACGCGGAACGCAGTCATTTGCTTATTCAAATCCCTAACTTTTGCGTGAACCGCCCTTTCGGGTTTTCAGTTCACCGGGATACCCTTTTTTGCCGAAGCCGCCCAGTGTAGGTTTTCGACTTCGCGGGTGTACATTTTTTCAATATATCCCTAATTTTTGCCCGAACCTTTTATTCTGTTTTTGGTTCGCCGGGATGCCCCTTTTTTGCCTGGACTCTTTCTTTTTTGTCCAGCGGGTCTCTTTCAAGCAAAGTATTTTTTAACTGCGTTCGCGTTCACCGGGGATGCAAAATCTTCACCATCCATCGTGGATAACAACAAAGCTCCTCCTGAGAAGACCTTGTTGACGACATACGGCCCTTCGTAATTCAGAGTCCACTTGCCCCGGTGATCGGAGTGTGGCGGAAGAATCTTCTTCAGGACGAGATCACCCGTCTGAAAGCCTCTAGGACGCACCTTCTTATCGTAAGCTTTCTTCATTCGGCTTTGGTACAGACGACCAAATGCAATCGATGCTAACCTTTTCTCGTCCATCAGGCTGAGCTGGTTCAAGCGGTTCGTAATCCATTCTGCCTCATCAAGTTTTACATCCACCAAAACTCGCAAAGAGGGAATCTCCACTTCTAGCGGTAGGACAGCCTCCATACCGTACACCAAGGAGAAAGGAGTTGCCCCGGTCGACGTACGCACCGTCGTACGATAACCGTGCAAGGCAAACGGCAGCATCTCGTGCCAATCTTTGTACATCACAACCATCTTCTGAACAATCTTCTTGATGTTCTTGTTGGCCGCTTCAACAGCGCCATTCATCTTCGGCCGGTAAGGAGATGAGTTGTGGTGTTCAATCTTGAAGCTCTGGCACAGCTCCTTCATCATCTTGTTGTTCAAATTCGAACCATTATCAGTAATGATCCGCTCGGGAATTCCATAGCGACAGATGATGTCCCTCTTTATGAACTTAGCTACCACCTGCTTGGTCACATTAGCGTACGAGGCTGCCTCCACCCACTTGGTGAAGTAGTCGATGGCTACCAGAATGAAACGATGACCATTGGATGCAGTGGGCTCGATCTTGCCTATCATGTCGATGCCCCACATGGAGAACGGCCAAGGGGAGGACATGACATTCAATGGGCACGGCGGCACATGAACTTTATCAGCATAAATCTGGCATTTGTGACATTTCTTCGCGAATCTGAAGCAATCCGACTCCATAGTCAGCCAGTAATACTCTGCTCTCAGGATTTTTCTCGTCATGGCGTGCCCGCCGGCGTGCGTACCAAATGTGCCCTCATGGACCTCCTCCATGAGTATACTCGCCTCTTTTTCATCCACACATCTGAGTAGCACGAGATCGTGGTTTCTCTTATACAGCACTCCGTCAGGATTGAGATAAAAGTTTCCAGATAGCCTCCTCAGAGTCTTCTTATCCTGGGTAGACGCACCCGCAGGATACTCCTTAGTCATGAGGAAGGTCTGGATGTCGTGGAACCATGGCTTGCCGTCAGTGGCATCCTCGATTGCAAAGACAAATGCCGGTCTATCAAGACGCGAAAGTACAATTCTTGGAGCTTCATTCCAATAATTGACTTTATACATTGAAGCCAACGTGGCTAAGGCATCAGCCATCTGATTTTCTGCTCTGGGTACATGATGAAGTTCCACTCGATCGAAGAATGGAAGCAGCCTCCTGGCATAATTCATGTACGGCACTAGATTCGCTTGACGAGTTTCCCACTCCCCTTTAATCTGATTGATTACAAGCGCTGAGTCACCATATATGTCTAGATTCTTGATTCTCAAATCAATTGCCTCTTCTAGACCCATAATACATGCTTCATACTCTGCTTCGTTGTTGGTAACTGGAAATGTGAGTCTCGCAGTAAAAGGGATGTGGGATCCGTGAGGAGTCGTGATGATAGCCCCGATGCCACTTCCATAGGAATTAACCGCTCCGTCGAATATCAACTTCCACTGAGATTTCCTATCTGGCCCTTCATCGGGCAATGGCTCATCGCAATCTTTCGCCTTGAGAAACATAATGTCCTCGTCAGGGAATTCGAACTTCATCGGCTGGTAGTCTTCGATCGGCTGTTCGGCAAGGTAATCAGACAATACGCTCCCCTTAATGGCTTTCTGAGAGACGTACTGAATATCATATTCTGTCAACACCATCTGCCATCTGGCAATCCTGCCCGAAAGAGCCTGCTTCTCGAAGACGTACTTGATCGGATCCATCTTCGAAATCAGCATAGTGGTGTGATTGAGCATATACTGTCGTAGACGTTTGGCAGCCCAAGCTAGTGCACAACACGTCTTCTCCAGCATCGAGTATCGAGATTCACACTCAGTGAACTTTTTACTCAAATAATAAATGGCATGCTCTTTTCTGCCCGTCTCGTCGTGCTGACCGAGAACACACCCCATACTATTCTCCAGAACCGTCAGGTACATGATTAATGGCCGCCCAGCCACTGGGGGTATCAAGATTGGAGGTTCTTGAAGATACTGCTTTATTTTGTCGAATGCCTTCTGGCAATCCTCATTCCAAGTAATTGCCTGATCTTTCTTTAAAAGCTTGAACATCGGTTCACAAGTGGCCGTGAGCTGAGAGATAAACCTTGCAATGTAGTTTATTCGGCCCAAGAAACCACGAACTTCTTTTTCTGTTTTCGGCGCTGGCATTTCTTGAATAGCTTTTATTTTCGCAGGATCAACTTCAATACCTCGTTCACTAACAATAAACCCCAGTAACTTTCCAGACCGCACTCCAAAAGTGCATTTGCTAGGATTCAGCCTCAGCCTGAACTTCCTAAGCCTTTCAAACAGCTTCAATAGGTTGACCAGATGCTCCTCCTCCGTTTGGGACTTTGCAATCATGTCATCAACATAGACCTCGATCTCATGATGAATCATATCATGAAACAAAGTTACCATTGCCCGCTGGTAAGTGGCCCCTGCGTTCTTCAGACCGAAGGGCATTACCTTGTAGCAAAATGTTCCCCAGGGGGTAATGAACGTCGTTTTCTCCATGTCCTCCGGTGCCATCTTAATCTAATTGTAACCGGAGAAGCCGTCCATGAACGAAAACACGGAAAACTGGGCTGTATTGTCGACCAACACATCGATATGAGGCAACGGGAAATCATCCTTAGGGCTCGCCCTGTTCAAATCCCGATAATCGACGCACATGCGCACCTTACCGTCCTTCTTCGGTACAGGCACTATGTTGGCGACCCACGGAGGGTAAGTGGTAACGGCTAGAAATCCTGCGTCCAACTGCTTCTGGACCTCTTCTTTTATTTTTACAGCCATGTCTGGTCTCGTCCTCCTGAGCTTCTGCTTGACTGGAGGGCAATCTTCTCGCAACGGCAAGCGATGAACCACAATATCAGTGTCGAGTCCGGGCATATCCTCATATGACCAAGCAAAGACGTCACTATACTCTCGAAGCATCTCGACCAGTCTATGCTTGACATCATTCTGCAGCGCAGCCCCAACTCTGACATTTCTGATGAGCTCCTCAGAACCCAGATTTACAATCTCAATATCCTCCTCGTGAGGCAGAATAACCTTCTCTTCTTGTCTCAACAAGCGGGCCAATTCTTCCGGAAGGTCTTCGTCTTCATCAATCTCATCCTCGGCTTGATAGATCGGGCAATCAAAGTCGTAGTGAGCCGTAGAGGGTCCAGAGTCGATGTCGTCTGTTACGTGGATCCTGCAATAACAAGGGTTAAGTTTAAAGCAGGAATATGCAGGTTAGCACGAACCCCATTGCCATTTTGCTGTTTTTTCGAAATAAACATAAAATAGGAATAACAGAGAACACAACATTTGATTACGAAGAAAACGCCTTTTATTTATTAACAAAATGCATACACATAATCCAACAAGGCCCTGACAGTAAAACCACTATGCCCTGGGCAGGACATAGGGTTGTACAAAGATTGTAAAAAGCAAATCATTACTCTTCACTTGTCAGCTTGATAATCTCCTTGATGGTCCAATTATGGAGGCGCTCGCCCGGCTTGCCCGGTTGAATCCAGGCGTCAAGATCGCAATCACTGTCTCCACTGTCCTCCGACGCAGCATTGATACTCTCGAAGATTACTCCCCCCTTGGTGAATAGGATCGGCCCTTTCCCACGAGACGAGCTACCAGAAGAAGATGAAGCTTCAGCTTGCGGAGAATATCCCAATCCAAACTTATCCTGCTTGATTGGTATATCCAAAACATGCCCCCAGCCTGGGGTGGAACCAGCTTCGACAACGGCTCTAGCTTCCTTAAACGAGGAGAGGTTCAACTCTTGCTTCTCTGCGACAACGGGAGCCACCTCCTTCACTCTGACGGTTTCAAAAGCCTGGCAAAGAGTCTCATGGATCTCACCATCCATTTCAACGTATTTGAAGGACGACAGGTGGCTTACCATGATGTCCTCCTCTCCACAGACTGTCACTATGCTGCCCCCAACAACATATTTAAGCTTCTGATGCAGCGTGGACGTCACGGCACCAGCAGAATGGATCCATGGCCGACCTAAGAGGCAACTATAGGCGGGCATGATATCCATGATATAGAAAACCGCATTGAACGTCTCTGGACCAACTTGAATTGGCAGGGTCAGCTCTCCGAAGACGTGGCGCTTGGTTCCGTCAAAGGCTTTCACGACCAGATCACTGGGCGTGCACAGCAGTCCACGGGTATCCAACTTCATCAGTGCCTTCTTCGGAAGCACGTTAAGCGAGGAACCCGTATCCACCAGGACATGTGACATAATCGTGCCTCTGCACTCTATTGAGACGTGCAAGGCGCTGTTGTGATCTCTTCCCTTAGGAGTCAGCTCCAGATCTGTAAATCCCAGCCCATTACCAGCGTTGACATGGGCTACTACTTCCTCGAGTTGATTCACTGATATCTCCTGCGGCACGTATGCAGCATTCAATACCTTCAGCAATGCATTGCGGTGCGCCTCAGAGCACAGCAGCAAGTTAAGAATCGAGATCTTTGACGGAGTCTGATGAAGATGATCTACAATTTTGTAATCACTTTTCTTGATCAGTCGCATGAACTCTTCAGCATCTTTAACCAGCAAGTCCTTCTCTGCCCCTGCAGGGACCTCTTCAACAGCTTTACCTTTACCCTTATCCACAGCGTCAGCCCGGACCACTTTCTCTGCTGCAACCTCTGCTGGTGCGAACACTCTTCCGCTTCTGGTGATGCCACTGACTTCAGTAAGATTCTGCATAGTTGACCCGAACGGCTCAAGCTCTATCTTTCGGCCATTACAATAAACCTCGGCGCCATAATGCCATGGAACGGCATTGGTACTCTCGAATGGGATTGGTCCGGCCCGGGTGATGGTAATAGTAGGCGGACGAGGCGCAGAAATAGTGATAGGGTGGCGAGGAATGGTAATGGTAGCAACTTCGTCTGCCTGCTTCAGCACAACTTCCCCTGATGCACTCTCAACGCTCCGGCTGAATTGCAAAATACCCTCAGACATCAGACTTTGGATACCTTCGATCAGCTGCTCACATCCGTCAGGAAGTGTAGCACAAGCCATGCATAACTCTCCACATCCAGGAAAGAAGCCCCTCTTCAGCAACTTAGCCTTGACAAAACTAAGTGGGGTTTTCAAATCTTTGACATCAGTCAGCAAGTCCGCACTCTCCTCGGTGATGACAGCATTTACTCCGCCCCCCTTATGGTGAGGCATTGGATTTTTGGTGACGTTGGGCACGCTGTCAGAAAAGTTGATAACCTTGGCGTCCACCAAGTCCTGGACTTTGTGCTTAAAAGCTTTACAATTCTCAATCGTATGGCCAGGTGCCCCAGTATGGAATTCACAAGTAGCACTGGCATCATACCCCGGTGGTGGCGCCCCTGTTACGGGAGCCAACGTCCTCCTTTGAACTAATTGGAGCTGAAGCAATGTTTGCAGAAGCTGCACATATGGCATAGGTGGAGTATCAAACTGACGGCTTGCCATAGGAGCCCGATTCTGATATCTTTTATACCCCTGATTATTCTGCTGCTGAGGTTGCTGCGGCTGCGGCGGAGCAGCTGGAATGTTTATGCTAGCAATCTGAGGCTGAGGGCCCTTGCCCTTTCTCCTAGCGCTAGTGACAGCACTGGCATCTCCCTCTCGACGCTTGCCAGTATAGGGTTTCTTGCTACCTCCTCCGGCTGAGGATGATTCGCCCTGAATTTTTCCGATTTTTATAACGTTCTCAACATGCTCGCCCAAAGTGATAAGAGCCGAGAATGTCCCCGACATGCCACTGACCAGCTTTTCATAGTAGATTCCGGGAAGGGTAGCCACGAACATTTGTACCAACTCACGCTCAACCATCGGCGGTTGAACCCGAGCAGCCAATTCACGCCACCGCTGGGCGTATTCTTTGAAGCTTTCATTGTTCCGCTGTGAGAGATTCTGAAGCTGAACTCGGTTGAGAGCCAAGTCGCTATTATATTGATAGTGGAGAACAAACGCTTCTGCAAGCTCTTTCCAGGTGCGCACAGCAGCGGGCTCCAAGCCCATATACCATTCGAGCGATGGCCCAGAGAGACTATCCTGAAAGAAGTGCATCAGCAACTTCTCATCGTCAGAATAAGCAGACATCTTTCTATAATAAGATCGAAGGTGGACCCGGGGGCAAGTAGTACCCTTATACTTCTCAAAGGTAGGCACCTTGAACTTGTGGGGTACTTTAAAGTCAGCAATCAACCCGAGGTTGGACATGTCAACGCCCAATGTGTTCTGATTTTCTATGCTCCTCATCTTGTCTTCCAGCGCCTTGAACCTGAGTCGAGCCTCGGCATTCAACTCTGCCTCTATACCTCTCTGAGAGAATATGTCATCCTGATGGTCCTCCAGCCACGGTTGAGGCACCACCAAATTTCCTGCACCAGCATTGCCGTTGACCGGCCCTATATTAACATTGGCTCCCAAACTACCGTTGACGGCGCCCGCCGCGTTGAGTCCGAGATTAGTCATCAGATTGCCGTTAGCACTGCCGTTACCCCCGGCAGCAGGAACAACGTTCTGTGGAGTATCTCCTTGAGGAGGAGTAGGCACGTCCCCTCCGTGAAGTATGCCATTACTGTCAACCCTGGAGATCAGAGGTTGAACCAGAGTACGAAGCTGATCTTGACCATTCGCGACCACCTGCATTAGCTCCATAAAACGATCCATCCGCTCACGGAGCTCTTGAACATCTGACTGTACCTGGTCCATGATTCTTGTCTGATTAGCGCGAGTTGAGTAGCGGTGGATGAGTCTTTGATCAATCCTGGAGATCGGAAGCAGCGCGGAACCTGAAAAACCTGTGAAGAATAAAGGTTAGGAAAAACAACAAGATATACACTATGCAAATATGCTTCATGCAGATGCATGCGTGTGTCTGTGTGCGTGGGAGGTTTTTCCCCGATCCTAGTGCCTTAGTGACGGTGCTGATAATAACAAGAGGGAGAAGAAATCCGAGCCCAATCATGGAAACATCAATCTCATATATATATGGAAAGGCCTGTCAGGGCTGTACATAGTGTCAGCGAGTACAAATCAACAGCATAACCTCAGCCAACAAGTCTGGCGATGGTCAGCATACATCAAAGATCAAAAACAACAGGGATATAACTAGTCAAGTACGGCCACGGGCGCGATACTCTGCTAATAACTCCTTTGTCTCTGAGTGATCTGGCGAAGCGAGCAATCCCTCGACGAGTAGTTCCCTCTGCCTGATAGTATGCTGAAGCCCCTGAACTGAACTCTCCCAAGCGCCTTCGCCAAAGCAATCTTCCAGCTTCCGCTTCTTAGATTCAAACATCAGCTCGTGCTCCTTCAGGCTAGCAATAGCTTTGTTGAGACGGGCTTCAGCGGAGTACCTGCGGGCGGTCTCTTCGTCAAACCTCCGTTCACTGTCCTTCACTTCAGTCTCTAGCTTAGAAATCTGCAGTATCAGCTTGTCTTCTCGCTCCTTCCTGGTGGCCATAGAAGTCTTCCAATGCTGGTCGAACTTGGATATTCTCCGGTATGCTTCCTCCAGATGCGTCTTCTTCGTAGCCAACACATCATTAGCAGCTCTGAAGTCTCGACCTAAGCGTTCCCGATCAGCAATCTGCTTTGCCAAGTCTGCACTCAGCTGGCTCACCGACTCTGTTTGCTTCTTGAGAGCATGCACGGCTTCGTTCCTCTCACTTCGAAGACGAGCTAACTCCTTCTCTAATTCTGCATTTGCCCTCTTCAGTTCATCACGCTCAGCTAATACCTGGTTGTGCTGATGAATGGATACAGTGGTAGGCTCTTCGGCTGGTGGAGGACTCTCTGGTCTGACATGAGGGAATGGCATCCCTATAGCGCTGGCTCTGGCTCTGATCCAATCTGAATAAGGAGGATAAGCTTGGTTGTCGCTCTTCCCCAACAAAGACTTTCCTCTCGTGCCGATATTGTTCCACGCATACTGAAGCTTGGACAACAACTCCCCCTCTAGAATACCCGTGAGGTACAGAGATTCCCGTACCTCTTCTTCCTTCGGTGGATTCCTCAAAGCATATGCAAACTGACGAACTAGCAATGATGGGTTGTAGTTGATGCAACCCTTCCTACCTATCAGAGGTACATTAGGAAACCCACTGCAACTGAAGATCATCTCAGTGCCTAACCTGCTTCTGTCAACGAACCAAACAATGTCTTCTGCCGACAAGCTCATCAGACGCTCAGGCCACTCAACCGTGGCTGCAGACAAGACAGAAGAACCCCTCTTGGGAAAATGACTATCAAACCACCTGTACAACAACGGTACGCAGCATGGAACATTCTTCCCTCTCCGGTTCTCATTCTTGTAATGCACTGAATGGTAAACGTCTCCGATCAGAGTAGGGACTGGATTCCCTGAGGCAAATATATGGAATGCATCAAAGTCTACGAAGTCAGGCATGCTGGGAAATAGGATGATGCCATATATGCATAAAGCAAGGATGGCGCTGAAGGCGTCCCAGCATTTGTCCTTAGCACACTGCTGAGCCTTAGCTATCAGAAACTGCAGAGAGAACCCTGGGACCTTGTTCCAACTCGTCACCACTAACTCAGAAGCGCTCAAATGGAGTGAGGAAGCCAAGCTAACCAGATCAGGCTCAGCATCCATGTGGACAAAAGGCATCTGCCTTTTGATAGGCACACCCAACATATCAGCATACTCTTCCAATGTCGGCGCGAGAACGAAGTCATGAAAAGTGAAACACCTCAAGGGAGGATCATAAAACTGCAGAAGAGCATGTAACCCATTCAACTCAGACGCAGAGGGTTTGTAGACCAGACTAAGCAACTTGCCATAAGACTTCCTGAACCTATCCTTCACAGAATGCCCTGCCAGGGCTATCAAACCAGTCAGCTTTGACACATCGGGGGTCGGGAATTTGTACGCAACAGTCTTCCTGAGAGAAGCCATAACAACAGTAGGAGACGGGAAATCCTGGATCGGGGAAACGGTACCTGCAACACAGACACACGTTAATGGAATGCAGATGAATGCGTAAACTAATGCAGGATGCGGGTATGCAATAATATATCCAGGTGGCCACTGTGGAGATTCGGTATCAACAGTCACTGATGAGGACGAAACCCCGGTGTAAAACCACTGATCTGATCTGCTGAGAATAACCATCTGATAGGACCAAAATTCTGTCCTGACAAGAGTAAGTGCTAGATAATAAGGACCCCGGGCGCAATGTCAAGGAATATCTGCTGAAGTCTTCAGACCCCAAATCAAAAATCTGCCCTATCGAGAACAAACACACAGCTGCTGATGAGATCCTCAAACCTCACTCACAATCTGCCCTATCAAGAACAAATAACATCTGCCGATGAGGTCTTCAGACCTCACTCAAAATCTGCTCCATCCAGAACAAACCACTGATGATAACACACTGATAAAAGCCTGCTCTATCAAGAACAGACAAACACCCGACGACAAGATCCCCTGATCAAAAACTGGCTCTGTCAAGAACATGTCTGCAACTGAGAACCCAACATAACTGATTTACTGTCAAGAAAACCAGGTGGTCTGAAGGTCTAAGTTTCCTGCAATAAACCCAGTCCCACTCACAGGTATGAACCTAGACTGACTCAAGGTACGGCATCCTATGCGTTCATCAGCGTCACAGACTTTCAAAACTGATGATACGATTCCCAGAAGGAGTGGCATCATCAAGTCCTGAAGAGGCCTCACTTAGCTGAATCACAAATGATCGGTCCCCAGAGTCGACAATCCACCAAACCAGCAACCGTCTCAACCCAAAGGGTTGAAAGTGAAGCCAACCGGATGAACCTCGTCTGAGCGTGGATTTCATGAGACACTAGTGCCTGCAAAGCAAGCACGCGCCCACTAATTTCCACTCTAAGTCTATGGTGCACTCAAGCCTGGGTCTGGCTTCTCACTCAATCAGAACTCCCGTCCCACAACAGCACAAATAATCATATTTTACTGAATATAAAATGCGGGAAATAAAGTGCGAGAAGTAAGAATGCGGTAAATAAACGCAACCCAACAAGCAAACATACAAACGATAGGATTGACTCTCTGAAGGGACGTTGGATCCCAAAACTGACTCGCTTTCGGGACGTTGGATCCCTAGGAAACTATCAAGTCCCCAGCAGAGTCGCCAGCTGTCGCTTGCGCGAAAATAAGGTGCCGGCATAACAGAAGAGTCGCCACCTTTCGTTATTTATCCCTCAGAGCGGGAAAGGAAACGATCGGAAAAACCTGACGAATAAGGGTAAGACAAGGTCATCGCAACCATTGTCTGGGTTCGGGAGTCGGTTACGCAAGGGGAAGGTATTAGCACCCCTCACGTCCGTCGTACTCGACGGGATCCTCGCTTGTTTGTTTACTTGGACGGGTTAGTTATAATCTATCTACCTATCAAGGCTGGCTGAAAAAGAAAAGAAAAATGACTCGGCAAAGCGTCGCGCTTTATGCCTACGTATCCCCGTCTGGAACGAGAAATCAGAGTCAACGTAGTTCGGCCTAACTACGGGTTATGGGGGAAAGGTTGCTCGCTAGGATATCGCATCCTATGCCTACGTACTTTCATCTGGTATGAAAGATCAGAGCAAACGTAGTTCGGGAAACTACGGTTTATTTCCTGAAAGAAGTGTTTTTTATTGTGTTTGCGATCTCAACCGCACTAGAGACTATGACCTGAGAGTGAATGCGTCGCATGTCACCCAAAGGGTACCATACTAAACATCCAATCTCAGATAGCTTAAGGCTCGTAACGTACGAAAGAAATCATTCATGATTACTGTATCTTAAACTGTTTTGAGGTGAGAAGAGAACAAGCCCAACTAGGAGGGAGACTATCAAGTCCTACTGTTATCATGCCATGGATTCATCCTATGGTTGAGGTTTGAACAGGGAACTCCTAGATGTTGTCATGCATAGGTTTCAACCTAAAAGTCTATCATCAAATCCTCATCAGAGGAAACGAGAGTCCTAAGGGATCATGTCAATGATACACCACAACAGACAAAAGCATCAGCTTTAACAGTAAGATGCATGCAATGCAAGTAAGGGAGGAAATGTGTGTGGGGCTTCAGCCTCCACAAGCTCGTCTCAACCTCAAGCCAGTCATGAAATAACAGTAATCATACTGAAATAAACAACATGCTATCAAGCAAAAACAGTAAACTGTAATCATACAGATGAAAGAAATGAAATGCTATCAATCAAAATAAACACATGGGCAAGGGAGCTGGGCTCTACCGAATACCCGCAAGCAAAGCCAGGCAGTAACAATACAATCAGATGCACTCATGCTCTTAGACTGAACTTATTCTAAATGGGCTTAGTCTAATGCAACAGACAAATCAGACAAAACACACAATACATCAAAGAAAACAGAAGAAAGCCTCAGCTCCTCCAGCAGCTACTCAGTCTTCAGACTTCAGAGATCACTTGCTTTCCAGGTATCAACCCTACAACATGAGTATCAACTCATCTTCTCCCTTGAGCTTCAGCTCCTTTGATCAGCTCTACCTTCAGGCTTCACTATCCTCAGGGATCTTCAGGCATCCACTTGGTCTTCACAGAGTCTTCAGACTTCAATAATCTTCAAGGAATCATCCTCTTCAAAGCTTCAGCTTCTATCTTCAAGGGCTCAAATGCTCCAGCAAACAAGATTCAGTCCATAAGATGAGGTGAGGATGTTACAGTACTCACTGACTTCCAAAGGATGCCATTGAGAACTTAACATCAAAGGAAAGGCTCTCTCAAAGTTCTACCTTATAGGGCCAGGTCACTAATCCCTCCGAAGGAGAGAGGTGAATACCCTTAAGGGACTCTATGTCACAGAGAAGGAAGGAGGTGAACAAGACACTCCTTGTTTATTGAACAAAGTATTCTATCTAGGGCTCTGCCTATGCACCTATAAACAAAACAACAAAAACTATGCTAGACTCCTCTGCAAGGTCTTCAAAGCTTCAAGGATGATTCACAAGCTCTTCACAAGGTCCTCACATGATGCCCAAGCTCCTCAAGCCAACAACAATTCCAAAGCAAGGCAAAACAGAACTAAACTAGCCCTAAAGGCCACACAAACAATCATTCAATTCAAAAATCAATGAAAAATACTAAAATACCATACAAATTCCTAATATAAATTCTAGAGGATCCTACTTAACTACCCTTTAGGTCCCATATAGTCCCCATACACTAATTTGGCCTAAAAACCTCAAAAATAAAATGTTGAAGTTCAAGTACACAACCTAAAACCCTAATTAGAGCACCTAAATGTCTAACTCTCAAACTACATCAAATTTAATTTCTAAAATCAAGAGATAAATCCTACATGAAACTAGGGTTCAATATCTAATCACACAAAAAAGAATGAATTAAAAAACCTAAGGGAAGGTCCTAAAACAATTCTTGCAAGATAAGGTACAAACTAAAAGAAATAAAATACCCTATTTAAAAGAAAATACCACCATTAATTCCATATTAAAAATAAAATTCCATTTTTATTTTTATATTTTTCTACACAAAATTATCTAATCATAGAAAAAAGAATGACCAAAAAAACATCATTTATCAATTTTTAATGAATTTTTAAAGTTCATGAAAAATGTAAAACAATATAAAAAAATAAAAAAATAAAGGAAAAGAGGGAGGGGTGTGAATAGAACAGGCGCGCAGTTGAATTTCAATTGGGCCAACTAAAAGGGGGTGCGGATAGAACATCTGGACGAGGCCCAACGCCCTTCACTAATTGAAACGCGGCGTTTTGCTTTGAACTCAGTATACTGAGTTTCCAATTCAATCGTGGCCCTCCAATCTCACTCTCGGTCAAAGGTCAAGCCATGATCTGATGGCTCTCATCCATCTTCCTCAAATGCCTCAGGCAGCCCTCAATGTTACAGACGGTGGTTCACGGTGGAAACCACCGTCTTCTCCGGTGGACACCCAAACTCAAGTCACCAATCAAACCCCAAACTATATCAATTCAACTCGGCTTTTCATGGAGATCCTCAATCCAACCTCAGAATACCCTAAATCATCCTCTAAATCAAAACACCATAGGATTTTCAAAAACTACACAAATCTTGATCATCATGATTCTCAAAATTAAAGGCATGGATCTAATCCTCATCTATCACTGATCGGTTTCCACTATCCAAACACGATTGAAACATCAAGAATCCTCATAACTAACTCTCAACAGAAATTGCACATCACTCTTGATCATCACCAAATACCATGAAACTATCCAGAAACGATCCTTGTTCATGCTAGAACCTAACCACATGCAAGATTCTACCTAATTCAGCCTAGATCAAAGCATAATTTAAAGGTTACATACCTGTGAAGAAGTGATCAACAGAAGGTCTTCAAGGCGCAAAATCCACTCTGAATTGATTCAAACACCTTCAGTGACGAGCAAGGATCACTCTCCAATCAGAAATTTGGCTTGAAACTCTCTCCAATTCAGAAACCGATTCTGAGTTCTTCCTCCAAAAATCAGTTATGGCTTCACTCTCACAGCATGAAATCACCAACCCTTTGCATCTGAGATCACTCTACTATCTTTATAGAACATGTCCATGGGCTTTTGATCCACTCTAAGAGCCCAAAACAGTTGATCCAATTTTCTGATTTCTCTTTGAATATCCAATGTATCAGTCATGGTTTCCTTGTTATAGTCAGCTTAAACTCATTCATTTCAATCATATGAACCATTTCCAATGTGTTTGGATAGGTAGGAAGGCTTGATTTGGCTTGTCTAAGGTTTTTCAACATTGCCTTATAATGCAAGTAATAGGTTTACAAAGAAAGTCCCTTTTTTAGGCCTCAAATGGAAAATATATTTGAACCAAAGTTCTCAAAATAATGTTTCCAATCAAAATGATATATTGGATGACCTATTTTGGATTCCTATATCTTCCAAACCAATTTTCAAATTCAACTTTTCAAACTTATATGCCATTTTTAGTTCATTTTTGACCAATCATGCAACTTCATGCTATGAGCTTTTCCAACAATTTGTGACCTTCTTTCTAGACTTAAAATCACATTTTGAACAACTTTCATGTTTTGAGTTTTTCCATTTGAGGCTTGGAAATAGGAGTTTTAGGCATTGGCTAAAATGACCTATAACTGACAAATGACCAAAATACCCCTGTCTTGTTCAAACCATAAGTTGAGTTCCACAAATCCTATCAAGGACTTCTACCACTCAAATTAAATCTAAGAAGATGCCCTCAAACATTCACGTTGACCAAGAAATCATAGGAATCATCCTACTAGGGCAAAAGTTATCTGCAAGTTGGGTGACTTTCAAGGACCCAGATTCACACACCTCAGCTGACCTGTAATTTGTCAAAACCATAACTTGAGCTCTGCAACTCCTATCAAGGACTTCCACCACTCAAATTAAATCTAAGAACAAGATCTACAACATTCATGTTGTGGGGAAGATGAGATATCAATCACATCTTGAGCTAAAACTGCCTGGAAAATAGGAATCAAATTAGGGTTTTTCCACTGACAATCCTCAGAAACCCTAACTCAAAACTTCTCAAACCCTTCAATCATGATGAGTTGGTCTAGGAATCACCTTTACAACATCTCTATTCATCATTCCATGATCTCATGGCCCTTGGATTAAGTCTCAACCTTCTCCAAATCTTCAGCTGATCTAGGGTTGACCCAGTCAAAACCCTAATTCTATCATTCATGGTTGAATCTTCTGAACTCTTGCATAATGACTTCTCTGGGCTTCATGATGGCTATCAAGACATCTATTAGGCTTTCTCCAAACATCAAGTTCATTCTCAAAGTCTCAGAATCATCTGAGGAGCCCCCACAACTCTCAAGCTATGAAGCACACAATCCTGGTTTCAATCCACTCCTCTGAGGATCTCTTGAACTTTCTGATGAATGTATCAACTTTCAAACACTCAATGAATAAATAATTGTTGGTCAAATTTTGGGGTGCAACAAAGGTTTTTCCTAATTCCAAAACAGAATTGACCCTAAGACTGATAGCTCAAAGTGCTCAACAACTGCTACTTCTCAAAAGTGATAAACAAAAGTGGTTTGAACACAGGCACACCATCAATCCTCTTTCCACCAATTGGTAACCAAAGTTGAAACTGAAATCTTAAGCACAACCATACCTTGAAACTAACTCTGAAACCAACACTTAGGAATTGCCAAGATCCAAAACTCCACATTTCACATTTGCAACAGCCAGCAGGATACTTTGAAATAGTGCAGCCAGAGGTTAATCACAAGGATCTTAGAGGGTGGTATGAGCCCCTCAGTACACAAGTCTAATTCCAAAGCCACAAATCCAATTTGCTCTTAATAATCCCAACTGTCCTAGAACACACATAGGCCAGATGCTGACCAAACCACACCAAGGGACTCACTGCTGATCATACTAAACCTAACTGACAGAAAAAATAAACAAACTAGATGCACAAACAGGTCATGGTAACATAAATGTAATTGTCAACATGGTGACAGCCCCTCAATACATTGCATAACATCATGGTTATAGGTTGAGGCAGAACAAACATGTTGGTCATGAGTATAAACAAGCAACAACTAAAACCATATCAGAAATTAATCACAACACCAAAACAACCTTAACCTATGTTCTAGCAAGAAAACATGAGTTAACAACATATCCTCTAAAACTGTTTTGACAACAACAACCATAAATTTATTATGCTAGTGTTTGAAACTTGGCAAGGACAAACCAAACATACATGTTAATGCTTTACATCAATCAAAGCCAGTTGTTCATGAAATTCACTAACTACTCATGGTTCATATTTCTCATGATTGCTCAAAAATGCCAAAATATGGAAATGATGTAAAGGGCAATATTTATGAGCTACATACCTCTAGTAAGCTTTGTTGAACAAGTTAGAACAATCAAGAAACCCAGAGAACTTCAATCTCCCTTCTTTGTCTTGAGTCTTTTCTTCACTTTTAAGCAAAATGCAAGTGAGATGCCAAATGAAGCAATGCAAGCCACCAATGATTTCTAGCACTTTGAACAGTTGAGAAACATCATATGAGAGGTGTTATAATGATTGGAATGCCAAGAAAATATATGGAACAAGATATGGCAAGTTTTGTGGCTTTTGGTCAAAGTAGTGTGGTGATGAAATTGACCTTTTGATTGGTGGAGTTTTTGGATGTTTTTAGGTCTTGTACACCTTCTATATGATATTTAAGGTTTGTGTGAATGGATATTGAGGTGTTGGAGTGTATAGAAATGGATATGGCAGCCTTGGTAGCAAGACAGCTTTTTGGTGATTTTTGTGAAAAAGTGAGATTTGTGATTTTGAAGCAAGAAATGGAAATAGCAAGGAAAGAGGTTTTCTTATGGTTTTAGGATATGTATTGTGTATTTAATGAGGTGAGGGAAGCCTCCTTTTATAGGTAAATGAGAGTGAGGGGCTGTTTTGAAGGTTTCTTCATCTTGAAGAAAGGTTTGGATATTTTTGGAAGAAACCTCTCTTGGAGGGTTTTCTCTTGGCTGAAGATCTAAGCCTCAAAGGTCAAGCAAATTGATGGTTTTCAGAAGCTAAAAGCAGGCTAGGAGTGTAGGAGTGAGGCTGGTTCAGAATTACTTTCCACCTCGTGCTTCACTTTTCACTTTTGGTGCAAGTTGCACATCCACTTGCAAGGCAATGGTACAAGCTTCTCCTTTGAATTTTTCCTGCATAACTCTTTAGTTTTTCATGCTACATACTCCTCCCATATCAGATACAACATGTTTGATCAACTGAATTTGGCAAATTTGATGAAAGAAGGTATTTTGCAAAATGGACAATGTGGGATTAAAGTGTGAAAACTACCAACTTGCCATGACCATAAATTTCTACTCAAAAATCCTCTTGAGATGTGCTAGTACTTTTTAGAAATACCTCACATAGCTCTAAAACATTCATGTTTTCATGAGTTTCAATTTCTCAAAGTAACTTGGCCAAAAAGCCCTCCAAAGTTGCTAAAAAATGAGCTTAAAAATGAAATTTTCCCAAGTCTTTTTCCCCTTTTGAAATGAATTTGACCATAACTCAAAATCTATGCATTTTATGACCATGGACCACTTAGGGAATTTTGTAGGAATTGTCAAAAACTTCCAAATGAGCTTTGAACCAACTCAATTGGATGTGTGGTTAAGGAGTTATGGTTTAGCCCTTTTCAGAACCCTAATTTCCCGATTTTTCGATTACTCCTTCATCCTTGATTCAATGGTCATGAAAATTGATATGCAAGTCCAATATGACATAAGGAAAAACTTTGTTTCACAACTTGAAGTCCAATTCATAAAATTTGGAGATTTGACTTTTCAGTCAACCGTACGACCGATCGGTGATTACCGAGTCGCCTGTTGACATTCTGGGCCTCCTGAGACCTTGAAACTTATTGGATGAACTTTATTAGGCTATATGAACTTCATGAATCACAATCCCACCATTTAAACACCTTCCAACATTAAAGTCAAACTACAGTTGACTTTTACTGGTCCAAAACCCTAATCGGGTGCTCTGAAATGTACTGCTCTGAACTCTAGGGTAACAACCTCACATTGGCTTCTCAATTGGAATTATGTAATTCTCTTGACCTTTTTTCCTATTTGAATGAGCCCAAAACATTGACTAATCACAAACCTTGAAGTTTCGATTTTGACTACACGAAACCCTGATTCATCTGCAATTGACAAAAATAGACTTGCACTGGGTTAAGGTTAGAAATTCATGAGTATGCTCCTAAAATGAAAATGAGAATCTAAGGGGTCAAAATTTGGGGTGCAACAGTTGCCCCTATTTAAATATCTTCACTAGATGGAACTGAGGGATGATGATCCTCGTAGAATCACAGTGAAAGGTATTTAAATATAGAAAAACCGAAAATTTTGTCCCTTAGATCCGATGATATGCAAAAGGACAGGTCATGATATGTCATGAATTAAAAATGATGCTTCATGATGCTTGGATGCAAGACATATGCAGAAGACAGAAAAACAAAACAACGAGTAACTACTCGCGGGGACCTGGCATTGTGGATCCGACACTGGGGAATACCGAGGTATAACAATAAATAGTTCAAACATGACTAGTGATAACGGAGAGAAAAAAAAGAGGGTGCGCAAAGTCTAATGAAGATGGCAATCTTATTGGGAGAAGCAAACACTTCACCGGGGAACAAGGTAGATTTCTACCAGGGACACGAGCGACTTTTTACTGGGGGAATTAAAACTCGAACCTCACTAGGGATGATTAGATGAGGAACTTCCTATAGTGAAGAGTTCAAACGGGATCTTCAGGAATGGACTTAGAACAAAGACAAAACATGATGGGAAATACTAGTGACGACTAGATCTCCGAGACTTGTCTGGGGAAAAGGTTTCACTAGGGATAATGATGTCACCCAGTTTTAACAGATGGCTCAGGCAGTGCTAGTAACCACTAGGCTTCCTGGAGGTAATGGTAACGATCAATCCTGAGATAACAACAAATGATGTTTTAAATCCAATCGGTAATGCAGGACTTCGACTGGGGAAATTGGTGACGACCAAATTTCAAGTAATGCCAGTAACTACTAGACTTAAAGGAGATTGGTAACGACCAAGTCCGGGTACCAATGACAATTGGTTTCAAGTAATGCCAGTTACAACTGGACTTTTAAAAGAAACATGATGATGACCAAACTCAGGATATACCAACGCATGTGGTTATGAGAATGCTAGCAAGCTGCTAGGCTTTAGCTGGGGAGGTTGGTAACGACCAAACCAGAAAATACCAATAACGATTGGATTCCAAGTGATGCCAGTTACGACTGGACTTCATGGGGAAGGTTGGTAACGACCAACAAGATACCAATGACAATTGGGTTTCGAACATCTGCCAGTTACGACTGGAGAAATTAACGGAAATCAATTAGTAACGACTAGATTTCACAGGGGATTTGCTAGTGACGACTAGACTTCAGAGGGAAGGGTTGGTAACAACCGAACCAAAAGGTAATAACAAGTGAAGTTAAGACAACGCCAGTTACGACTGGTTCAAAGGAAAAGGTGGTGACGACCAAAAGAACACCAATGACGATTGGATTTAAAGAGGTTCCAGTTACGACTGGACTTAAAGGTAGTATGGTGACAACCAAAAGATACCAATGTTAATTGGATCCGAAACAATACCAGTTACGACTGGATTTACACGGGGATTGCTAGTAACGACTAAACTTCAAAGGGGATTGACGGATAGCACACCGAAAACAGAGTGAATCACCCTGAACCCAGGATAAGGGGTGTAGGTAGACTTGGGAAATAAACACAATCCTACTGGGGAATCAAAGTTTAAACAAGCTCGTCAGAGAGGCCAAGGTAACTTCAAATAGGTGCCCCGAAATCCTCTGCTGGGGATGAATCTTCAGAAATTCTGAGAGATGGTCTTCAAACTTGGTACCCACACATGACCAAAATAGCTCAAATTTACCTATACTTCACCGGGGAGAATGGTGTATCAAAGTTTCTGCTATTCCGAGGTTTCAGAGAAGTATGATTTTTCTCGAATCTTTTCCGTGAGTTAAACATTTTTGTTAGTCTTTTCAAGTTTATTTGAATCTAATGCTTTCAAAATTTGAAGAATGATAAGATTCTATGAAGAGATTGCTACTTATCGCTGAAGAAAGATAAGCTTCTTTGAAGAGACTGCCACTTATTACCGAAGAAAGATAAGCTTCTCTGAAGAGATTGCCACTTATCTTTGAAGAAAGATAGGCTTCTCTGAAGATACTGCCACTTATCGTTGAAGAAAGATAAGCTTCTCTGAAGAGACTGCCACTTATCGTTGAAGAAAGATAAGCTTCTCTGAAGAGACTGCCACTTATCTATATCACAAAGTAAAATGTTCTTCTTGATAGATAGTGCAAAATAAATGCACGTCCAGATAGGTTCGGCGATCGATAGAGACCGAAGTTCAATCTAGAACCGAGCTAGAAAGAAACAAGACTCCAACCATTGAGGAATGAACTCGAATGGGGACACATCTTATCCAAACATGGGAAAAGATAATTGAAGCAACCATCATCCACGAGGATTAAGCTTTGGGGAAATGAGAAATGAATGGACGTTTTATGCCTAAGGGATGACAATTCTATTGGAGAGAGACAAAACACCCAATTGCTGAGGAAAACACCAAAGTGGAACGAATCAGGTAACCACCAGAGATAGCAAACATGCACAGATGTTATGTGTATGCTTATGCCATGCTTATGTTTTATGCTGACAAAATAGACAAAACAAAACTGGAGATGAAATAAACATCTCGACACGGAGACTTGGACACCAAAGGGCATGATCATGAAGAACAACAATTCCACTTTTCAAGGTTACCACCTTATTTGGGAGAGAGTAATCGTCTTAGGCCAAAACGTCACGACTTCACTTGGATTGCCATCATGAGCTTGAATTCTTTCTTGGAGGAGCAAAATCACCAAGAGAAATTCCAAAATCAACCGAAGTAACAGATTGGAGAGCTGGCGAGAGGTAACATGAGCTCAAAATATTTATGCCCCATTGTAATAATAATCCTCCACAAGTGAGCGACAACTCTTGTGATGATTGTCGCTACTGCGAAAATCGGCGCCGGCTATGACAGAAGAGTCGCCACCGTGCGTTATTTATCCCAAAGGAGGGAAAGGAAATGCTCAGAGTAAACCTCACGCGAAGAGGGAAAGGAATGGTCATCGCAACCAAATCCTGGATTCGGGAGTCGGTTACGCAAGGGGAAGGTATTAGCACCCCTCACGTCCGTCGTACTCGACGGGATCCATGCTTGTTTTCTAGTACGGATTGTTATTCTATCTACTCTAAAGGTCAAAGGTTAAAAGAAAAGAAAATGACTCGGTAAAGTATCGCACTTTTTGCCTACGTATTCCCGTCTGGAACGAGAAATCAGAGTCAACGTAGTTCGCCTACCTACGGGAAAGGAGGGGAAGGTTGCTCGCTAGGATACGGCATCCTATGCCTACGTACTTTCATACAGCATGAAAGATCAGAGCACACGTAGTTCGGGACATGGAAGACACAAATTTTTCTGTTTATCTTTTATCCTTTTGAAAAAGGTCTTGTCCTGATTACGAGTCCAAGCGGACAAAAATGACGTTTTGATTGGTTTTCAGTCTTTTACGCAAGAACTGTTTTTTATTGTTTGTTTGCAATCTCTGACGCACTAGAGACTATGATCAGAGAGTGACTACGTCGCGTGTCACCCAAAGGGTACCACACTAGGCAGCCAGGCTACTGGAAAGAAGCTCTCCAGCAACCCTTTCTCAAATAGCTTAAGGCTCGTAACGTACGACATCGATTAACTTTATTACTGTGTTTTTGAGTTGTTTTGAGATAAGAAGAGCAAGAAATTCTAAAAACCTAGGGTTGAAAAGGGAATAAAAACTAACCTAATGTTATCATGCATGGGTTAACACCTAATGTCTGTCATATTTCTCTCTTGCACGGAGAAAAACAGAGATCCTAGGGGATAAACGGAAAAGAAACAGCATATACAGTAAACAGTAAACATGCATGAGATGCAGCAATACAAGCGAGGCAAGGGAGTCCCACTCAACCTCGAACCTGGGAAAACAACAGGAAAAGTGAACAGTATTCACTTCAAACCTTTGGGGCAAGCTGAACAAGCCAACAAACAATTCAGAAACAGAAAATAAAACCCAACACCAGCTCTGACAGCAGCACCAGCTCCTACAGCAACAGCTCTGACAGCTACAACTGGTTAACATCAAAGGATTGACAGCACCAACTTCAAGCAAGACCCCTCTTCAATCTTCAATGATCCCCAAGCTTTAGATAAGCTCCTGTCTTCAAAAGTAACCCCAGCTCTGGCAATCACTGAACCCCAACAAATAGACAGCTTCAAACAGCAGCAAAACCCTAACTCCAACAGATAACTCTCTTTGATAGGCCCAGGCTCCATCTTCACCAATCTTTAATGAAATTCACTCTCCAATAGGTTCCCCTCTTCAATGCCACCAATCCAGGAGAGAATCAATTAACAGATTAAGTTGAAATGTTAAGAGGCTTAGTGATAACCCAGGGAAACCACTAAGATCCTAACATAGCAGGTGAAAGGTATCCTCAAGGTTCTACCCAACCAAAGCATGCTCTACATCCCTCCTAAGGAGAGATGGAACTTCTTTGGGGGACCTTGTGTCATGGGATATAATAGAAGCACAAGAAGCTCTCTATGTTTGAAAGAAGAAATCATTCTAATCTAAAGCTCTCCCTATATCTCCTATCTCCTAAGTCTTCAAAAGCAACCTTCAAGGATAAGAATCTCATGCTCCAAGATCCATCCTTTGCCTCCAATCATCTCTAATGTCTTCAAAAGCTCCAACAAGCCAAGCCCAAGTAGAATAGCCCAAACCAAACAAACAAGCCAAATGCCCAAGGGGGAAACACACAAACATCATACAAGTTGCAAAAATCAAATAAAATAGCAATACTCATCATAAAATCCTAATTAAATTTCTAAGGGAACCTAACTATATACCCTATACCCCACATAAACCCCAAGGCCTAAATCAAACCCTAAAACCCCAAACTATGCCCTAAACTACACCTAAGTGTTGTAAAACCCTAATCCTAGCACCCTAAAGTTCATTATTCAAAACTAATCTAAATTTCATCATAAAAATATGAGAAAAATCACTAAGGGAGCATGCTTCCCTAACCTAATCAACCTCACAAGAATCAACCAAAAATCATGCACCACTCTCTCATACTAAATTCAGAAAAATAAGGTATCAAACAAATGCAAAATAAAATCAATAAAATTGTAAAATATACCAAAAAATATAAACTGCATGAAATAATGTTTTTATTATTTTATTAAATTCTAGAAACCCTGAGGAAAACAGAGAAAAAATTCCCATCCAAAAGTGTTTATTTTTCAATTAGTTATGAATTTTTCAATTAACCTAAAATAATGTGAAAATAAAAGAAAAATAAAAGAAAATAGGAAAGAGGCGTGACAAATAGCAAGTGATTCATGTTCAATACCAGAGATGGGCCCATATGGGGGTGTTAGTAGCAAGTGTGCCTTAAGCCCAATTCACTTCAGAAAATAAAATGAAAAATCAAATGAAAAAGAAAAAAGTGTTGGTATGAATAGCAATGCTTTCGCGTGTGTTTTCAAATGGGCCTGGGAAAGGGGGTGTCAATAGCATGATCCCACTAAGCCCATGCCAATGATGTTAAATGAAACGGAGCGTTTAGCTACTCTCAAAATCCTTCACAAATTTCCACGCATCTGAGCCGTTGGATGATTATTTGGTCAAAAGTCCTCTCATGATCCTAGGGTTACCAGACCTTCTTCAACCTTTTGAATGTTGGGAGGGAAAGACACCATGGACGAACAGAGCTCCCCCATCTTCTTCTCCAAACCTCAGCTCCACTAATCCTCACCAAAATTCAACCTTAATAACATCATCTGGCTCATTTTTCCACAAGGAATTCACTCATGATATCCATTGACATTGAATCACTCTCCTTCTCAAACCACAATGATCGCACCAGAAAATGCTCATGATCCAAACTCCACCAAACCTAAAATTGATAAGCCTAGACTCATCACCATGCTACACTGAGTCAATTCCACTATCTAACTAAGTCTATATCATCAAGAATCATCAGATACGAGCCTCACAAGAAATCTGGTCCATCCTAATTTGGTCTCTAAATCATGAAATTAGTTACCAGAATCCACCTAGCCATGATCTACAATGAATATCACCATCTAAAACCTAAGGAATCTACATGAATCGAGCCATAAAATGAAGTTTACATACTGATAACACGAAATCATATAGATATTTTTATGCATAATTCAACTAAAGTTTAACCGTTTTCGATCCGATTGCGGGTTATTTCCGTGTTATTTGTCTGATGTTTTGCAGGTATTCAACGATCACGTCTAAACAAGGCAACATGAAGAAAATAAGCAATCTCAGATGAAATACAGACGAAAAAGGAGTGAAAACAGCATGAAAAGCGCAGGAAGCTGTTTTTGCTGATGTGACGACCGTCACAGCTCCATGACGGGCGTCACACGGGTGACGACCGTCACACCTTGTGACGACCGTCATGCAGGAAAAAACGCCCCACTTCAATTACATGTTAAAGAATCAGTTCCAATTCCCACAGAGTGGACCATGACTCCCTAAATTATCTGCCTCAAAGTCCATCAGCTTCAAGGATAACCGTTGGAATTCCACTTCTATAAAAAGGGAAGAAAGGGACCTCAGAAGAAGTGCTGCATTCATACAACGAAGTGCTGCCAAATTTATTTCCAGAGCATATTTTCCAGCAATATTCTTATTTGTTTCTCTTTACCTTTCCTGTATTCCATTTTTCATTCTTCTGTAATTTCTACTTTCACTGTACGATCAAATTGGCATTAGAGATCAGAATCCTGCCAACATCTGTGGAGGATCTGCCCAAAGGCCAATTGGAATATTTACAGGTTTCTCATTTAAATCGATTCCAGTTTTATTATAATGAAAATCATTATTTATTGTTTTTATTTATATTTTATCTTTCCCAAATCCATGTCTAGCTAAACTTAGGTAATCAATATGTAGTAATAATTCGAATGGGCTTTGATAACAACTGGTTGAAAAACCTTCTTTTCAAAAGTAACTTATGGTCTGAGTGTTTAAAATTGATTTACTGAATAAACTTCGTCGCGAAAGCGAGAACTTATTTAAAAGTAGTTTTGCCACGAAAGTGGGAAATTAATTAAGATACGAACCAACAAGCGAAAGCTGCGGTAAGGTCAGATAGTAAACACTAGGCATTCATTTTAATAATAGCGAAAGCACTTTAAAATGAATTAGAACTTAGAGATTTCCAAAAAATAATTTTAACCCCGAGCGGGATACGAAAGTGTACGTTTGGCCCTTAGGATTATGATTAGCATCAATAACCATCGTGAGGCGAGAGTCTTCAAATCACCATTTTCTGCTTAAATAAACTTTGAAAATTATTTAATACGCCAGTAGCTTATCAAATCCCTGAAGAACACAATTACTACGTATCGATTCAATCATTTATAATCTAAATAGTATTCTTAGTTCCCTTTTAGTGACAATCTTATCCCCTTAAACATAGTCTACCTAGCTAAACATAGTAACTCCCGAGAACACTAGTTTGATTACGAGTCCCTGTGGGATCGATATCTATTATTACTACGCGATAGACTGTGCACTTGCAGTTAGGTTGTATTAGACATAGAAAGTCGCGATCAAGTTTTTGGCGCTGTTGCCGGGGACCCGTTTAGTCAATAGTGTAACCTTCTGTTACGCCGTATAGACTAGGTTAACAATTTTCATTTTTCCTTTACTAGTTCTGTCGATTGTATGCCAAGTAATCGCCCGCAAGGCGATATCGTAAAACCTTCAGTCGCAGAACTAGAACGCTTCTCACATTTAAGAAGTCGAATCATTGAGTACCAACTCAAACAACTCAAACATAACACTCCCAAACCTCTCACTCCCATTCCCAAATCAGAAGAAGAAGAACCAGAGATGGCTGAAGGACCTCCAAACAAACCGCTGAAGGCATACGCTACACCATCCCAGATGGAGCCTAGAAGTAGCATTGCTCCCCCAGCTATTACCCGAAATGATTTTGAGCTGAAACCATCATTGCTGTCGGCTGTACAACAAAACCAATTCTCAGGAAACGCAACTGAGGATCCGAACGAACATCTAACGAAGTTTGTACAATACGCAGACACAGTGAAAGCAAATGGAGTAACTCCAGATGCGATAAGACTTCGTCTTTTCCCATTCTCTCTTAGAGACAGAGCGTGGACATGGTTACAATCGTTACCATCCAACTCCGTTACAACGTGGGAGCAATTGAAGAACGTCTTCTTAGCAAGATATTTCCCGCCAAGCAAAACTGCTATGCTTAGAGCTCAAATCAACGGATTTCGACAGAAAGATACTGAATCTCTTTACGAAGCATGGGAACGATTCAAAGATATGATGAGAACGTGTCCTCACCACGGTCTAGAAGACTGGGTGACAATCCATACTTTCTATAATGGGCTTCTATACAATACTAGATTGACAATAGACGCTGCCGCGGGTGGTGCACTTATGGATAAGCCATACGATGAAGCCTATCAATTAATAGAAAACATGTCACAACACCATTGCCAATGGGGAGGTGAACGCACTCCAACTGAGAAAACCACAACGAAAGGTGGGATGTACGAGATCAGCAGCCTTGAAAAGTTCAACGCTAAAGTAGATGCTCTAGCACAGAAGATCGATAGTCTGACCGTTAACCCCACTGCAACTGTCACTGCAGTAACTCCAAATTGCAAGTTATGCGGAAGCACCACTCATAATGCACCCGAATGCCCATTGCTAGCCGGAATCCCACCAGACCAGGTAAATTATGCTCAAGTAAATCCCTACGCAAACACCTACAACCCAGGTTGGCGAAATCATCCAGACTTTTCTTACAAAAGCGAAAATGCATTGCAAATGCCTACTGCTCCGCCAGGATATCAGAAACCAGCTGCTCAGAATGCACTTAGGAAATCAAACCTCGAATTGATGATGGAAAAGTTCATAGCAACTCAAGCTCAAACAAACAAAGAATTCCTGAATCAAAACATACACACTAGCGAGCAAATTAAACAGTTGACAGGAAAAGTAGACGCTTTAGCCACCCACAACAAAATGTTAGAAACTCAGATATCACAAGTGGCTCAACAGCAAGCCTCTGCTGCCGCACCTACTGGCACATTTCCTGGACAACCCGAACAGAATCCAAAAGGCCAAGCAAATGCTGTAATACTAAGAAATGGAAAAGAATTGGACGAACCGATCGATCCGAGGACCGAAAACTCAGCCATGCAACAAAAACCAACTGAACAAGCAGAAAAGAAATCCGAGTTAGAGAAGAAGGAAGACAACGAGAAGGAGGATACCGCAAGTGAAAAAACTCAAGCACCTCCAGCGCCATATAAACCACCTATTCCTTACCCTCAAAGACTGATAAACTCCAAAACTTCAGGACAGTTTAAGAAATTTGTAGAGCTCCTTAAACAGCTGAATATTACTATTCCTTTTACAGAAGCGATAACTCAAATGTCGTCATACGCTAAATTTCTCAAAGAAATCCTGTCGAATAAGAGAAAGATCGAGGATAATGAAACAGTTACACTTACTGCAGAGTGTAACGCTATTATTCAAAACCGCATGCCTCCTAAATTAAAAGACCCAGGTAGTTTCTCCATACCCTGCGTCATAGGAAAGTTCGTAATAGACAAAGCTCTATGAGATTTAGGAGCCAGTATCAGTGTTATGCCCTTATCTATATGCAAAAAGCTGAATATGGGAGACCTCAGACCAACCAAAATGTCCGTACAATTAGCTGACAGATCAGTAAAATACCCAGTCGGAATACTGGAAAACGTTCCAGTACACATAGGACAATTCTACATTCCAACCGACTTCATAATCATGGACATCAAGGAGGACACTGTAACCCCAATTATCCTAGGAAGACCATTCCTAGCTACAGCCGGAGCGATTATAGACGTGAAGAAAGGAAGGCTAACATTCGAAGTAGGAGAAGAAAAGATAGAGTTCATTCTCACCAAGTTCTTACAAGCACCAGCAATAGACGATACCTGCTATTTAGTAGACAAAATTGACGAATGCATAAGAGAACTTGAAAATGAAGAGACCACGTATTCAGAAATAATAAAGATTCAAATACCCGATATTTCTGAAGACGATAATTGGCGTAAACCGTACAAAGACGACAGCCTAAGCGAAAGCTTAGCACTGACCCCAAACCATATGCCAGGTCCGAAGAACCCATCTTTAGAACTTAAAACACTACCCAAAAACCTTAGATATGAATTTCTAGACGATGAACTAAAAAGACCAGTGATAGTCAACGCCGGCTTAGGACAACCAGAAACCGAAAAGCTATTAGAAGTCCTAAAGAAGTACCCCACCGCGTTAGGCTATAACATAAGCGATCTAAAAGGTATAAGCCCTTCGATCTGTATGCATCGAATTACAATAGAGGAAGACTCTAAAACCTCTCGAGAGCATCAGAGGAGACTGAACCCCATCCTGAGCACTGTAGTCAGAGATGAAGTAAAGAAATTGCTAGATGCAGGAATCATCTATCCGATCTCCGATAGTGAATGGGTCAGCCCAGTTCATGTCGTACCAAAGAAAGGAGGAGTCACAGTAGTTAAAAACGAAAAAGGTGAATCAATAACAAAAAGAGTCGTGACTGGAAGCAGGATGTGCATTGACTATAAAAAGCTTAACAAGGCTACACGCAAAGATCACTTCCCGTTACCCTTCATAGATCAAATGTTGGAAAGATTAGCCAAAAATTCATATTTCTGCTACCTAGATGGTTACTCAGGATTTTTCCAAATTCCCATCCATCCTGATTGTAAGAACACAGATTGTGTCTTAGTTATATCTCTATGTTTTGATGATAACACTTATGAATTTTGTATTCAAGAATTATATACTCTAAACGTGTTCTAGACTGTTTGCTATAGGTACTAAAGAAAATTATCTTAAGAAAGCAAATTTGGATCTGAACAATGTTATTATGAAAGGCTTCATAAGTTCAAGAGCATCTTAAGTGAAGATCTGAACGCTGCTCCCAGAAGAATCTGATCACTGTCTCTTGAAGATTCTGAAGCAGGAGCCTCTAAAGCATAGAAGACTCTGCTCTGAGAGTTTTACACGCTCAAGCACACAAGCTGCACATACTCTGATTCAGCTCAATCTGAAGAACATCCAAGACTCTGAAGATCCAGAAGATCTCTACTCTGGAGACTCTGAAGATTCAGATTCTAATGTTGAAAGCTGAACTTACTTTGTGAAGAAGATTTAAATATGTACGTTGGCGTATCTCAACAGCTCTTTCCTCTTTTGTGCTAGACACAAGGACACAGACAAAAAGGTTTTATCTGTGCATTCCATTCTAAGGAAAGATTCTGCTAAGTAAAGACAAAAGGCATCAGGCTTGTTTCAGCACAGCCTCCAATGTAAAGACAAAAGGCTTCAGGCTTTTCTGCACAACCTTCAACGTTATCAAGACTTCATGGATCTAAGTGCCTATATAAAGAAGTCCACTCCATCTTCTTCAGTATCGAACTTCTAGCAAAATCACTCATCAAAGCAAAACTCTCAAAGCTCTTATTATTTTATTTTTGCTTTAACTTTGTTCTTAACTTAAGAGAAATATCACAGTTGTGATAACAGCTTATTAGAAGCATTCATACTCTTGTATAAGTTTTACTTTGTTTGTAAAAGGTTTTCCTTAAGAGGATCCAGTTGGGATCAGTTGCTCTTGAGAAGACTAAGAACAATTGTTCTTAGGTGTTGCTATTGTAATCTGGTTGATTAAATAGTGGATTAAGTCCTTGACAGAGAAAGGCAAATCACTCTTGAGAGGGTGGACTGGAGTAGTTGTATTCAACGAACCAGGATAAAAATATCTGTGTTCAAATCTTTGATTTTTAGTCTTACTTATTCAACCCCCCCCCCTTCTAAGTAATTTTCTCACATTCAGTTGGCATCAGAGCTCCGGTTCTGCGTGTGCTCCACTTAACCGTGACAGTTAAAGATCCAGTGAGAAAGATACTTTGATATTTATTTGGTTGTCAATATGGATAATACTTCTACATCAACTTACAACAACAAATATGAAGGAGATAGGATCAGTACTAAGCCACCCATGTTTGATGGGGAAAAATTTGACTATTGGAAAGATAGAATAGAAAGTTTTTTCCTTGGGTATGATGCTGATCTTTGGGATATGGTCATTGATGGATATGAACATCCTACTGATGAGGATGGCAAAAAGATTGATAGAAAATCAATGACTGAAGTACAAAAAAGAGATTTCAAGAATCACCACAAAGCCAGAACTATATTGCTTAATGCAATCTCTCATACTGAGTATGAGAAGATTACTAACAGAGATACTGCTCATGACATGTTTGAGTCACTCAAAATGACTCATGAGGGAAACTCTCAGGTTAAAGAGACCAAGGCTCTGGCGCTCATACAGAAGTATGAGGCATTTAAAATGGAAGAGTCTGAAAATGTAGAAACTATGTTTTCTAGATTTCAAATTCTTACAGCTGGTCTGAAAGTTCTGGATAAGGGCTACTCAACGTCAGATCATGTCAAGAAGATCATCAGAAGTCTTCCCACCAGATAGAGACCAATGGTGACCGCATTGAAGATGGCAAAAGATCTGAACAAGATCTCTTTAGAAGAACTTATCAGTTCTTTGAGAAGCCATGAAATTGAGCTGGAGGAAGATGAACCCCAGAAGAAAGATAAAGGTAAATCCATAGCTTTAAAATCTAACAAATATGTTAAAGCTTTGCAGGTAAAAGAAGAAAGATCTGAAGAATCTTCTTCTGAAGAAGAAGATGAACTGTCCATGCTTTCCAGAAGAATCAACAAGCTCTGGAAGCACAAGGGAAAGAAGTTTAACAACTTCAGAAAAGCTGACCACAGGAAGGAATCTTCTGGACACAGAAGATCTGGAAAGAAAGAGGTCACATGCTATGAATGCAAGGAACCCGGGCTTTACAAAAATGACTGCCCCAAACTTCTCAAGGAGAAACCCAAGAGAAAGTTTGCTAAAAAGAAGAAGGTTCTTATGGCAACTTGGGATGATTCAAATGAATCTGAATCTGAATCTGAAGCAGAAGAAGAGTGTGCCAACATGGCATTAATGGCTGGAATAGAAGATCAGAATGAAGAATCATCATCTGAATCTGAGTCAGACTCTGACTCTGACGCTGAAGAGGTAATGTCTAAACTTACCAAAGAAGAACTTATAAAGGTGTTATCAGAAGTTCTGAAAAGCTATAATAATATCAAACTCAAAAACAAGAAGCTGAAAAGCAATCTTGAATCTGAGATTGATAATCTGAAAACAGAACTTGTTGAGCAGAAATAAATAAATATAAAAATCAAAAATGATTTGGAAATTGCCCAACAAGAATCTGACTCTGAAGCTAAGTCATCTGAAAATATTTTGGAAAAATATGACTCTAGCTTTCAGAGGTTCCTCACTAAAAGCATAGACAGAAGCAAGATGGCTTCTATGATCTATGGAGTTAGTAGGAATAAAAGAAAGGGAATTGGATTTAAATTTTCTTCTCTTGAAAAAGATGTAAGACCAATACCTGTAGATGATCTAATCATTAAGATAACTCCTTTATACTCTAATTTTAAATTTGTTCATTTAAATGATATTAAACACACGAGTTCTAAAAAGAATACTCATGTGTTTAGATCTAAGGCAAGTCTAAACAAAAACTATGTTGAAAAACAAAAGTTTAGACAAACCTACAAGGCAACTAACCCTAAAGGACCCAAGAAGATCTGGGTACCTAAAGACAAAATAATCCCTGTTGCAGATGTCCTTAGCAGCAAGGTCAGGACACCAATCATGGTACCTGGACTCTGGATGCTCACGACACATGACAGGAGAAAGGTCTATGTTCCAAAGTCTGGAACTTAGATCTGGAGGGGACGTGAAATTTGGAGGGAACCAGAAGGGCAAGATCATTGGCTCTGGAACAATAGGTAATGGCAACCTACCCTTTATTTCTAATGTTCTGTTAGTTGAAGGATTGAAACATAATCTATTGTCCATAAGTCAATTAAGTGACAATGGTTATGATATAATCTTTAATCAAAAATGTTGCAAAGCTGTATGTCAAAAGGATGGTTCTATCATATTCAATGGAAAGAGGAAACACAACATTTATAAAATTAACCTTTCAGAACTTAAAGTTCAAAATGTAAAATGCCTCTTATCTGTGAATGATGAGCAATGGGTCTGGCATAGAAGATTGAGGCATATTAATATGAGACGTATATCTCAGATTAATAAACTCAATCTGGTCAGAGGACTTCCTAAGTTGAAGTTCAACTCAGATGCTCTGTGTGAAGCATGTCAAAGAGGTAAATTTTCAAAATCTCATTTTAAATCAAAAAATGTTGTTTCTACCTCCAGACCATTGGAATTACTTCACATTGATCTGTTTGGACCAGTGAAAACTGCATCCATCAGAGGCAAGAAGTATGGGTTAGTCATTGTAGATGACTACAGCAGATGGACATGGGTAAAGTTTCTAAAACACAAGGATGAGTCTCATTCTGTGTTCTTTGACTTCTGCAATCAAGTCCAGACTGAAAAAGATTGCAAAATTATTAAAGTCAGAAGTGATCATGGTGGAGAATTTGAAAATAAACATTTTGAAAAATATTTTTCTGAAAAAGGCATTGCACATGATTTCTCCTGCCCTAGAACTCCACAACAAAATGGAGTTGTAGAGAGGAAAAATAGAACATTGCAAGAAATGGCCAGAACCATGATCAATGAGACAAATCTGGCAAAATATTTTTGGGCAGAAGCAATTAACACAACTTGTTATATTCAGAACAGAGTGTTTGTAAGACCTCTTCTGAAAAAGACTCCCTATGAATTGTGGAGAAACAAAAAGCCTAACATTGCTTATTTTCATCCTTTTGGATGTATTTGTTTTATGCTTAATACTAAAGATAATCTGAACAAGTTTGATTCCAAAGCACATAAGTGTTTCATGCTTGGTTATTCTGAACGCTCTAAAGGCTACAGAGTATTCAATACTGAAACACAGATTGTGGAAGAATCTATTCATGTTAGATTTGATGATGAGCTTGGCTCTGAAAAGCCAAAGCAGTTTGAAAGTTCTGCAGATAGAGAAGTGATTCTCACAGACTCTGAAGGGTCAGAGGCAGAAAAGGCTATAAACAAAGAATCTGAAGCAACCCCAGATGCTACACCTTTGACCTCCCAACTAAACAACTTGCATATTTCTGAAAGACCAACTGTCAGAGGATCTTCTTCCAGAATCAAAGCTTCTCATCCAGAAGATATGATAATTGGAAAGAAAGATGATCCAATAAGGACAAGATCATTTCTCAGAACTTCTGAATCTTCTTTATTTGGCTTAGTGTCAATGATAGAACCAACATCTGTAGATGAGGCTCTAGAAGATAATGAATGGATTATAGCTATGCAAGAAGAGCTGAATCAATTCACCAGAAATGAAGTTTGGGATCTGGTTCCTAGACCTAAAGGATTCAATGTTATTGGAACAAAATGGGTCTTCAGGAATAAGCTGAATGAAAAGGGAGAAGTAGAAAGGAATAAGGCAAGGCTGGTTGCTCAAGGATACAGTCAACAAGAAGGTATTGATTACACTGAGACATATGCTCCAGTGGCAAGGTTAGAATCTATTCGTCTTCTTATTTCATTTGCTGCACAGAATAACATCACTCTGTATCAGATGGATGTTAAAAGTGCTTTTCTTAATGGTATTATAGAAGAAGAAGTATATGTCCACCAACCTCCTGGATTTGAAAGTGAAAACTTTCCAGATCATGTTTTCAAATTAAAGAAATCCCTTTATGGATTAAAACAAGCTCCCAGAGCTTGGTATGAGAGGTTGAGCAACTTCCTTCTGAAGAAAAATTTTATCAGAGGAAAAGTGGATACAACTTTATTCTGTAAAACTGTTAAGAAAGATTTGTTGATTTGTCAAATTTATGTTGATGACATTATTTTTGGATCAACAAATATTACGCTTGGAAAGGAGTTTGCTAAATGTATGCAGGAAGAATTTGAAATGAGCATGATGGGAGAATTGAGATTCTTCCTGGGAATCCAAGTCAACCAGACTCCAGAGTGCACCTACATACATCAAACCAAATATGTTAAAGAGCTTCTGAAGAAGTTCAACATGATTGATAGCAAAATGGAAAAGACTCCAATGCACCCTACAAGCACTCTAGGTAAGGAAGAGGTAAGTAAGAAGGTAGATCAAAAACTCTACAGAGGTATGATAGGATCTCTTCTATACTTGACTGCTTCTAGACCAGATATTCTGTTTAGTGTCTGCTTATGTGCAAGATTCCAATCAGATCCTAGAGAATCACACTTAACAGTTGTTAAGAGGATTCTAAGGTATCTGAAAGGTACTGCTAACATGGGTTTGTGTTACAGAAGATCTGATGAATTTTCATTAGTTGGATTCTGTGATGCTGACTATGCTGGAGACAGAGTTGAACGTAAAAGCACTTCTGGAAGCTGTCAGTTTCTTGGAAGTCATCTGATCTCATGGTACAGCAAGAAGCAACCTACCATTGCACTATCAACTACAGAGGCAGAATACATTGCTGCTGCTGGATGTTGTACTCAGATGCTCTGGATGAAGAGTCAATTAGAAGATTATCAAATCTATGAGAGTAATCTTTCTATCTTCTATGATAATACTTCTGCTATATGTTTGTCAAAAAATCCAATCCTGCATTCCAAGGCAAAACATATAGAAATTAAACATCACTTCATCAGAGACTATGTTCAGAAGGGTGTAATTAATTTAGCTTTTGTTGATACAGATCATCAATGGGCTGATATTTTCACAAAACCCCTTGCTGAAGATAGATTTAAGTTCATTCTGAAAAATATTTGTATGGATTTTTGTCCAGAGTAATATTTATCAGAGGCAACCTCTCAGATGCAAAATGTTTAATAATTTGAAGTATTTCATCTGACTATTCGTTCATTTATATTTATTCAATTTTTTTTTTGAAACTCTGAACTAACAAGCTCAGAAGATCTGAAAGTTGGAAACGTTTCATTTCTTGAGAGACATCAGATGCGCCTACAAAGCAAACACGTGTCACTCAATATCTGAAAAGATGGAGTGCTCAACTGAATTGACGTTTGAGGTATTGCTTTGAAAATCTCATTTTTCTTGGTTTTCCCCCCAGCTGTCATAAATTTAAAGTGAAATGATTATTTTCATTAAATGCTGTCCAAACGTGCGTTAGTGTCTTTTGTTGTGCCCTATGCTTGATTATTGGTTCTCTATAAATATCACCTATCACACTATTTTCACACTTTCCACATTCACTTCATTCATGCGTTTCTGTTCTCTTTTCAATCTCTACCAAAACCCTAAACCTAAACCAAGATCTTCTTCTTCTTCAATGGCGTCTACTTCAAACACTGTTGTAAAATCCAACAAGACCATAATGTACAAAGAACCAGAACGAACCTTATTCACTCCAGTGGCAGATCTTGAGGTTCTCTGTGAAAGCTTCATTGACCTTGATTCATTAAAGGAAAATGGGTTTGACCTAACTCCTGCCATTAAAGCTCAAGGTTGGGAGAAATATTTTGAAAGATTGATGGGTCCTGTATTTCCATCACTGGTAAAGGAATTCTGGATTCATGCAAGCGCTGGTCCTAAGTTTATTCATTCATCGGTTCTTGGAATGGAGATAGTTATTACTGAGAAACTGATCAGGCAACTGTTCAGTTATATTGAATCTGATGGAGTTTCAAACCTTGCTTCTTCTCGCATTGATATGGCTAGGGTTTATGAAGAAATTACTATAGCTGGAATGCCATCAAGTAAGGTTAAAGATCTGAAACCCATTTATAGGATCTGGGCAAAAATATTTATGAGTACATTTTTTCACAGAAAACCATCCAACTCACCAGACTATGTGAGTTTGGAACATCTGTATTTCATGTACTGCATTAGCAAGAATGTCAAAGTGGATCTATCGTATCTAATCTTCAGTCATATACTAACTCATGTCAAAGAAACCAGAGAGGAGGTAAGAGCTAAAGCTGGTAAAGTTAGAACTTGGATACCCCTGGGAAGATTGATTTCAGACATCCTTATTGAGAACAAGCTGGTACAGCATCTGACAGATGCGAAGATTACAGAAGATCTGACTTACATCATTGGATCTGAAATAAATGGACTCAATCTGAAAAGGATGAAAATCATTTCAGAATTGAAAGGACAACTAAGGAAGATAAACTCTGAAGAGGTTCAAGGCATAAGAATTCCTGTGGAAGACTTTCCACTATTCAGTGCAGATGAACCAAAGGAATTTGTTTGGATGTACATTACTGAATGTCTAAAGGAAGGAATTCCTCTACCTGCTAATCTTGTTCAGAAACCAGGAGAAGAATTGCCCAATCTGATGAAGGAAAGGCGTAGTAAGAGGAAAGCTGAAGAAGGATCAGTTTAGAAGAAGAGAAAAGCATCTGAAGTTTCAAGAAAGAATAAGAGAGAAGGAAAGAAAGCCAGAATCAGTCCTAGAGAAGCCATTCTGGAAGAGATCAGAGACACCATTCAACAGGTATTAGCATCTGATCCTACACCTACTGTTCATTCACCCCTTTCATCACCACAACTCTCTCCAAACCTTAGACAAAGAACTTCTAAATCCAAACAGTCTGTCAATCTTTCATCTGAACCACTCCCCTCTGAACCAGTAAATTTACAACCATCTCCTGTACCAATTCCATTTGTACCACAACCTCAATCAATTCAATCAGAAATTCCACCAACAGAACCAACTCAACCAGAAAACTCTCCAACAGTAACTCCACAACCAACTTTGTCACAACCAGAGAATCCCCAATTAGAGACTCTCCAACCAGAAACAATTATTTCAGAACAAAACCAACCAGAGACTGTTCAAACTGAACACTCTGAACAAACAATTCCCTCAGAAGATCCAAATCTTTCTGACAATATTCTTGATATTCAACCCCTCAATCAATCAATTATAATTTCTTCAACATCTGTTCACTCAGATGAATCTTCTGATTCATCTGATTCATCTGATTCATCTGATTGTGATTCAGAGTCACTCAAACAAGATCGCTCTGAAAGTGTTATGAAGAAACATCTTAACATTGCCTTGTTTCATACCCCACCAAACTCTCCATCTCATCAACAACCATCTGAAATTCAATCATCTGAAACTCAAACATCTGGAAACCAAACCATTCCTCAACCACATGAAACCAATCCATCTGATAATCAGACTTTTCCTCAACCATCTGAACTCCCTCAATCTGACATCCACACATCTCAACCACCATCACCTCAACCACAACCATCTAAACCTACTCCTGTTAACACCCCTAATCCTCTTTCCTCTGAACAGTCTGAACAGTCAGATCTAGGATCATGTGTTAATACTATGTTTGAAATTTTCAAAAAGGAGTTAGATTCTGAATATGATCGTGTTAAGGATGTATGCATGTCTAGTTTGGATCCAACTGTTTCAAATACTGCCTGGAAGCGCTTCATCTGGATGTTCAACAAAGCTGCCTTAAAAGTTAGAGCTAAATGCTCTAAGCTTGCTAAGACTAAATTTGCAGAATTAATCAAGGTAACTCTGATGAACATGCCTCCTCCTCCTCCTGTGTTACTTTTGGAAGCTGCTCCTCCAGTAGTTCCTGAATCTGAAATGGTTGAACAAGCTTCTGTTGAAAACCAATCTGAAGGGAACCCTGCTGCTACTGCATCTGCTCCGTCTTCATCTGTGGTTGCAGAACTTGTGAATGATGTGAAGGATATAAAGGACTGGATGATCAAGCAAGAGAAGACAACTGATGAAATCAAGACCTGGATGTCTAAGCAAGAAGAGTCAACTTCCAAGATGACAGAGCTTCTGACCCTTATTGCCTCTCGCCAAACTTAGTTTATTTGTTGTTTTGCACATGAACTGCTTTTGCTGTCTGTTTTTTGTTGTGTTATGTGTTTTGGCTTCTGCCTGTTTGACTGTGAACTTTGGTTTGTTTTAATTGCATGATAATGTGTTTGCTCCTATATGCCTCTTTTCTTCTATATCTTTCTGTCTTTGAAAATCTTTTTGATTATGACAAAAAGGGGGAGAAAAAGAGAAACTGAGTGTTCAACCTATAAGCAATTACTAAAGCTGAAATTCAGACATTTTATTAACTTACCTTGAATTTAAGTCTTTCAGATTACATTGATATATCTGACATAATTCATTGAAGTTACCCTGAGACTGTGTCAACCAGAACCTGATCCTCTAAAGAAAATCTGAGTATTCAATCAACTCTGATAACTCTGATATCTCACTCTGATACATTTATTCTGAAAGAGAATTCAAGCAAGATGATAACCAGGCGCTCTGACTAAAGGAAGTCATATGTATCTGGCATCAAGATTTGATTCTGAACTCTTTCATCAGGCTCTGAATCTGAAATATACTTAATCAGAAAGGGAAGTATTCTATTCTATTGAAGTATTTATTTCAGGGGGAGATTGTTAATCTCAGGGGGAGTTTCTAATTCATACTCTTTATTGAACAAAATTTCTCATGTTTTGTCATCATCAAAAAGGGGGAGATTGTAAGAACACAGATTGTGTCTTAGTTATATCTCTATGTTTTGATGATAACACTTATGAATTTTGTATTCAAGAATTATATACTCTAAACGTGTTCTAGACTGTTTGCTACAGGTACTAAAGAAAATTATCTTAAGAAAGCAAATTTGGATCTGAACAATGTTATTATGAAAGGCTTCATAAGTTCAAGAGTATCTTAAGTGAAGATCTGAACGCTGCTCCCAGAAGAATCTGATCACTGTCTCTTGAAGATTCTGAAGCAGGAGCCTCTAAAGCATAGAAGACTCTGCTCTGAGAGTTTTACACGCTCAAGCACACAAGCTGCACATACTCTGATTCAGCTCAATCTGAAGAACATCCAAGACTCTGAAGATCCAGAAGATCTCTACTCTGGAGACTCTGAAGATTCAGATTCTAATGTTGAAAGCTGAACTTACTTTGTGAAGAAGATTTAAATATGTACGTTGGCGTATCTCAACAGCTCTTTCCTCTTTTGTGCTAGACACAAGGACACAGACAAAAAGGTTTTATCTGTGCATTCCATTCTAAGAAAAGATTCTGCTAAGTAAAGACAAAAGGCATCAGGCTTGTTTCAGCACAACCTCCAATGTAAAGACAAAAGGCTTCAGGCTTTTCTGCACAGCCTTCAACGTTATCAAGACTTCATGGATCTAAGTGCCTATATAAAGAAGTCCACTCCATCTTCTTCAGTATCGAACTTCTAGCAAAATCACTCATCAAAGCAAAACTCTCAAAGCTCTTATTATTTTATTTTTGCTTTAACTTTGTTCTTAACTTAAGAGAAATATCACAGTTGTGATAACAGCTTATTAGAAGCATTCATACTCTTGTATAAATTTTACTTTGTTTGTAAAAGGTTTTCCTTAAGAGGATCCAGTTGGGATCAGTTGCTCTTGAGAAGACTAAGAACAGTTGTTCTTAGGTGTTGCTATTGTAATCTGGTTGATTAAATAGTGGATTAAGTCCTTGACAGAGAAAGGCAAATCACTCTTGAGAGGGTGGACTGGAGTAGTTGTATTCAACGAACCAGGATAAAAATATCTGTGTTCAAATCTTTGATTTTTAGTCTTACTTATTCAACCCCCCCCCCCTTCTAAGTAATTTTCTCACCTTCACTGATGACCAAGAAAAGACTACATTCACATGTCCTTATGGTACTTTTGCTTACCGCCGAATGCCGTTCGGACTCTGTAACGCTCCAACAACCTTCCAAATATGCATGATGGCAATCTTCACAGATTTCATAGACAACATCATGGAAGTATTTATGGACGATTTCTCGGTATGTGGACAAAGTTTCGAAGGATGTCTACAAAACTTAGAAATGGTATTAGAACGATGTGTAAAAGTAAACCTCGTCCTAAATTGGGAAAAATGCCATTTCATGGTCCGACAAGGAATAGTTCTAGGACACGTCATATCAGATAGAGGAATTGAGGTAGACAAAGCTAAAATAGAGATTATAAAAGATCTCCAACCTCCAAAATCCGTACGAGAAATACGGAGTTTTCTAGGACATGCCGGTTTCTACAGAAGATTTATAAAAGATTTTTCGAAAATCACAAAACCTCTGACCGGCCTGTTGATGAAAGATGTTGAGTTCGTCTTCGACGACGACTGTTTAAAAGCATTCGAAACATTGAAATCAGCCCTTATCACCACACCAATCATGCAACCACCCGATTGGCGACTACCGTTCGAAATCATGTGCGATGCGAGTGATTATGCTGTAGGCGCAGTTCTAGGACAAAGGAAGGACAAGAAACTCCATGCTATCTACTATGCCAGTAGAACCTTAGATCCTGCCCAAATGAACTACGCTACCACAGAAAAGGAACTTCTAGCAGTTATATTTGCGCTTGACAAATTCTATTCTTACTTAGTAGGAGCAAAAATTATCATATACACAGACCACGCTGCCATAAGGTAGCTAATAAGCAAAAAGGATGCCAAACCAAGACTATTGAGATGGATCCTGTTATTACAAGAGTTTGACTTAGAAATCAAAGATAAGAAAGGAACCGAGAACGTTGTTGCAGATCACTTATCCCGAATAGAAGGCATCAAACATGAACCAGTACCGATAAATGACGATTTCCCGTACGAACGTTTGATAGCCAAATTAGAAAGTGACACACCCAATTCAATCTCAGAAGATCCAGAATTCGAAAAAGCCGTAGAAGCCGTCTATGCCCAAGTCACATTACCCTGGTATGCTGACATCGTTAATTACCTTGTTGCGGGCGTGCTTCCACCAGATCTTATCAACAAAAGAAGAAATTCTTCCACGATCTGAAACACTATTATTGGGACGAACCTCTACTCTTCAAGAGAGGGGCCGACAACATATATCGTCGCTGTGTCCCAGAGGAAGAAATAGAAAATATCATTTCCCAATGCCACTCAGCACCATACGGTGGTCATGCTAGTACATCTAAGACGTGCGCTAAGATTCTCCAAGCCGGCCTATTCTGGCCTAATCTCTGGAAAGACGTTCACATCGCTGTGCAAAAGTGCGATCGATGCCAACGAACGGGCAACATCTCACGACACGATGAAATGCCTCAGAAAGGAATCTTAGAGGTAGAAATCTTCGACGTCTGGGGAATAGATTTCATGGGACCATTCCCACCTTCTTTTGGTAATAACTACATACTCGTCGCTGTCGATTACGTGTCTAAATGGATAGAAGCCATAGCTGCTCCAACAAACGACGCACGAGTAGTAATCAAACTCTTCAAAAACACAATCTTTCCTAGATTCGGTGTACCAAGACTCGTCATTAGTGACGGCGGATCTCACTTTATATCGCGAATATTCGATAAACTTCTCTCTAAATATGGAGTCCGACACCGAGTAGCTACACCTTATCATCCGCAAACTAGCGGACAAGTAGAGGTCTCGAACAGAGAAATAAAACAGATATTGGAAAAGACTGTCGCTACCTCAAGGAAAGATTGGTCGTCAAAGCTACAAGAAGCTTTATGGGCTTATAGGACCGCATTTAAGACACCAATAGGTACTACACCCTATAAATTGGTTTACGGTAAATCCTGCCATCTCCCTGTAGAATTAGAGCATAAGGCCTTCTGGGCCATTAAGACACTCAACTTCAACTACACCGAGGCAAGAGAAAAGTGAATCTTGAACTTACACGAGTTGGAAGAACTTCGATTAGACGCTTACGAAAATGCCCGTATCTACAAAGAACGAACTAAAAAGTGGCATGATAAACGTTCAATCAGGAAACAATTCAGTGTGGGAGACATCGTATTGCTATTTAATTCAAGATTAAAACTCTTCCCAGGTAAACTAAAATCTAGGTGGTCTGGACCTTATGAAGTGACTAAAGCACTTCAGAGTGGAGCTGTTGAAATTACCGATAAGATGAATGCACCGTTCATCGTAAACGGGCAACGTCTAAAACATTATAATAAGAACGACAACAGTCCTCAAGTCAGCAGTATAGCATTGCTTGAGCTTCCAGCTCAAACACCCGAATAGCTTCTCACCAAGCTATCGTCAGGCTTTAGACGTTAAAAACAGTGCTTACTGGGAGGCAACCCAATTTCCCTCGTTATTGTATTTCATTTTTCTTTAAAATTTTACTTTGAAAAATCCAACAAAAATTCTAAACTTATAATTACTACTACTTTCTACTTTCGTTTGTTTTCATACTTTTACTTCTATTTTATTTTTTTCTCTTTTGTATTTTGTTTCTACCGCTTTTCGTTTCTAAAAATCCTGACTTCAATTTCCTGTTTTAAACTTTTCAGGATTTTTAAAAGCCTTCAAAACATTCCTTCTGTTTTCTCCGAATTACCTGCGAGTATGGCCGAATACGACTTCACAAAGGTTCACTTCCGAGGACTAGCTCAAAAGGCAAGATTTGCAGCACTGACCGAAAGAGAATTCGCCTTAACGCTGTATTATGATAAGGCTACTATGGATAAACTAGGGATCACAGATAGCATTCAATACCTGTTCAATCAACTGGGTTGGGAGAACACTACTCTGAAAACACGTTTCGCTACCTATAAGGATCTTACCTATGAATTCCTTAGTTCTTTCAGATACATACCCAACTATGATTTTGGATCCAACACAGAGCTGATTACCTTCCGATTATTTGGAATGGACCAAACCCATAGCCAAATGTCACTAGCTAACCTCCTAGGATTTCCTAGCGGACCGCATGTGTTCATCAGTGCAGAAGATGACGATATTGATTTTCAAGTCGATCAATTCTGGGGTAGAATCACAGACAACTATCACCCTGAACCAGACAGAATGTACAATGATGACATTCATAACCCAGCCTTCAGATACTTCCATAAGATACTAGCTCACACCTTGTTTGGAAAAGAAGAAAATATTACTACAGTATCTAAAGAGGAGTTATTCATCATGTTCTGTGCTTCTCAGGGACGTACAGTAAATGCAATGCCTTTCATGATGAGGTCTTTCAAACGCCTCACGCTGGAACCACAGACACCTATTCTTATGGGAGGCCTAGTAACAATGATTGCCCACGAGCTTGGCCTTAGATTCCACTTAAATGCCAGCACTCGTTTTGGCACCATCCGACCCATGAACATACAATTCTGCTTTAACAGGCGCATCTTAGGAACTATGGGACCGGGACCGTATGAGTACCTCATTAACGAAAAACCAATACAGCTATTCACACTGCCTGATCATCTGATGACAAGTATCCACAACAAGGACAACTGGCTCTATGAATTGGATGAGCCTATGGGACCTCCTTCACCACAGTCAACACCACAGAACTATATGTATGACAGTGACCACATCTCTGAGGCACACGACTATATGTACTATGAGGATGCTGTATCTGAAGCTGAAGTAGACCCTACGACTCCTCCGCACTACAACACTTATCCTGAGCCTATCCCTAAGGAGACCACCGACAAAATGGATGCCGTGTTACTCAGATTGGACGACGTTGATGCAGCTCTGACTAATGTAAAAGCTGACATCGCAAGCATGCACAACGAACTGGTAGGCTTCATGGATTTAGTTTGCGACCAACTCGACTACTATTCACGGAAATTCGATGAGTTGAAGACACGAAAAGATTAATTACTAGTTCTTAGCAGTAGTTTCAGTTTAGTTTAGTCTAGTTTAGTTTCATTTGGATTTTTCGCATTGTTAGTTTTCTTTATGTACTACATACAATCATTTCAATTTTATGTTATTTCAATTCTAGTTTTTGTGCAATTATTCTATTTTCGCATTATCCGTTGTTTGTCGGCTGTTCAATTACATTGTAGTATCATTCCTAAGCCTTAAAGTCACTACGAGAACGCCCTCAGAGCAAAATTCCGCGTTCTGCAGATTTTGCTGCTGTGACGACCGTCATAGGACCCTGACGAGCGTCACGCGGGTGACGACCGTCATACCTACGTGACGACCGTCACGCAGTCAAAAACTGATATCTGATAAAACAGGGTTCGTGTTCTCTTCCACTTCCCCCATTACCACTTCCAATCATCCTAACTCCTACCCCACTACGAATTTTCGTCCTCCCCACATTGAACTATAAATTTCAACTCCAAACTCAACCTCCAAACCACACTTCTGTCAGTTCTTCCCACTCTGCAGAAAAACCCCAATCTTCAGAAACCTCTCCATCTTCCAACAATGGCAAGGAATGCAGAAACCCCAGATATCAGCAACATTACCTTCAGTGAAGGAGACTTAGGCGAAAGACAATGAGCAAACTACATCGCATTTCATCAGAGGTCGCTCCAGCCGACTCATTATCCGCACCTTCCATCGCTTACGGAGCTCGGACTCCTTGAAGGCGTAACCTGGATGCTTCAACGAGCAGGCATCTGGCACCTCTGCACCAACCCACAGCCAACATACGAACAACTCACTCTTGAGTTCTTGAGTTCGTTCACTTACGCCACATCCAGCGGCGAACTTAACCAGCACTCAGGTGCCGCTTGCTTCCGGATGTTTGGCACCAACTATCAGGTGAACCAAAATCAGATTGCCAGCATCCTACAGCTACCTCGCGGCGACAACGCTCACCGCCGCATCACCGATCAGTTCCAGAATGAAGCTTTCGCACTGTGGTATCAGTTGACCGACATCAATGCCGATGGTTGGGACTCCCTGCACGCCACTCACATCCATAACCCAACCATCCGGTACTTTCACAGAGCATTGAGCAACACTATTTTCGCCAGAGACAGCAACCACAAAGTGAACTCGAAAGAGCTCTTCTTTCTCCATTGCGTCTTCAAAAATGAACCTGTCAACGCTGCTCCGTTTCTGCTGGCTCATATTCAGGCCAACTGCAACCGTGGCTCGAAGCCATTCTACTTTGGCGGGATTGTCACTGCTATTGCACTTGGGCTGAACCTTGGCGACCGCCTCCAGCACCTCCATTCCATCCCCTCGGTGTTCCTTGACACCGACCACTGCAGAGCCTCTCATCTTATCCGCTCCCGAGCTGACGGCAAATACCATCCGGTAGTGCGTGGCAAGATCGTCCGAAGCATCATCCTTCCGTCCCGCACCCGCACACACCCAGAGGACCGTACCAACTGGTTGTTCGACCTCACTGCCCCTCTTGCTGCCGCTGTTCCTACTCAGGACCACACTCACGGTTCTGACGATGAAATCCAAGCTGAGTTGGACAGGTCCGAGCAGCCAGAGGCATCGCAGCCTCCTCCTCCCGAAGGTACATCCTCTCGCCGCCGCCGACATCATCCCGTGCCATACTACACAGAAGAGGACCTCCGCCGCTCCCTAGACCAGCAGGCACAGATACTCGCGATACTGCAGCAGCAGAATCAGCGAGCTGACCAGTTCGAAGCTTGGCACCGGACTCAAATGTAACAACTTCACACCGGCCAAGCTACTATCACTGAGAGCCTGGCGAGTCTGACCTTGCAGGTCGAAGGACTCCGGGACACCGTCTACCACACATGAGCTATGAGTTATGAGGACCGAGTAGCCCTCGCCAGAGCCAGAGGACGCCAGCACGGACGTGACAGAGGCAGCGGACGTGATTAGTTTTCCATTTTCTTCCTTCATTGTTTACTATATTTCAGTTATTTGTATTTTCATTTTCAGTTGTATCTCCCTCTCGCATGCTTCAAAAATCAGTGAGGACACTGATTGAGATAGTGTGGGAGCGGAGCCTTTATTTCCATTCCACTGTACTCTGAATTTCCTTTATTTCCTTTATTTCCATTCCACTGTACTCTGAATTTCCTTTATTTCCTTTATTTCCATTCCACTGTACTTTGAATTTTCGTAATTTCTATTTTAACACTTTCTATTTTTAGCAAATAAAGCTCGTCTATATACTTTTCCCGTTACGCAAACAATCCCCACATTATTCAACGTAAACAAAAACTTTCGTTCGTTCCTCAAAAGCAAAAGCACCACGAGAATGCACCTGAGTTCAAAACAAGTTTTGAAACTCCGAGGAAACGACAGTTCTAACAAAACCAGTATCGTCCAGACACCTTAGATCTCTAGTTTATGCGAGTCGGTTTCACTACCTACGTGTACCAAAGTCTCAAGTGTCTATGCAAACTCAACCCCAAGTAGCTTATACTAGCAGTCAGCACCATCCTAAAACACTTCTAAGCGAGCGACCGATGCAAATAAGTGTATGATCTCCAAAAAGATGAAAAATCATGAAAAGAGAGCTAAATAGCCCAAAAATATAAGACACGTTTCCTTCTAAGTTAGGTGCTCCTCACCCGAGCATTTAGCCCAACGGCACGAAAACTCATTGAAAAATCAATGACATAAGCTTATGATCAATGAAGAAGATCAAAAACAGAAATGAGATCATATTCACTAACAGGTCGACTTGCCATGAAAGTGTATGGACAACGGGCTTAATGTGATTGCGCTAGAACAAACAGGGTGAACTTGCCGCGAGAACCTTGACACCAAGCTACAGTAGCATGACTGAGACCGATTTGCATAAAAAGGAGACCTCCGAAGACTTGTAGTCCAGTGTCGTCATGATACTCGTCTTGTTCCTACCAAGAATCCCAGTTTTTCCAAACTCTGCGAACGAAGAAGCTGCCTCGTGCTTGCCGACTTTCCCATGTTTTACTTGAGGACAAGCAAAGATTCAAGCTTAGGGGAGTTTGATAACACGAAATCATATAGATATTTTTATGCAAAATTCAACTAGAGTTTAACCGTTTTCGATCCGATTGCGGGTTATTTCCGTGTTATTTGTCTGATGTTTTGTAGGTATTCAACGATCACGTCTAAACAAGGCAACATGAAGAAAAGAAGCAATCTCAGATGAAATACGGACGAAAAAGGAGTGAAAACAGCATGAAAAGCGCATGAAGCTGTTTTTGCTGATGTGACGACCGTCACAGCTCCATGACGGGCGTCACACGGGTGACGACCGTCATGCAGGCAAAAACGCCCCACTTCAATTACACGTTAAAGAATCAGTTCCAATTCCCACAGAGTGGACCATGACTCCCTAAATTATCTGCCTCAAAGTCCATCAGCTTCAAGGATAACCGTTGGAATTCCACTTCTATAAAAAGGGAAGAAAGGGACCTCAGAAGAAGTGCTGCATTCATACAACGAAGTGCTGCCAAATTTATTCCCAGAGCATATTTTCCAGCAATATTCTTATTTGTTTCTCTTTACCTTTCCTGTATTCCATTTTTCATTCTTCTGTAATTTCTACTTTCACTGTACGATCAAATTGGCATTAGAGATCAGAATCCTGCCAACATCTGTGGAGGATCTGCCCAAAGGCCAATTGGAATATTTACAGGTTTCTCATTTCAATCGATTCCAGTTTTATTATAATGCAAATCATTATTTATTGTTTTTATTTATATTTTATCTTTCCCAAATCCATGTCTAGCTAAACTTAGGTAATCGATATGTAGTAATAATTCGAATGGGATTTGATAACAACTGGTTGAAAAACCTTCTTTTCAAAAGTAACTTATGGTCTGAGTGTTTAAAATTGATTTACTGAATAAACTTCGTCGCGAAAGCGAGAACTTATTTAAAAGTAGTTTTTCCACGAAAGTGGGAAATTAATTAAGATACGAACCAACAAGCGAAAGCTGCGGTAAGGCCAGATAGTAAACACTAGGCATTCATTTTAATAACAGCGAAAACACTTTAAAATGAATTAGAACTTAGAGATTTCCAAAAAATAATTTTAACCCCGAGCGGGATACGAAAGTGTACGTTTGGCCCTTAGGATTATGATTAGCGTCAATAACCATCGTGAGGCGAGAGTCTTCAAATCACCATTTTCTGCTTAAATAAACTTTGAAAATTATTTCATACGCTAGTAGCTTATCAAATCCCTGAAGAACACAATCACTACGTATCGATTCAATCATTTATAATCTAAATAGTATTCTTAGTTCCCTTTTAGTGACAATCTTATCCCCTTAAACATATTCTACCTAGCTAAACATAGTAACTCCCGAGAACACTAGTTTGATTATGAGTCCCTGTGGGATCGATATCTATTATTACTACGCGATAGACTGTGCACTTGCAGTTAGGTTGTATTAGACATAGAAAGTCGCGATCACATACCTGCAAATCTTGGATGAACAGAGCAAGCAAATCTTCAAATCAAGCTCCAAGATCTTCCAGACACGTTCTATGATCAATTACCAAGCTTCTGTATGCATCAATTGGAGTTGAATCTTCTTGAATTGCCAAATCCGATTCTGACTTGCAAGAGATGAATCCAAAGTGCTATCTCATGATTCCTCAGTGTTCTTGGCTTGAATTCTATCTGGAATCACTCACACACTCAAGAGGAAGCTATTGAATACAAAAGGATGGATTGAAATGGATCAAAATGTTGTAACCGATTCTGTTTTGCAAGATGAGAATTCAGAATGCAATCTCTCAATTCTCCCTCAATTTCCACCAACCAATGCCTTTAACCTCTTCTAATACTTATATAGAAGGTGTATGAATGATCTAGAAACTTCTGGATTGATCCAATGAGAAGTTCAACATCTCTTGCATTTGAAAATGTCATGAGAAATTCACACATGGCAGCTGAGTTCCAAGCTTGTATTTGCACCTCATTCTGATCCAATTTCTCCTTAGATGACATATTGAATGGATTGGCAAGGGTTAAGGCCTTTGTTATGCTTCAAAGAGTGGTTTTGCATGTGACTTATAATGTAAGTAACCCCTTTACAAAGGAAGTCATGGAATTATCCCTCAACTCAAAAATGTGGCAATGTCAATGTTTTCAAAATGTGTTTTCCAATCGATTTGGTATGTCATATGGCTTGGTTTGGACCCATGGCTCAAAAATCCCAATTTTCTTCCTTGGTTCATTTAAAATCCATCCTTATTTTAGGCCATTTTTGTAATTTTGTGATACAAGCCCTTCCACTCACCCATGACTTCTTATCTAGACTAAAAACATCATTATAAGCACATATCATGTTGAACATTTTTCCATTTGAGGAGTGGAAGATAGAGATTTTGACCTATGTTGGAAAATGACCTATAATTCAACTTTCCCAAAATACCCCTGGATTGCCAAGACCATAACTTGAGTTCCACAAATCTTCTTGAGGACTTCTAGTACTAAAATTAAATCTAAGGTCAATCCCTACAATTCTTATGTTGGCCAAGAATCCACTTGAAAACTCCTTGATGGGCAAAAGTTGCTTGGAAGTCAAGTGACTTTCACAGATAAATTTCAGTGTCCTCTGATGACCCATAACTTGCAAGAACCATAACTTGAGTTCTACAAATCTTCTTGAATACTTCTAGTACTCAAATTAAAGTTGTTGAGAAGCTCTACAAGTTTCATGTTGGCCAAGAATCCATTTGAAACTTGCATTTTGACTTATCTGGCTTGGAAGTTAGGCATAAATTAGGGGATTTTACACTGAAACCCTAATTTGGCAACTCCTCCCACTCTTGATTCTCTTTGATTTATCCTTGGCACACCACCACACATGTATCAACATATCAATTCATGAACCCCACAACCTCCAATTAAGCCTTGATGCTCTTCAATCACTCAGTTGACCTAGGGTTGACCCAGATGAAACCCTAGTTGACTGCACTTCAACTGTGGCTCTTGTACTTGAATCAATGACTTGTCTCATCTTCAATATGACCCTCTAGGCATTTCATAAGCTTTGTACACATTCTATACCCTCAATTCATAGCTCATACCCCATTGATGACCCTCAATACACCTCAACTTAGGAGAGAAATCCACTGGTTGACCCTCAAACTTCTCAAAGCTTCAAACATTTCTTGATGACTTGGATGGTCTTAAGCTTGAATAAAAAACCCTTGATGTGCTTCTTTAGATAAGAATGGCACTTGATCCCTTGTTGGATGCCTTGCTATGCTATGTTATGCAAATGATCAGATTATGTACATGATGTAATTATGCAAATGATAATGCAATGAAACATAAACCAGGTGAAATAGGTTGAGCAAATTTTAGGGTGCAACAATGATAAAACTTTTCTGCCCCTGATTACATGGTCTGTGAAAAGAAGTCATAAGGGTGCTTTTACAAAAGGATTGGCATAAGATGCTTCATTATCTTCAAACTCTTAGAGAGATTTATAAATCTCGACGTGACTGCCCCAGATTAACGGTATTTGTACAAAGTCTTCAGACTGTGGAAGTAACGACTGAGAAACAAACTTGCCCCTGCTAGCTGATAAGTGTAACAGAGTTTCCCCAGACTAAATCGTTATTTGAGAACTTCATCTGATCTTGACCTGGTTGGTTCTGCTGGCGAACCTGGAGTGGTTGGCCTTGAAAGGAGTTAGGAAACAATTTGTTTAAGACCTCAAACGATGTGCCCCATAACACATGGCTGCAAGAAGGAATCTTTAAGAGGATTTTACAGAAGAATTGACATCCAAGATGCTTCAATACCTTCAAACTCTTTTAGATATATTCACGAATCTTGATGTAAATGCCCCATTTTGACAGTATTTGAGAGATTAATCTACTCTCGACTTGATTGGCTCTGATTAACGGTGTTACAAATGATTGACCAATCCTTCCAATTAGTTGCCCCAGGTTGAACTTCCTTTACCAAATCAAATTCCCTAGCTGACAGCGTTGGTTGGGATCCTTTTGACATTGGATTGTCTTGCATGCAATGTCGTTCATTAGAAATTTGGCAATTTTCAATGTAAAATTTATGCAATCTTTTGAAAATAATTTTTTGATGAAACACACACGGCGAAGTGATCAAGTGATCAATAAAAATGATCCAAACATCTTGGCTGATGATGGATAAAGTGATGAACACCCACAGTTAACAAAGATCATTAGGAGTCAGGTTATCCAACCTTGTTGTAATATGCTTTCAAAACAACCTTACCTCAATTAGATCTTTTAAGGGTTGTAGCGTGACCTGGTTCACGGTTTAAGAAACAAAGGATAAAGGCTCAAAGTTTATTTGTACCCACCCAATCTACGTGATGAACTCCAATCCTACGCTCAGTTAACTCAAACTATACATTCAAGTTCTTACAGGTTTTTAAGAATTGAATTGATGATAGTTGGTGATGGTTTACAAACCTAGGGTAGTCACTACTCCCTCGCAATATTTGGTAGCTTTTTGCTTTTTGAGGACCTTTCAAAGTGAAAGATTTTAAAGTCGTCCTCTTTTTATCATCCCTCACTTTTGCCTGAACTGTTTCTTCTGGATTTACAGTCAGCGGGATGCCCCATTTTTCCCTAAGTCTTCTTCACGGGTTTTGACTTAGCAGGATTTTTCTTTTTCCTTTTTCTTCTCTTCTTTTTCTTTTTGAGAAAGGAGGTGACTACTTTGTTTAACGGTTACGGCGAACCATCATTGTCTTTTATGCTGAAAAGCCTTCTCGACACTTGCTTGTTGTGTATAAAGGAAAACCTGAGTGCACCACCTTTATATGAAAAGTGTATTTTATGCACATATCTCTAAGTTAACTGAGAACTACCCGCCCCAGGTTTGAGATTTAAGGTTTTGTTTTTGTAAAGAAAGAAAACTCCTACTTCTAGGCTCGAAGGGGTTAACGAGGGATTATCTTCCTTATTTCTCCAGTGTTTTAGGGATTGAAACAATGCCTTACATCATCGACAAAGTTAAATTGAAAGCATATCAACAGCAGTTACGGATATACTTTTCATCATCTTCCCTAATCATTGCTTCAAACAACAGTTTGATAAAGAAAAGAAATTTTTGCATTTTTGTTATCTTTTAACAATGAAAGGGAAGAGAAAGAGTGAAACGAATGGACTTAATCAAAAGATGCACGGACATTTCATTAATCTTTGCCAATTCAAAATCAACAACAGCTTACAAGCAATACAAATGCAAAGAAAATACAACAAAATGCTGAAACAGTCTACAACTGTCAGTCTTAGGGGATTAAACTGCTTAACAAAACATAGAAAAAGCATTATCCTCTGACATCATGAGTCTAGGGCCTTCTTCTTTTAATCCCTCATATGCAAGGAAGGAATTGCTTCTTTGTCAAGCACAAGGTTGACTTGGAGATTCACCAGTTTGTTATAGCGGTTGATCGGTGGATGAAGAATAACCCTCTTGTTGCTGGGACAGAACCAATTTTTTGACCCAGTACTCTACAGGAACCTTTTGTTTGATTGCTTGCTAAGTTTGTGAAAATTTACTATGGATTGGGAAAAGATATGAGTTGAAAACCTAAAGTTATATACACTAAGTTTGCTCGCAAAGACGTCGCATCTTCTGCCTACGTATCCTAACTAGAATAGAATCAGAGCAATCGTAGTTCACCTTACAAGGGATGAAGAACACTTGATTATGATCAAGGTTCAAGGGGAACAAACATGACAATGTTTGTGTGGAGTTTGACAAAACTCCCTAATCTAAGTTGTAATATTAAAAAGGGGAAGTAAGAAATCATGATGATGATTCTTACACAGAGTTGACGAACTCTTTCCTAGGGTTCTAGTTGAAGAACACTCCTAGTACAGGTGGGTCTCTTAGACTTAAAGCAAATTCTAAGGGTTTCTAGACTAAGGTTAAAATGACTTAACAAAGTCGAGGGAGGGTGAATGAATTATTCTTGACATGAGGGTCAAGTGGGCAGACCTTCCTTTGGAGGGAGACTGGGGAGGCAACTGGATGAAAGCTAACAAGCTTCATCACTTGGGGAAAGAAAAATAAAAGGGAAAGGTACAACATAATAAAACATTTTCATGGTAACAACCAATTAAACAAACATGTGAAATGATAAGGATGAAAGCACATTGATAATAATCAACACAGATGAAAATAACGAGAACTGTAACGACAAATCACATTTAAATACAGTCAACAGGTGGGGCGAAATAAACATAGTTATAACTTAAAATAAAAATCCTAGCACGTTAAATAACATGTATGGGCATGAGTACAAACAAATTTCACAAACAAATCCAAGTGGAACCACATAAAAATTTATCTGCAAATGCGTAAACGGACGTGAAACGCATTTAACTTGCACCAGTCAAAAGAGGTGAAAAACTTGTCAAACATGAAAATAAAAAATATTATATGAAATTACACATTAAGAGGAACTCAATAAAAAAAGAACGGGTAAAAAACGATAAAAAATGAGGGAGATACAATTTTTTGAAGTTTGAATGAAAAATAACAAAAAAATACAAAAGAGTTGCCCTCCTCAGGGGTCGAACTCAGGACAAAGGGGTGAAAGGCGCGTTTTGGCATATGGTCTTACCACTGGGGTGGCTATACATCCATTGATTGATGCCACCCCTTTAATTAATAAGGGATGCTTTCTTTCTATGGCTGGGCAAAAATAACACAAATCAAGGATTTACGTTTTATGTCGTAACTTTTCCGTCGCTCAACCAAATGAGGTAAACTTTATATGTAACTCAACCAGAAAAATATGAGGAACATGATGGTGGTGTTAATTTTTTGAAATTCCTTTGCATTTGAAAAACTCGATAGCAGCTGTATGTTGATGTCATGTGATGCATTTTGAAATGAAGCACTCAATTCAAACACTTTTAGTCAAACTAAATGCACACACACCTCACATAAACAACATAGAATGATTCTAACACTTCAAATTTGCTAAATGTCCACAAATTATGAAAGTGTCATGATAAATGCAATGTTTTGGTACAAATGCATATTGAAAAGTGAAGCCTTGTTTCAAGTTCCTTTTTTATCCAAACCAAGGTTGCTCACAGCTCATATACATGATGAGGAATGATTCTATCATTCAAAATATGTTCAATGCAAACAGGTTCTAAAAATGGCATGTCAAGTGCAAAGTTTTGAAAAAATTCATTTTGGAATGGGAAGCTTCATGACAGTCTGTTTTGAGGCCAAATAAATATGCAACATTTCATAAATGATCAAGGTGAGGTGTTTCAAAAGTGATCTTGGTGTAAAACAAACTTTTGCACAAAATGAACTTTGCATTGATTGATGAATTTGAAGTAAGCATTTTGGAATGAGTGGCTAATGACAGCTAATTTAAAACAAGAAGATCATGCAAACATAACACATAAGTGAATGCAAAGCTTTTCCACATGAATTTGATGCAATACCATTTTGAGATGAAAAATTGGCATGTGAGGTTAATGATGTTTTGAAATATACTTGATGATGTGCAAATTCAGTTCAAAACAGTTTGAAGCTATTTTTAATCATACACACACACTGTATTTATGATATAACACGAGTTTGAACTCCAACATGTGGTTAAGCTGGCTTGTGGGAGAAAATGGTATTTCATATGCAAGTGTGTATGTGAAAGTGCATCTTGAGGTTAAATCCCAAAACTGACATAGACTAGACCAAACCAAAAATATACACTTACTCTAATCAGTTTAAACATGTTATCCAACCAAAGGCATGATCTAAGCTCTTGCCAAAAACAAAGAGGTGACTGTTATGAAGCAACCTCAAGTTGACAGTCCTATGCACTAAGCTAATGGTAGTACTTGAACAACTATGGTCAAGGTCTTGGCAGCACTGAGCCAAAACTTAATATCACAAGATCACCAAAAGAATTGGCCTGAATCAAAACAAACAGCAGCAGGCCACAATCTCTAAACACAACATGAACTTATAACACATGGCAATCCTCAATTTTGTCAAAACAGGTGCAATATCATAGTGTATAATAGCAAGGCATAACTCAGTCTGTTAAAGGATTTACATATGATTGGCAAATGAGTTTTGTGGTATGTGAGGGAGATAACATTAGTGCAAACATGTTCAAGCCAAAACAGAAAATACACACAAGCCTTAAAACTATGACAGCATGATTCACACAAAAAAACTGAGTAGAATGAATTGGAGCAAGTAAGGGTATTCAAGGTTTTGCCTAATTCCAAAACAGAATTGACCCTAAGACTGATAGCTCAAAGTGCTCAACAACTGCTACTTCTCAAAAGTGATAAACAAAAGTGGTTTGAACATAGGCACACCATCAATCCTCTTTCCACCAATTGGTAACCAAAGTTGAAACTGAAATCTTAAGCACAACCATACCTTGAAACTAACTCTGAAACCAACACTTAGGAATTGCCAAGATCCAAAACTCCACATTTCACATTTGCAATAGCCAGCAGGATACTTTGAAATAGTGCAGCCAGAGGTTAATCACAAGGATCTTAGAGGGTGGTATGAGCCCCTCAGTACACAAGTCTAATTCCAAAGCCACAAATCCAATTTGCTCTTAATAATCCCAACTGTCCTAGAACACACATAGGCCAGATGCTGACCAGACCACACCAAGGGACTCACTGCTGATCATATTAAACCTAACTGACAGAAAAAAAATAAACAAACTAGATGCACAAACAGGTCATGGTAACATAAATGTAACTGTCAACATGGTGACAGCCCCTCAATACATTGCCTAACATCATGGTTATAGGTTGAGGCAGAACAAACATGTTGGTCATGAGTATAAACAATCAACAACTAAAACCATATCAGAAATTAATCACAACACCAAAACAACCTTAACCTATGTTCTAGCAAGAAAACATGAGTTAACAACATATCCTCTAAAACTGTTTTGACAGCAACAACCATAAATTTATTATGCTAGTGTTTGAAACTTGGCAAGGACAAACCAAACATACATGTTAATGCTTTACATCAATCAAAGCCAGCTGTTCATGAAATTCACTAACTACTCATGGTTCATATTTCTCATGATTGCTCAAAAAATGCCAAAATATGGAAATGATGTAAAGGGCAATATTTATGAGCTACATACCTCTAGTAAGCTTTGTTTAACAAGTTAGAACAATCAAGAAACCCAGAGAACTTCAATCTCCCTTCTTTGTCTTGAGTCTTTTCTTCACTTTTAAGCAAAATGCAAGTGAGATGCCAAATGAAGCAATGCAAGCCACCAATGATTTCTAGCACTTTGAACAGTTGAGAAACATCATATGAGAGGTGTTAAAATGATTGGAATGCCAAGAAAATATATGGAACAAGATATGGCAAGTTTTGTGGCTTTTGGTCAAAGTAGTGTGGTGATGAAATTGACCTTTTGATTAGTGGAGTTTTTGGATGTTTTGAGGTCTTGTACACCTTCTATATGATATTTAAGGTTTGTGTGAATGGCTATTGGGGTGTTGGAGTGTATAGAAATGGATATGGCAGCCTTGGTAGCAAGACAACTTTTTGGTGATTTTTGTGAAAAAGTGAGATTTGTGATTTTGAAGCAAGAAATGGAAATAGCAAGGACATAGGTTTTCTTATGGTTTTAGGATGTGTATTGTGTATTGAATGAGGTGAGGGAAGCCTCCTTTTATAGGCAAATGAGAGTGAGGGGCTGTTTTGATGGTTTCTTCATCTTGAAGAAAGGTTTGGATATTTTTGGAAGAAACCTCTCTTGGAGGGTTTTCTCTTGGCTGAAGATCTAAGCCTCAAAGTTCAAGCAAATTGATGGTTTTCAGAAGCTAAAAGCAGGCTAGGAGTGTAGGAGTGAGGCTGGTTCAGAATTACTTTCCACCTCGTGCTTCACTTTTCACTTTTGGTGCAAGTTGCACATCCACTTGCAAGGCAATGGTACAAGCTTCTCCTTTGAATTTTTCCTGCATAACTCTTTAGTTTTTCATGCTACATACTCCTCCCATATCAGATACAACATGTTTGATCAATTGAATTTGGCAAATTTGATGAAAGAAGGTATTTTGCAAAATGGACAATGTGGGACTAAAGTGTGAAAACCACCAACTTGCCATGACCATAACTTTCTGCTCAAAACTCCTCTTGAGATGTGCTAGTACTTTTTAGAAAGCCCTCACATAGCTATAAAACATTCATGTTTTCATGAGTTTCAATTTCTCAAAGTAACTTGGCCAAAAAGCCCTCCAAAGTTGCTAAAAAATGAGCTTAAAAATGAAATTTTCCCAAGTCTTTTTCCCCTTTTGAAATGAATTTGACCATAACTCAAAATCTATGCATTTTCTGATCATGGACCACTTAGGGACTTTTGTAGGACTTGTAAAAATCTTCCAAATGAGCTTTGAACCAACTCAATTGGATGTGTGGTTAAGGAGTTATGGTTTAGCCCTTTTCAGAACCCTAATTTCCCGATTTTTTGATTACTCCTTCATCCTTGATTCAATGGTCATGAAAATTGATATGAAAGTCCAATATGACATAAGGAACAACTTTGTTTCACAACTTGAAGTCCAATTCATAAAATTTGGAGACTTGACTTTTCGGTCAACCGTACGACCGATCGGTGATTACCAAGTCGCCTGTTGACATTCTGGCCTCCTGAGACCTTGAAACTTCTTGGATTAACTTTATTAGGCTATATGAACTTCATGAATCACAATCCCACCATTTAAAAACCTTCCAACATCAAAGTCAAACTACGGTTGACTTTTACTGGTCCAAAACCCTAATCGGGTGCTCTGAAATGTACTGCTCTGAACTCTGGGGTAACAACCTCACATTGGCTTCTCAATTGACATTATATAATTCTATTGACCTTTTTTCCTATTTGAATTAGCCCAAAACATTGACTAATCACAAACCCTGAAGTTTCGATTTTGACTACACGAAACCCTGATTCATCTGCAATTGACAAAAATAGACTTGCACTGGGTTAAGGTTAGAAATTCATGAGTATGCTCCTAAAATGAAAATGAGAATCTAAGGGGTCAAAATTTGGGGTGCAACAATGGCAAAGGAAAACAAAAAGAAGAAGAAGAAAGCAAGCACAAATGAGAGAAGAAAAGTATGCAAACATGCAATGCAACACAAAGAAGAAGAGGGAGGAAAAAAGTGTGGGGTAACAACCACCACAAGCACATCTCAACCCCTTCAAGCAAACAAGAATATGTAAAACAAAAGAAAGAAATGCAAACAAATGAACTTAAACAAGTGTGAGATGCAATGGGAGAAGCCATGACTCCTACAACCATTCAAGCATCAATCACCGAAAAAAAGTGGGAGGAAAAAGTGTGGGACAGCAGCCACCACAAGCACATCTCAACCAAATCATTCTTCATACTCATGCCAAGACCAAAGATAAACATCACTTCAAACAACATATACGAGAGTATGCATTCAAGTGGAAAACGAACACGCGTGTCGACGGAATCATGATTAAACAATCAAGAACATCGACATATATCTAAAACATCTCACTCCTAATGCATCATATTGATCCATGAGAATTCGAAGTGAAACGACATCAACACAAGCATGAAAAACAGCAAAACAGGCCTGCTGGCACAATGTTAATCGATTAACACCAGAGGTTAATTGATTAACCAGTCAAAAATGCCTGAAAATTTGAAAATTCGTGTTGGTTAATCAAATAACACTGTGCCAGAAGCAGAAAAACAGCAAGATAACATCATTTTCATCAAATAAGAATTTATCCAATAATCTAGAGGATCACATAATCAATTATGCACGAACTTAAACCAGAAAATAGTGATCCAATCAACATGTAAACACATTAAACTAGCAAAATCACAAATCATATGAATCAAATTTAGCTAAATCAATTGAAAATGAAGATCCACATGATAATTATGCAAATAAGCTCAAAAACAGAATTGGATCAAGAATTCCAACCTACGAAGCAGAGAATTGCTTCGATAATTGTTGATTTACTCCAATTAAGCAGATCCAAGAAAGAAATCTGGAATTCCTTCAAGATCCAAGTGATTGCTTGTAGTAGAAATGAAGATCAACCAAAATTAAGCAAGAATTTTCCAAATTAGCTTCTCTAAATCAACTTCAAAATTCAAATCCAAACTTGCACGAAAATTGAATGGAAAAATAGAGATGATGATGATGAAGGATGAAGGTTTAGCTCTTAGAAGTCAATGATTTCAATGGAGAATCAAAGAATTCAAGGTGAGAAGAGCTTTGGTAGAGGTTTTTGGAGTGAAAAGTTGAGAGCAAATTGAGAGAGTGAGAATGAATTCTAAAATGAAATGGAAATTATGAGGATTGTATTTGTGAGGTTTGGAGAAAATCATTTAAATATGCTCTTGGTTTGGATCCAAATGAGGTTTGGAGTGCGGCTTGTGAAAATTGGTTTGGAATAGGGAGTGGGAATTTGGAGGGAATTGAATTGATTTGAAAGTTAACCAAAATTTGGAATGGTTCTAGATCCTTCCTCTGGTGTAAAATTAACTCACAAGTGATCAAAATTGGACCCCAAAGTGACTTCACTTGAAAAATCACGTGCAGAGCTGAAATTTGCACTGGTTAATCGGTTAACCATATAGTTAATCGATTAACACCCTCAAAAATTCAAATTTGACCTAATTTTGACTTGGTTAATCGGTTAATACCTTCAAAATTTGAATTTTGGCGCCTTTTGGAGGGAAATCTACACATTTGCCCGTTTTCAACCGCTTTAAGCCCTGTTCAGCCTCTGAAACTTGTTCTTGAATACTGTAACTATGAGAATGCTTGAGATAGTTTGAATGCTACCTTCTGAGCTGAAAATAACCTGCAAAATAAAATCGACCGCTCGGTCGCCGGGAAAAATAAATGCCGAAGCCAATACTCGTTGTTTGGTCTCTCACACTGAAAGCGAACTCTGAGCCACAGGAAAACCTTGATCCCCCGTCTCAAGAACAAATGCTATTCTATGAAAAAATGCAAAGAAAACATAAACCAAGTGTCGCTACCGCGAAAATAAGGTGCCAGCAAAACAGAAGAGTCGCCACCTTTCGTTATTTATCCCTCAGAGCGGGAAAGGATACGATCGGAAAAAACCTGACGAAAGGGTATAAGACAAGGTCATCGCAACCATTGTCTGGGTTCGGGAGTCGGTTACGCAAGGGGAAGGTATTAGCACCCCTCACGTCCATCGTACTCGATGGGATCCACGCTTGTTGTGTTTATCTGACGGGTTGGTTTTATCTATCTACCTATCAAGGCTGGTCTAAAAAGAAAAGAAAATAACTCGGTAAAGCGTCACGCTTTATGCCTACGTATTCTCATCAGAGAATGAGAAATCAGAGTCAACGTAGTTCGACTAACTACGGGTAAACGGATAGGGGAAGGTGGCTCGCCAATACGTCAGTATTGTGCCTACGTACTCTCAACAGGTATGAGAGATCAGAGCTTACGTAGTTCGGGATAATATGGATTACGGGAATTCAGATTCATCTGTTTTATCGAGTAGGGTTAACTAACAGTTCCAGCAGTTTGGCGTACGCATCTCGACCCTTGGAGACTTAAGCGTTACCGTTTGCGGTAGAACTGGGAGTTAACGACACTCTTTTCTTCAGAAAAGCTTCCTTTGAATTATGGGCCCACGGGGCAAAAAGGTTTGAAGTTTGTTTTCTGTCTTTTACGGAAGAACTATTTTTTATGGATGTTTGCAACCAATATCGCACTAGATACTATGACCTGAGAGTGAATGCGTCGCATGTCACCCAAAGGGTGCCATACTAAACATCCAAGCTGTCGAAAAGAAACTCTCCGACAACCCTTTCTTAGATAGCTTAAGGCTCGTAACGTGCGACGTCAGTTAACCTTTATTACTGTATTTTAATTTGTTTTGGGATGAGAAGAGAGAACGAACAGGTTCAACTAAGGGGAGACTATCAAGTCCTAATGTTGTCATGCCAAGGATTCATCCTATGGTTGAGGTTTGAAACAGGGAACTCCTAGAAGTTATCATGCATAGGTTTCAACCTACAGTTCTAATCATCACTTCCTTATCAAAGGAAGTGAGATTCCTAGGGGATCATGTCAATGATAAACAGAAATAGATAAAGCATCAGCTTAAACAGTAAACGACTGTAAAATGCATGCAATGCAAGTGAGGGAGGAAATGTGTGTGGGGCATCAGCCTCCACAAGCTCATCTCAACCTCAAGCCAGATATGAATAACTGTAATCATACAGAAGAAATGAAATAAAATGCTATCAAGCAAAATATGAGTGACTGCAATCATACAAAAGAAATGAAATAAAATGCTATCAAGCAAATAACAAACCACATAGGCAAGGGAGTTGGGCTCTACCAAATACCCGCAAGCAAAGCCATACAGTAACAATACAAGAAGAGGGAGCAACTCAACCTCTAGTGCAATCATGCTCCTAGCTTAAATCAGTCTAGATATGGACTTATTCTAATGCATCAAGCAAATCACACAAGTCACATCAATACAGTTGCATAGAAAGAAAACAGACAGTCAAGAAAAGAAAGCAGATCAACCACTCCTACGACTTCTCCTCAGACAGCAGATCAGTCATCAGTCCTCAACCACTCTTCAAGGCTATCATCTTCAATAGCAAGTGTCAACTTGCTTCTCTGAGCTTCCAGCACATCCACATAAGTATCAACTTATTCTCTCTTCCTCAAGCCTCAACTCTTTAGTCAACTCCACCTTCAGGCTTTACTCCTAATATCAAGTATCAACTTGTATTTCAGGCTCTCAATGCATTAAGCTCACAAGCATCAGCTTGCTTCTTCCTCAAGCTTCAGCTTCTTCATTCAATCTTCAACTTGATCTTCTTCCCACAAGCATCAACTTGTTCTTCTCCTTCCCCAAGCTTCAGCTCTTTCTTCCTTACAAGTATCAACTTGCTCTTCCTGATCTGCAAGCTTCAGCTTCTCAGAGTAATCTTCAAACACAAAGAAGTATCAACTTCATCCTTCAATCTCTTCAAGCAAGGAACTCCATCCTTTATCAAGGGAGAAAGATTCATCTAACAAGAGCAAAGTTTGGATGATTGGTAGCAGAGTGAAGACCAAAGGTCACCACTAAGCCTCCTATCATCAGAGGAAGGGACCCTCCAAGGTTCTACCAACTTGTAAAGAGCCACACATCCTACCAAAGGAGGGATGAGGCCTTTACAAGGGGACCTTACATCATAGGGAAGAATGGAAGTGATCAACATCTTTCATGTTTATGAAGGAAGAGAATCTATCTAGAAGCTCTACCTACAAAACCCTAATCTTAACACCTAATCAACACTACACCAAAAGAAGGGAAGATCTTCACATCCAAGCTTCTTCAAGCAATCCATGGTAGCCCAAGCTTATCTTCATCATCATCCAAGAGCAAGAGAGACAAAACCCTAATCTAAGGGAACTAAAGAAGTCAATCTAGTTGAATTAGTGCATTAGAATCATCCAAAGCTAGCATCTAAACTAAAATCAAACAAAAATAGTAAACCACATTGAAAATTCCTACAAAAATTCCTAAGGGAACCTAATTAAATCATGAATCTACCATACAAAAATCAGAGGTTGAATCATCCACCAAGCTCTAAAAATGAAATCTAAACCACAAGGTATCAACCATAAACCCTAAAAATGGAGTTCTTAAAGTTTCAACCTAAAACTACCACTTACATTCATCACAAAAATGTGAGAAAAATCTATGGGGAGTATGCATATCTATGCTAGCTACTCACAAAAAATCCAAGCAAAAATCATTATCATATGATCAAACCAAATTCAACAAAGTCAAGCATCAAACATGACTATTTTAACATCAATTAAAATGTAAAAATGCACATAAAATCAGAAAATGCATGGAATATTAATATTTTTTATCTAAAAAAAACTAGATTCAATCATGAATCCATAGCAAAAAGAATGGAATTAATTGAATCATTTTTCCATTTTTTATGAATTTTCCAATAACCATGAATAAAATGAAAAATAAAATGAAAATCAAAATAAAATAACAAACGCGCGGTGTGAATAGCATAACAAATCAGTTCAATTCAGGGTTGGGCCCAAAGAGGGGGTGTGGTTATCAGTTCTCACTTAAGCCCATTGTCACCAACTTAATGAAACGCAGCGTTGCAAGTGACTCAGAGTCCTTCACAAATTGAAACCAATCCATGGCCGTTGGATCATGCCTTCAGTCAAAGTCCAACCAAGATCTGATGGCTATCAAGTCATCTTCTCCATTTGAATTCCTGAAACACGCGCGCAGCCATGGCCGTCGCCGGTGGTTCTTCGGTCATCACCCCCAACCCTAACTCTCTCTAGGATCCTCCATTGCAAGTGGTCTCTACACTAAACTTGTCCCAAATCTCACAAGGAATCTTCCTATACCACTTAATCATCCTAAAAGTTCAAGATTCGCAAGAACAAAATCTCAACCGAAAATGGTAACAACCCTAATTGGTCACTAACTCTCAAATTAATGATCCAGAAACCTTCCTACACCATTCTATTATGCATCTAACACAATAATTCCTCTTAATTCTACTTAATTTAAGCTGGAGATTGAAAGTTACTAACCTGAGAATTTCGTGTGCACAAAGGTATTAAACCTTCAAATCAAGCTTTCAAATGCTCCAGATTCCTTCAATGAATCAATTCAAAGCTTCTGTATGCAAAAGGAACACTTGAGGATGCTTGGATTATGCAAACCGAATTTGAGTTGCAGGTGAAAAAATCTGAGAGCAAGAACACTATTCAGCCACGAATTTGCCTTGATTATGATCTGGAATCAATTACTAGCATCCATGGAAGTGATTGCACTCAAGAAAATGGATGGAAAGTGAAGAAAATAGTGTAACCGAATTCAGTTGCAAGCAAGAAATTTTCAATCTCAATCTCTATTCTCTCCTTCAATTATCACCAACCTTCACTCTGAACCCCTTCTAAATCATATATAGGACATGTATGGATGATCTAGAAAGCTCTAGATCCCTCTAATGAGAAATTCAATATCTCATGTCATGGAAAGTTTAATCTCATGGTGTGTTCATAACAGCTCATGTTGGCAGCTTGTATTCACCCTCATTCTCTTCCAATTTCTCTCCTAATGGTATTTTGTATGTGTTTGGATTGAAAGGAACCTTGGTCATGCCTTGAATTTTGGTTTGGCAATTGTTACTTAAGATGTAAGTAACCACTTTTCAAAGCAAGTCCTCAAATTAAACCTCAATTAAAAATTGTGGAAATACCAATGTTCTTAAAATGTGTTTTACAATCAAAATGACATATTACATGCCTTGGTTTGGACATGTAGATCAAAAATCCCAATTTCCATCTTTGGTTCATTTGAAATTCATCCTTATTTTAAGCCATTTTTGTGATTTTGAGCTACAAGCAATTCCAACCTCTCATGACCTTTGGGTTAGCCTTAAAACATCATTTTGAACAAGTTTTATGTTAAACATTTTCCCATTTGAAGCTTGGAAATAGGAGTTATGGCCTTATGATTGAAATGACCTATAATCTCCAAATGACCAAAATGCCCTTGACTTGTCAAAGCTATAACTTGAGTTCTACAAATCCTATCAAGGACTTCTAGTACTCTATAGAAAGCTAAGAGGATAAGGAACAACATTAATGTTGACCAAAAGTTCATAGGAATCATCCTTCTAGGGAAAAAGTTTCATGCAAGTTGGACAACTTTTAAGCTCCAAATTCACATGCCTCAGATGACCTGTAACTTGCCAAAGTCATAACTTGAGTTCTAAAAATCCTATCAAGGACTTCTAGCACTCAAATTAAAGATAAGATCATGCTCTACAACATTAATGTTGGGGGAAAGATGAGATGACAATCACATCTTGAGCTGAATTGCCTTGAAGATAGGGGTCAAACTAGGAGATTTTACACTGTCAAGCCTTAGAAACCCTAGCTTGAAACTTCTCAAACTCTTCAATCATGATGAGTTAACCTTGGAATCATCCTTATAACATATCAATGTATCAATCCATGATCACATGGCTCTTGGATTAGGTCTCAACTTCCTCCAAGTCTTCAGTTGACTTAGGGTTGACCCAGTCAAACCTTAGCTGCACCAATCATGGCTGAGCCTTCTCAATCTTACACAATGACCTGTCTAGGCCTCAAAGTGATCTTCAACACTTCACATGAGCTCTCTCAAGACCTCAAGTCCAACTTCATGGCCTCAGAATCATCTGATGGCTTCCCACAACTCTCAAGTTAGGGGACACACACTCTTGGGTTTCAACCACTCTCTCTGAGGATCTTTTAACTTCTCTGACAAGGATATCAACCCTTGAGCACCTGAATAACCTTATTATCTAGCTTCATAGTCTTGTATAGCTCTTGACTGGTAATCATACCTCTTGATCTCCTGCATACCTGTCAATGAAATGCAAATGATAATGCTAATGTGAATGAAATGAAACACAAGCTAGGTAAAGAAAAGTTGGGCAAATTTTGGGGTGCAAAACCAAGTACAAGAAATGGTTGGTCAAATTTTGGGGTACAACAGCTGCCCCTATTCAAGCGACTTAGACCTAAATGAGTGAAAAGCGAACGACTTTCAAGAAATCAAGGTAAAAAGACGGTTGAATACCAAAGAACCCGGAAATTTGCCAACCGCAGAAATAGAACTGCAAAGTCTGATTGGGGACAAAGATCTTAGGAAATAACTGAATCAAGTAGTTACAACGGCAACAAACTAACTGATTACCCATCAAAAAACATCGACACACATTCGGAAGAACATCTGCTAACACGCAGGCAACAACACTAAGTCGGAAAGATCATCTGATATCACCATCAGGCATCTATTGAAACAATAGGCATCAAACCCGAAGGCCGACTCAACACGCAGCTGAGAAGAAACATCCGACATCACCGCCAGGCATCTGTTAAATAAAAATAGGCATCGAACCCGAAGGCCGGCTCAACACGAAGTTGAGACCATCTGCTAATCCAAACATACATTCGCTAAATAAAAGTGAGCATCAAACTTGAAGGCCGGCTCAACACGAAGCTGAGAAGAAACACATGACATCGCCGTCGGGCATTTGTTAGATAAAAACAGGCATCGAACCCGAAGGCCGGCTCAACACAAAGCTGAGATCATCTGCTAATCCAAACAGGAATTCGCTAAATAAAAGCGAGTATCAAACCTGAAGGTTGGCTCAACACGAAGCTGAGAAGAAAAATCTGACATCGCCACGGGGCATTTGTTAAATAAAAACAGGCATCGAACCCGAAGGCCGACTCAACACGAAGCTGAGAAGAAACATCTGACATCGCCGTCGGGCATTTGTTAAATAAAAACAGGCATCGAACCCGAAGGCCGGCTCAACACGAAGCTGAGAAGAAACATCTGACATCGTCGTCGGGCATCTGTTAAATAAAAACAGGCATCGAACCCGAAGGTCGGCTTAACAAGCAGCTGAGAAGAAACATCTGACATTGCCGCCGGGCATCTGTTAAATAAAAACATGCATTGAACCCGAAGGCCGGCTCAACACGAAGCTGAGATCTTCTGTTGGTGATAATTAACAAGAGAAACTCCGTTGGGGAAAGAGAAACTTAAACAAGAAACTCTGGCGGGAAGAGAAAAAAGAAACTTAACCAAGCAATTCCGGTAGCGACCCCACTAGGGAGGGAAGAGAAACTTAACCAAGCACCTCTGTTGGGAAACACCATGGTCTGAATACTATACGGGCGAAAGAAATTATCCATCTGTTGGAAATACAACTGAAAAGCAAGCGGTAACAACCTGGCTTATGTTTCACATGCACATGTTTGAATATGGCGTAATGCTCCATACGAAATGGAAATGCTATGCGTTTCTGGGAATGTTATGCACAAATGCAAATGCACCGGAACCGAATCAACAACATAGATGCTGAAGAGACAAAGGCCACCCTGCTGGGGATGGACGGAATATGCCAATTACGATTGGACTTATGCTGGGAAAAACAAGCCCTAGATGGCTTTCTGAAAAAGAACTTCCTTGAATAATATTGCTCCGACGAGAACAAATATCCAAAATCCACTCTGCTGGGGATCGACGCAAACTCTACTGAGGAAAAATGCCCTGAATGGCCAACAACTCTTCTGGGGCTCGCCCGACTCGGCTGGGGAGAACAAATACACTCTACCGGGGAGATATCACAACATGCTAAATAATAACTCTACTCTGCCAGAGATCAAATCAAATCCTGCTGAGAGAAAATGCCCTGAACGGCCTTCCAAGATACAACTCCCTTGGGGAAAATACGATCCGACTGGGGAAAGACAACTAAACACTGGAGACACGTCTCACCTGTTGGGGGAAATCGACGACTCTGCAAGGGATAACAATCAACCACTGAGATTACCTTCACATTACCGGGAGAAATCATCCCTGAATGGCCTCCTAGGATACAACTCTGGGGGGACATACGACTCTATCGAGGAGTCGAAGTTACTGTCGGGGAATAGCTGCATCCTGCTGGATATTCTGCTCTACTGAAGTTAAAAATCCACCCTGCTGGGGATTACTCAGCTGGGGGATAACCAACCACACTCTTTTTGCTGAGGATAACAATTCTCAGGAAGTAACCCCACTCTGCAGGGAAGAGAAACCGTTATGCGGACTCCGCTGGGGATTAGCCAACGAGAGGGAACCTCTTCGACCTCTTCTTGGGGAACAAATCACCACTTAAACTCTAAGGGGATACCGGATCATACGTCCAGATTCTGTGGGGAAACCATCTTTTGCTGACTCTGCTCAGGATAGAGAAAACTTTGATGACTTTGCTAGGGGTAAATGCGTACCTGCAATCTGCTGAGGATACAGACATATACCTAACTTGCCCGAGGGGTATCAATCTCAACTCTCTGTGGGTGATACTACCCTGCTGAAGAATTCAACCTGAACTTCCGAGGAATGAAAGTATACCAACAATCTGCTGAGGAGAAGTGTATACCTTCTACCTGCACATCTTCTGCCATAGAAACAGGCCCTTGCTGAGGAACGGATAGTACAACCTCCACTTGCTGGGGAAAGGTGATCTTACCGGGGATACACCTCTAGAAAATGTCCCAAGGGTAATAACCCTGCAAAAATGAACAAACAAACAAGATATCCTGCACAAAGGGAACTATCTCGGTCATCATTCGTGACATTGTTCAAATAAATCAAAGTTTTAATGATTACCGGCCAAAGCCTGCAAGTTTATGTATGCGCAATTTTATCAAAACATCGAGTGTTTTTCGCAAACAAAACAGTAAAGATTAAAGCGAGGAAAACAATTACTGAATAGTATATGTTTTATTGACAAATGGTCTGTAAATAGGCTGATTTTACAACATATGCAACCCCTGAAAAGAGGAAGCTGCGCAAGAATTTACAGAAATGCACAAAAATATACAGAAATGTCGGCAATGTGGCACAGGCAAACACCATGAACTGATCCATCTATGACTCACCTGACTTCGATGATTCCCTGACGCTTCATCTTCTGAAGAGATTGATTCGGATAAACGGCCCTCAGGTCCTCCCTCAATCCACTATACTCTGAAGATCAATACATACACCGCAGTCATTTGCTTTTCAAATCCCTAACTTTTTCCTGAATCGCCCTTTCGGGTTTTCGATTCACCGGGATACCCATTTTTGCCAAAGCCTCCTTTTCAGGTTTTCAACTTTGCGGGTGTACATCTTTTTCTTTTATATCCCTAACTTTTGCCTGAACCCATCTTTTTATGGTTCGCCGGGATGCCTCATTTTTGCCTGGATATTCTTTTTCTTTCCATAGGGTCTCTTTAAGAAAAGTATTTTTTAACTGCGTCTACATTCACAGGGGATGTGAAATCTCCACCATCCATGGTTGAAAACAGCAAGGCTCCTCTGGAGAAAACCTTTCGCACGACGTATGGACCTTCATAGTTGAGAGTCCATTTTCCCCTGTGATCTGTTTGTGGAGGGAGCATCCTCTTCAACACTAATTCGCCTATCTAAAAGCTTCGAGGGAGCACCTTCTTGTCGAAAGCTTTCTTCATCCGGCTCTAATACAACCAACCATATGCAATAGATGCCAGCCTTTTCTCATCCATCAGGCTGAGCTGATTCAATCATTTTCTTATCCATTCTGCCTCATCAAGCTTGACGTCGACCAAGACTCTCAAATAAGGAATCTCGACTTCCAATGGCAGGACAACTTCCATGCCATACACCAGCAAGAAAGGAGTTGCCCCGGTTGAGGTTTTTACCGAAGTACGGTATCTAGGCAAAGCGAAGGGCAACATTTCATTCCAATCCTTATTGGTTACAACCATCTTCTGCACTATCTTCTTGATATTCTTGTTGGCCGCTTCGACAGCGTCATTCATCTTCGGCCGATAGGGAGATGAGTTGTGATGCTCGATTTTGAAATTCTGGCACAATTCCTTCATCATCTTGTTGTTCAAGTTCGAACCATTATCAGTAATGATTCTCTCAGGCACTCCATAGCGACAGATGTGTCGCTACTGCGAAAAAAGGTGCCGGCAATGACAGAAGAGTCGCCACCGTTCGTTATTTATCCCAGAAGAGGGAAAGGAAACGATCAGAGAAAACCTAACGAAAATGGGAAAAGACAGGTCATCGCAACCATATCTCGGGTTCGGGAGTCGGTTACGCAAGGGGAAGGTATTAACACCCCTCACGTCCGTCGTACTCGACGGGATCCACGCTTTGTTGTCTATCTAAAGAGGGTGTTTACTATCTGGCTAAAGGTCTCAGGGAAAAAAGAAAAGAAAAGAGACTCGGCATAGCATCGCCGCTCTGTGCCTACGTATTCCCTCGTGCAATGGGAAAGTCAGAGTCAACGTTGTTCGACTAACTACGGGTGGAAGGTGAGGAAGGTTGCTCGCCAAGACATCGCTGTCTTGTGCCTACGTATTCTCGTCTGGTATGAGAAATCAGAGCAAACGCAGTTCGGGCTAACAAGAACACCGGTTGGTTCAACTGTTTTTTAGACCCGAGTAGGGTTAAAACTTAGTTCTAGCAGTTACGTGTATGCAGCTCGGCCATTGGAGACTTAGGCATTACCTGTTTGCGGTAGAACCAAGAGTTAACAAAACTCTCTTTTATGAAAAAGGTTTTCCAACTTAAGATCTCGAAGGATGAAAAAGGTTTGAACTTTGTTTTTGAAGTCTTTTAGAGAAGAAGTGTTTTGAGTTTAATTTGTAACTCATGTTGCACTAAAGACTATGACCTATGAGCGAATGCGTCGCATATCGTCCAAAGGACATACGCTAACATTCTAGACAATTGAGAGGTAACCACCCAATCATCATTTCCCAAGTACTTAAGGCTCGTAACGGACAATATTCGTTAACCTTTATTAAGTTTTTTGACATGATTTGAAGATGAGAAGGAGAAAGGACAACTAAAGGGAGACTAACTCAAACCTAGTAGTTGTCATGCAAAATGGTCCAATGATTGAGGTTAAAAAGGAATACTACCTAATATGTCATACATGGATTCAAACCTAAGGTCTATCATAACCTCAAAGAGATTAGAGCTCCTAAGGGAACATGGCAAAGAGAAGAGAAAAAGAAGGAAGCATGAAATAAAATGAAATATGCAAGCATGCAAACATTAATGCACATTTAGAATGAAAGTGAGGGAGGAAAAAAGTGTGGGGAATTAGCCTCCACAAGCCCATCTCAACCTCAAGCATGAATTTGGAAATGCAAAGAAGAAAAGAGAAGGAATTCATAAAAGAGAATGCAAACACATACACAAAAGAATGCAAGACATACATCATGTGAAACCCTAATGGCAAGCTAAAAAAGATGCACAAACTTTTACAAGCTATGAGCAAAATTTTGAACTATAATTGAGCACACAAACACTTCAACATGTCTATAATATGAGTCCACAAGAGTTAGGGGTTCAAGGAATCTCACAAGACCCTAAGGGTGTTGGCAACCAGGGGCCAACACATCAAGGGCAGGGTCCTAACAAAGTATCCACAAATGAAAATAAACCCTAAAGGGTACCAAATGAAAGAGATTAATCAGGGTTGATCAAAAGTGGCTTCAAAACCAACCCTAAAATAATCCAAACAGGGGAAAATGGTCTTAAAAAAATCTTTAACATACCATGAACATGAGGAAAAAATTTCACTCATTGGAACAAAGAATTGCTCAAGAAAGAAAATCAAGAACAAAGAAGAAGCAATTTTAAATCACATAAAACACTTCCAAGCATAAATTCCATTTTTAATTGAAAAATGATCCAAAAAATAAATTAAAAATTTCCTAAAATCAAATAACATCCTAGAATGTCCAAAAAGTATTTTTGTGGAATTTCACTACACTTAGAATTATTTTTTCTGATTTAAAATCAAAACAGATGCAAGAAAATAAAAGAAAAATAAAAGAAAAAACAACGGCATGCCAAATAGCAATTTTATTAGTTCATTTTTTCTGGGAATGGTATCATAGGGGGTGTGATTAGTGGTTTCAGCCTAAAACTAAAATGAATTGAGCCAAGCATGAAACGCCTCGTTTCATTTAATCATGTGGCTAGTCAACAAGTAAAAAAGGCCAGTCAAACGCATCGTGGCCGTTCATCCATCTGGGGTCAAAAATTCCAACATACGTGTGGCAGTCCTCATGGGAAAACGGAAGGGAGAACCAGACGGTGGCTCTCAATATTTCGGTCATCTTCTCCGTTTGGCTCACCGGAGAAGAAGGTGCAAGAATGAACCAAATCATGCGAAATCTTATACTGTTCTAAAGGTCTCATTGCTTACATCAAGATTCTAGGATTTGTTTTGATTTATCACTCATAATTAAAGATAATCGAAACTTCAAAGTTTCAAGCACATAACACAAATTGTCAAGAACATGGTCCTAACTAATCCAGATTTTGCCTACGTGAGTAGGGCTTCAGTATGCAACAACAATGGTGTATAATGGATGCCTAACAAGTGAGTAATCTTGAAACGAAGATTACCTAACGGAGCTCCTCCGTTGGGTCTTGTATGCTGCTTAAGCTTGTGCAAACTAATCCAGATTCCTTCAAGAAGTTTCAAGGAAGGTGACTGTGATCTTCAATTGCTCTGAATTTCCTTGAATCTCCAATTCACGATTGCACTTTCTCATTGGATTTTCTCAACTGAATTTGCTCCAATCTTCACCAAAATGTCTGAATGAAGGTTTGTTCTTCATCTGGAGTTTATATATTTTGGACCCATGATCAAATGGAGGCCCAATTTGGCCTGGATTTGATGAATTGAAAAAATCCAAAATTGAGATGAAAGCTTCAAAAATGCACGTGAAAAATAGCTCCAAAGTCCTTGGTTCTAATTCAAATTACTTGCTGGTGATTCACTCTGATCAAATGGATGAGAATCATCCCTTGGAATGAGCCAATGGTTGGATTTGAATGTGTAACTTCAACATGAAGTAACTTGAACTTCCATGAGTTGTGGACATCATACCTCAAATCCAATTTTTGCATTGTTCTTAGTATGATAAAGTGAATCAAAAAATACACAAATATGGCATAAAAAGGATTTAAATCAATTCAATCCAATTCATGATCTTTAAAGTCCTTTTTCTTGATTTTTCCTTCACCAATCTCCAAACCCTAGCCAAATACATGAAAATTGAGTGTTCTATGATGGAAATGAGATCATTTTAAGCAAGTTTCATGTTGGACAAAGTTCCATTTGAATTGCACAAAGTCATGAAAAGGACCTATAATGAAAAGGGCCTATAATCTCACTTTCCCAAAATACCCCTGCCTTGCAAGCCTCATATCTTGAGTTCTACAAATCATATGAAGGACTTCTAGGACTTTTTGGAAAGCTAAGATCATGAGGAGCAACTTTTATGTTTGGTTCAAAGTGAGGAGAAACATGATTCTAGGTCAAAAATATCTTGGAAGTTGGTTGACTTTTGTTGACTGAAATTACATTCATCTGAGGACCCATAACTTGTCAGCATCATAACTTGAGTTCTAGAAACCAGATGGATGAGTTCTAGTACTCAAAAGAAAGCTAAGAACATGCTCTACAAGTCTCGTGTTTGCATCAAAGTGAGATGAAACTTGTATCTTGAGATATGTGGTCTTGAAGTTAGGCACTAAATAGGAGATTTTACACTAACAAGCTTAGAAACCCTAATTTAGTAACTTCTCACACTCTTGATTCTTCTTAAATTTATCCTGAAATAACCTCTTGGATGCTTCAACACAACTTTCCATGATCACAATAACTTGGAACTAAGCCTCAATCTCTTTCAAATCCACAGTTGACTTAGGGTTGACCATATGAAAACCCTAGGTGCATCACTCTTGACTGTGGCTTCTTGTACATGATGTATCAACTTGAATAAGCTCCAAAATGGCTCTCAAAGCACTCAATGAGCTTCTTGAACATCCTCCATCCATAACCATGGACTCATGACCCTCTAATGATTTGAACTAGCCTAGGAGACAAGCCACACATATCCATCTACCCTTTCAGAGAGTTTTGACCTTCTCCTGATGATGATAAGCACTTGACCACTTGAACAGAACCTCTTGCTTTGGCTCAAAACCCTTGGTAATCTTCTCTTGCTATGCATACACCTTTCAATCCCCTGCAAATAAACAATGATATGCAAATGCAAATGCTAGAACAATGAAATGAAACATAAACCAAGTTAGAAAAAGGTTGGGCAAATTTTGGGGTACAACAGCTGCCCCTATTCAAACGACTTGGACCTGACTGGGTGAAAAGCAAACGGCTTTCGACCAATCAAGGTAGAAGAAAGTTGAATACCAACGAACCCAGAAATTTGCCAACCGCAGAAATAGAACTGCAAACTCTGATTGGGGATGAAACATCTGACATCGCCGCCAGACGACCACAAAGTTGATAAACATTTGACATCGCCGCCAGACAAACACACATTTGATAAACATCCGGCATCGCCACCAGACAAACACAGATGGCCGGATCAACACGAATTTGATAAGATTATAACCACAAGAAAACTCCATTGGGGATAACCGGGTGTGCCAAGTATGATTGGACTTATACTGGGGAAAACAAACCCTGGATCTGGATTAGATAGGTCAGGCGAGAACTAACAACCAAGAACGGGTTTCTTCAAAACAAGTCAGCCGAGAATTAACTACCAGACAAGAATTGGTTTCTTTAAAACAAGTCAGACGAGGACTGACTACAGACAAGAACTGGTTTCTTCAAAACAGGTCAGACGAGGACTGACTACCAGACAAAAACTGGTTTCTTTAAAACAAGTCAAACGAGGACTGACTACCAGACAAGAACTGGTTTCTGCAAAACAGGTCAGACGAGGACTGACTACCAGACAAGAACTGATTTCTACAAAACGAGTCAGACGAGGACTGACTACCAGGCGAGAACTGGATTCTTCAAAACAGGTCAGACGAGGACTGACTACCAGACACGAACTGGTTTTTCGAGAAAAGTCAGACGAGAACTGACTACCAGGTGAGAACTGGATTCAAAGGCCATCTACCAGACGAGAACTGGTTTGAACAACTGGCATTTACCAGGCGAGAACTGGACTTCAAAACATTGTTTACCAGACATGAACTGGTTTCTAGAGAAAGGTCAGACGAGAACTGACTACCAGGCGAGAACTAGTATCCTCAAAACAGGTCAGACGAGAACTAACTATCAAACGAGAACTGGTTTCTACAAAATGGGTCAGACGAGAACTGACTACCAAACCGGTCAGACAAGAATCGACTACCAGACGAGAACTGGATCCCTCAAAACAGGTCAGAAGAGAACTGACTTCTAGCTTTAGGTATCAGACGGAAACTGATTTCTGGTTTTCCAGACAAGAACTGAACTTTGGTGGATAGGTTGGCTAGATTAACTCATTTTATACCAATGAGGATTAGTCATTCTATGTTGAAGCTAGCTGAGACGTATATTGAGGAAGTTGGGAGGTTGTATGAGATATCGTCGAATATTGTGTCAGATGGAAATCAGAGATTTACATCGTGATTTTGGGAGAGTTTGCAGACGCTTTGAGTATCATGTTGAACTTTAACTCTGCCTAATATCTGCAGGCGGATGGACAGACAGAGAGAACTATTCAGTCTTTAGAGGATTTGCTGAGAGCTTGTGTGTTGGATCAAAGTGGATCGTGGGATAGTGATTTGTCGTTGGTTGAGTTTACCTATAATAACCATTATCATTCTAGTATCGGAATGGCAGCGTATGAGGCTTTGTATAGTAGGAGGTGTAGGACTCCTTTGTGTTGGTATGATTCAGGCGAAAGAGCGGTACTCGGACCTGAGATTGTGCAAGAGACAACTGAAAAGATCAAGAGGATCCAAGAAAAGACGTGTTTTGAGAGTTACGATGGTAATTGGTATTGGTCGAACTTTGAAGTCTCGGAAGCACACGCCGTGTTTTTTTGATCTGTAACAAAGTGGCGCAGCGGAAGCGTGGGGAAAATAGCATGATAGATTGTTTTATCGCTGTCGCTTGTGAAAATTGCCTGATGTCTTTCATATGTCTAAGTTGAGGAAGTACATTGATTCCGATGGATGGTGTACAAGTGAGAGATAATCTGATTGTTGAAGCGTTGCTAGTTCGGATTGATGAACGAGGAACAACTTCAAGGTAAAAAGATTCCCTTGGTGAAGGTAGTTTTGGGAGGACCAGCTGGAGAAAGTTGGATTTGGGAGCGTGGAGATCAGTTGAAGGAGTCATATCCGACTCTGTTCCTTGAGGTAATTTTCGAGGGCGAAAATTCTTTTAAGTGGGGGAGAGTTGTAACACCCCAAATTTAATTGGAATATTTTAATTAATTATTTAATTGAGAATATTCGTATTTTGATGGTTTTCGGTGATTTTGTGGATTATTGGAAAAGTGTGCATTTTTGGGATATTTATTTGATTAATAGCATATAATATTAATTTATTAGTATTATTATTAATTAAAATGAATATAAGTAAAATAAGGGTAATTTGGGCATTTGGAGGAGTTAGTAAGGGTAATGAGGGAAAAGCCCAAATTGTGAGGCCCAAGACTAGGTTTGGCAAAATAGAGTTCTGAAGGGAAATTAGAATTCATTTGTGTTAACCGTGAAAGTTTGGTGGCCAGAGCTCTGAAGGAAAGGTTGGAGGCAGAAGGTTCCTAGAGTTAATTGTGAAAGCTTTGAATCGGCTAAGGTATGGGGAGTCTAGCTTTTCATGATTTTCCATGTATGCCTTTCGATGTGTTTATGGTTGATTTAAGATTTAAGGTATTTTGGGTTGATTGTGAGAAAATTAGGGAAATTGATGATAAGACTCTGAGGTTATGGCTAGTGGTATGTATCACTAAATATTTGATATGAGAATTAGGAAACCTTAGGCCATGTGTCCGAAACCTTAGATTATCATATGTCTGACCATAAGGGATAGGGATATGTGATATGAGAAATTATGATGCCTTCGGAGCAATTGTAGGGAAATTGTGATTTAGAACCTGAATATGTTCCGGGATTGGCCTAATAAACCATAGGTTTTGTGCCTTTATCACTGTAGGACCTTAGGGATGATTTAGGGATGTTTTGGGGGCATTGGGTAAGTGAATCGTATGAGTATTTAAGTGAAAATCAGTTCAGGTGTGTAGCAGATTTTGCTGTCATCACACTGTTCGCCTAGCAAACCATGTATTCCCAGACTCGCCTAGCGAAGAATCATTCACTTAGCAAAGAAACTCGCCCCAGACTCGCCTAGAGAACATGCCAGCGAACGTAGCAGAGTTTCGCGAATGTGGATCGTGTGCATCGATGTCGTAATGTTTGATTCTATGATTCCTGTGATGAGTTAAGAGTAGGACTGGGAAGTTTATCTGATTAATAGGTGATAGTGTGAGGATTACCGCAAGTATAATTTGATGAATTAATATGAGATAATATTAGGAATTAATATGCGATAACATGATGGGTTAAAAAGAGTATGACTATGAGCTCTATGTGATTTGTACATGATTATATGATGATTTCTATGATGCGTGGTGATGATTATTATGATGGAATTATATGATGACATGATGTGTGATGATGATTATTATGATTGAATTATATGATGACATGATGTGTGGTGATGATTATTATGATGAATTATATGATGATATGATGTGTGATGATGATTATTATGATGTGCTATGACGACGTGATATATGATGATGGTTATGATGATGAGTTATGACGTTTGATGATGATGAATATGATGAATGATAATGCACCTATGATGTTATTATGAGGATGATTTGTGACGTGTGCATCATGCATTCATGTGCATCCGAACTTCGGTTCAGGACCTCGATTACTTTTGTTAGTTCCATGGTTCTATGATATAGAATTGTCCATGGTTCTATGATTGGCTAAATTTTGGTAAAACATGATCCTGCAATGATGATTGAGCAGATGTTATAACATCTCCATCTGCTGTGGTGACAGAACTGTTGTGGAGTGTTTTAATGTGAATGCCATGTTGAATGTTGTGACATCCATCACGACATCCATTTGTGGTCATGACAGAGCTACTGTCATGTGTGAGAAACAACAGGAGTAGGGGTGTAGCAGGGGCTTATGACTCATGACACTGCTACTGATGCAGCATGAGCTAGCAGGAGCTGGTGACAGAACTACTGTTATGGATATCATGGATACAGCAGGAGCTGATAACAGAACTGTTCTCATGTGTTGTAAACAGGATGTCATTACATCTGGTGCAGCAGGAGCTAACAAGAGCAAATGACAGAACTGCTGTCATGAAGAACTGTTGTCATGAATTTCATACAGAATGTCATGACATTGATCGTATGACATCATGTCTAGTACATCAGGGGCTGCTATGTTATATCTCTTGACAGAAGTGTTTTGGTCATGTTGGATATTCCACATCAGTATGTACAGGCCAAATAGATTTGTTAGAAACAAAGTGCAGATTTAATGGGTGTTCACAAAAAGGATCGTTGATACTTTTTAGGGAACTATAAAGCATTTGTTTCTACTATCATGAAGAAGATTCAGCAGAAGTGTTCAGCAGGGCAAGCTGGTCAGCAAGGAGGAAGTGAAGCTGAATGTCATGACCAATGTTATGACATTGATCATATGACATCAGACGGGTTGGGTTTGTTTTTCTATTATGATACCTGATATATCTCAGGCTAAATTTCAGGAGACCTGTTATGACTTCTTAGTTATCTCAGACGAGATTCTATGCAGTATCATGACCTAATTTGACAACACCTTGATCAGTGGAAATTAGGTTTACTTTGTTAAACCTAATGTTTGTTACTTTGGAGCAGCCCAAGCCCAATCTGCATTGCTATAAAAGGAGGAGCAGAAGCAGAGGAAAGTAAGCACTCAAATCAAGAAAAACCAGAATGTAAAATCAAGGTCTAGGGTTTGAGAGTCCCTTGTGTGTAAGTCACCCTTTGTATTTTTTGATACATTGTGGTAGACATATTTGTAAGTGAAGAAGGCTAGTCTTCACGTGTGAATTCTGTTTAGGAATACTTATACTCCAAGCAATTGTTTGGTGGATGATTGCATTGGATAAGTAGATTCTAGGTTGTGTCTCACTCGAAGCTGTGAAGCAAGAGTGTGTGAGTTCCTTGATCAAAGTTGTGAAGCAAGATCAAGGTGTGTATGAAGTGTCTCTTCATGCTATTTTTGTAATTATGAATTAGAAATCACTGTTGTGTGATTGAGGAGGAGTGAGTGGGTATACTCAGGTACTAGAGTGTCTCTAGGCTGAAATTGCATTGGGTAGAGATTAAGTGAGGAGTGTAAAATGGAGGTTTAACTATAAATTAATTCTGCTAATAGTGGATTTCCTTCCTGACTTGGTAGCCCCCAGATGTAGGTGATGTTGCACCGAACTGGGTAAACAATTACTGTGTTATTTATCTTTCAGCATTTACAATTCTGCACAGTTTAAATGTTTAGATAAATAGTCTGTCAGCATGCAGATGTCACAACAGAGGTCATGACATTGGGACAATTTAAAGAAATTTAAATTGGTCATGGTCTGTCCCCGTCCTTGTTGAGCAGAGATTAATGTTCTTGGGACACATGAGATCTGCATACCCGAATTTCAATTGGTATCAGAGCAGGCATCCTGTCTGTTCTAGATGAGATCTTGGGAGATACTTTCTGGTGTTTTGGAACACGGAGAAGTTGTAGCTGAGTTGCTGATCTTGCTGAATGTTTGAGCTACGACTCATGGAGCTAAAGAGAAGCTTGTATCTGCTGCTGTGCCCTCTGATATAGGAGCTTCTATGACCTGTTGTAGGTTCTTCCAAAGGAGGAGTGACTACTTCTATCCTATGGTCTGTTGAATGATCAGACATCGTGTTTAGGGCATCTTCTTTTGGTGGTTCCGCTGCATATTTCTCTGATAAAAGAACTCTGATGCCCCTGGGAGAAGACTAGCCCATATATAGTTTGATGTATGGTTGTGGCAGATTGCTGAAGGCTGCCTTAGAGAAGATAGTGGGAGGTGATTTATTTTCACCACTCATATGCAGGTTGAGTCAAGGGTGTCATCCTTGATGCTTCAAATTAAAGATACTTTTACTAAATAATACTTTTGGTATTAGTGAAGTATTTATCAGATGGACTTCTCAACAAGTGGATGATCCAAGATTGGCTTCTGAAAGATGGGATCCTAATAAGGATTTAAGATTCATTGCTATATGAGATATTCTCAAATATTTAATGAATTATCCTTAGTTGATGATCAAGTTGTCTCATCAATGGTTGCACAACCCTGATATGCTTGGTTTACTTCAAGGATCTGATGTTCAAACAGATGTTGAGACATTCAATCAACAGAGATTGTGCAGAATTCTGTTGATCCATAGATCAAAGGAGACATAGTTGGATCTGTACTCATTCTAGTAAGGTTCTTGGCAAGAAACTAAGGCTAGAATAGAGTGCTGATGGGAATGAAGATGAAGACAATCTGCTCTATAAGAGTATTGGAGTGCAAACAGTTGTGTTCTAGTTTCTACTAGAAGCACCTGAACTATTAGCTAGAAAGTTTCCTGGCAAGAAACTTGTCTAGAAGATGGTGTTGGTGATATCACTGCTTAGGTCAGTGTATTTCTGATCTAAGTGCATAGAAGCATATGACCTTGGTCATATTGGAGGTCAAGGATAAGTGGCAGTTATCTCTGACTTTCTAAAGAAGTCTCCACTTAAGGAAAGCGGGAATCCTTGTGTAAAGATTTCTTTTGTGACCCTTCCTCATTAAAGAGTAAAGCCTTGGCACGTTTGGTCTCTCTTAAGAGGAGTTCTTGAAGCAAATGCACTTCAAGGTAATTGTTGTGGTACAACAAAGCAGGATTGGGGTTGTCTACTCCAACTGGATATCAAGCCTATGTACTCTTATTCTAATTGAGTAAAGAGAATCTTCTAAGTGGCAAAATGAAAGCCTGAACTCTCCAGCTGGATGTCTTAACCAAAGTTGTGACATCAAGCAGCAACTTCAAGGCCTCAAGTGATGTTGTGGCACATCATTTGAAGATAAGTTGATCTTCTCAGGTATAAATGGAATTAATGCTTCATATTATGCAGTTTGTGGAAGCTGTGTGAAGGAGTAGATGCCTTGCTTTGGAGCAAAAAGAATTTGAGACTTGAAGATCAAAGTGGCCTGGTGGATTAGCAGATTCTCTAGGGATCTGAAAGATGTTGAGTAACCAAACAATGGCAGTTGGTTATCTAAGCAGTGTGCCTTTAGAAAACTACTCTTGTGCAGAAGGGTAGTTATTTGAAGACCACAAAAGGTTTTGGGACTGTTCACACTTAGAACTAATTAGTCTTGTGCAGAAGGGTAGTTGGTTGAAGACCAAAGAAGGATCTGTTTCTGTTCTTATATTGGAGCTTGTGGTAGAAGCCCTAAGTTGTGTACAGAATATTATCTTCTTTTGGAGATGTATTTGATCAAGCTGGTGGAGCTGTGCTCTCTGAAGATCTTCAGTTGGATTACTAGGCAGAAGTAAGTCCAGTGTGGGCAAATAAAGAACCAGTGAATATGGGTTAGTTTTCCTTGGCAAAGGACTTGAAGATCTGGTGCAGAACAGGTGATTCACATCTTAACTAAGAAGTAATCTAACTTGTCATATGGGAGAATGATAAGGTAAAAAGACTATCTTGGAGGATGATGTGAAGGCATTATACAAGACTGGAATGGATCATTGGCTTATTGCATCCAAATGTGGAATATGGAAGTGATCAGGTCACTAGGCGACTCAGAAGTGTTCTAACCTATCATACGGGAGAATGATGAGGTAAAGAATGCTTTGGAGTATGGGAGATCCATCCTAAGCTCTAGAAAGAAGTGGAGCAGTTTGATACCCTCTCACTGTATGAGCAGGGAGTTGGTCTTGAGATATAATGATCTAGGAGCATCTTTTGTCAAAGATAGGGGGAGAGCTTTTGGTTGATGGGGTTACTATTTTCTTATGGTGAATGCGTTCAACATGTGTGTTGAACAAAGAATGCGTTCTTGAAAACATGAAGATGCGTCTTATGTTTTCCATTCACGTGCACTGGTTACCCTTGATATGGGGAGTTATTCTTCTATCAAGAATATGTTGCTGCAAGAGTGCTAGTACCAAGATTGTTTGTGGTTTCAAACAGTTTGGGATTTTATGAAGAAAGAATGTCAGACAAGATGTTGTGACATTGGGTTACTGCTCCAAGCTCATGGTGAACATGACAAGTGTCTTCCTTTTGGTTCTGTCCTTAGGATGTTCATGGATCCAGTTAAGTTTATAGGCCTCTATTCAAGTGTGTCTGGTGAAGATAAAGATCAAAACATCATCAGCTCTGATCCTGTGCAGATGGAAGGACCTTTACCCTGACATCTTGGAGATCTTCCAGATAGTTATCCTGCAACTCTTCTGCTATCTGTTCCAGTATGGCTTGTAGGAATGTAAAGCTGCATTCTCTTTCAGGGAGAGTACTCAGTATGCATGACAGGGGGAGTTGTGTGCTAATATGGAGCTGTATGCATAGGGTGCTGATTCTCAGGCAAGCTTATGAGGGTGTAATTTCAAGATGTCTTGATAGTGTACTGGCTGGTTATGCCGTGGCAACATGGTTATGGGTTACTGTCTGGGAGAATTTATTATTCTCTACAGAATATTTGTGTGTCTCAAATTGGGGATTTAAGATCAATTGTTACTTGTGGCAAGTAGTTAATTGATTATCCTTTAATTGGTGATGTCAAAAGTGTCATTCCTGAAGGTGCAGCTTCGGACAAGACAAGACTGATTCAAGGTGTACTCTCAAGGAACTTTGGTTCAGGGCTGACTTTACACTGGTTGAGTGAGTTCAGCAAGAAGTTTAAGTCATTGTCCATGATTGTTGGTGCAGCCTTTAGAGATCAAGAAATGACAGACTTGGACACCATGTGCAGTATGTACACCTACTCCATTTTTTGTCAATTTTTGACTAAACCAAGGGGGAGTTAAGTGCTGTTAAGGGATGTCATCTGTTGCAACTATCAAGGGGGAGCATGATAGTGTGTGAGGCTGGGAAAACTACTGCTGCTAAGTTGTTTTAGCCAAAATTTTCCAAAAGGGGAGATTGTTAGTTCCATGGTTCTATGATATAGAATTGTCTATGGTTCTATGATTGGCTAAATTTTGGTAAAACATGATCCTGCAATGATGATTGAGCAGATGTTATAACATCTCCATCTGCTGTGGTGACAGAACTGTTGTGGAGTGTTTTAATGTGAATGCCATGTTGAATGTTGTGACATCCATCACGACATCCATCAGTGGTCATGATAGAGCTACTGTCATGTGTGAGAAACAGCAGGAGTAGGGGTGTAGCAGGGGCTTATGACTCATGACACTGCTACTGATGCAGCAGGAGCTAGAAGGAGCTGGTGACAAAACTGCTGTTTTGGATATCATGGATACAGCAGGAGCTAGCAGGAGCTGATAACAAAACTGCTGTCATGTGTTATAAACAGGATGTCATTACATCTGGTGCAGCAGGAGCTATGTGCAGCAGGAGATAACAAGAGCAGATGACAGAACTGATGTCATGAAGAACTGTTGTCATGAATGTCATACTGAATGTCCTGACATTGATCGTATGACATCATGTCTGGTACAGCAGGAGCTGTTATGTTATATCTCTTGACAGAAGTGTTTTGGTCCTGTTGGATATTCCACATCAGTATGTACAGGCCAAATAGATTTGTTAGAAATAAAGTGCAGATTTAATGGGTGATCACAAAAAGGATCGTTGATACTTTTTAGGGAACTATAAAGCATTTGTTTCTACTGTCATGAAGAAGATTCAGCAGAAGTGTTCAGCAGGGCAAGCTGGTCAGCTAAGAGGAAGTGAAGCTGAATGTCATGACCAATGTTATGATATTGATCGTATGACATCAGATGGGTTGGGTTTGTTTTTCTGTTATGATACCTGATATATCTCAGGCTAAATTTCAGGAGACCTGTTATGACTTCTTAGTTATCTCAGATGAGATTCTAGGCAGTATCATGACCTAATTTGACAGCACCGTGATCAGTGGAAATTAGGTTTACTTTGTTAAACCTAATGTTTGTTACTTTGGAGCAGTCCAAGCCCAATCTGGATTGCTATAAAAGGAGGAGCAGAAGCAGAGGAAAGTAAGCACTCAAATCAAGAAAAACCAGAGTGTAAAGTCAAGGTCTAGGGTTTGAGAGTCCCTTGTGTGTAAGTTGTAACACCCCATTCTATACCCCAAATAAATGCATAAAGAACAGTTAAGCATATACAAATTTATCAGAGTAATAGTTTTTAGAATAAGGTATAAAGGAAGAATGTCACAACTTTACCAATAAAACACTTGCTCCATAAAATATGTAACATTTTCAATTTAAGCGGAAGATAAAATCATTTGATCGTTTTCAAAATATTAATTCACGTACACATAAGCTATCCAAATTAATATATCATATCAGTTAGATTTACAAAACCACATAAGCTGATACATCGCAATGTATCACAAAAGAATGACTATACTAGTCTAACTACTCGGTGTTACATATCGGAGCAGCAGACTCAAAAGAATGAAGACTAATCTTCACAAAAGGACTCCAGCATCCTAATCTGCAATGCCTCGTAGAGCATTATAAAACAACAGAAGGGTGAGAAATATAACCATAATAATCAAGGCATAAGATTACGTATATATAGGTATCATATAACACATATTCACATTTCTCACCACACTTCATTCTCATAATCATAATCATATCACGTTCACATATATCAACATTATGAACATCCACAAGCAGATCCCTTCATGCTTGACTTCACAATCATTCACAAGCACATTTGTACCACAACAATATTATGCAATGTGATTCAACATATTCCATGCAACTCAATGCTATGCGGTACCGACTCTCGTTATCTTTTTTCGGTTTTCACTCTAAACCGGGTCTACCCTTCTAGACCGATAACTCGTTATCATTTTTCGGTTTTTACTTTAAACCGGGTCCACCCTTCTAGACCGATAACAACCAAGCCCGTCCCCTAGGCTTCAAACCCACCCTTCTAGGTTTGGGACAAGCCACTAGTTTCCACGAAACTAACAGACATTGCCTCTTGACCGAATGATGCATGTACAATCAACCAATCACAATAAATGCACTTAAGACCGTTCCCGCGTCTTAATCCCATGCATTCGAATAATTCACCCCTTCGAGAATTTCATCATGATTGCACATACAACATATATCAAACATTTATCAATGTATTCATTTCACACATCATCATCATATTCAACAACAATGCACACATATCACGTATGTTCCCATGCATTTACACAACAATCGCATATAAATATGCACTCACAATTTATTAGACAATACACATACATTCATCATTGTATTCACATGTACTTCTAAATATCACAATTAATGCGCATCGCATATCAACTAGGTTTCACGCCCGGAGGCTACCCACAACACACATCATCACAATAGATCACATACATACTTGTCGCTACTGCGAAAATCGGCGCCGGCTGACAGAAGAGTCGCCACCGTGCGTTATTTATCCCAACGGAGGGAAAGGAAACGCTCGAAGTAAACCTCGCAAAAAACGGGGAAAAGGTATGGTCATCGCAACCAAAACCTGGGTTCGGGAGTCGGTTACGCAAGGGGAAGGTATTAGCACCCCTCACATCCGTCGTACTCGACGGGATCCACGCTTGCTTGGGTTGTCTAAAGGATGCAAAACAATCTATCTACAGCTGCTAAATCTAAAAGGAAGGGAATTGACTCGATAGAGCGTCGCACTCTATGCCTACGTATTCTCAAGAGAGAAAGTCAGAGTCAACGTAGTTCGGGACTACAGGGAAAATTGGCTCGCCAAGACCTCGCGTCTTGTGCCTACGTACTTCCATACTGCATGAAAGATCAGAGCCTTGCGTAGTTCGGGCTAACTACGGCTAAACAAGGGAGTTCTCACACAGCAGTGAGAAAATGAACTGGTTTCAAAGGTTCGGGAACCTATGGGCAAAACTACGGCTTGGTCTCAAATGCCCTCGAGCAAGAGAGAAAAAGGGTAATATCAGTCGTCAGCGGGAAAGTCTCGATCGCACAGCAGCGAGAGAACAGAAATTCAGTTGTTAGTGTGCTCGCTAGGATATCGCATCCTATGCCTACATATTCTCGTCTGGTACGAGAAATCAGAGCAGCTGTAGTTCGGCTACTTCGGGACCACAGCTCAAATCTCGTTTTATTAACATTCTGAAAAATGGTTACAATGATTGAATACTGAAAAATAATCTCCTAGGAAATACTATCCTATCCTATCCTGAAAAATCGAACGGAAAATAGTCCCCTAACAAGTGGACATTCTAGACTATCCCTAAAATCGTAAAATAATCTCTATGAAAATACATCCTAAAAGAAAATGTACTTTAAAAAATATTAAATCGACACTAATATTTTTTTCTCTCTTTCCTTCTCTTCTTTTCAACTATCTTCTCCTTTCTTTCAAAATATTTTTCATATATTTTTTCTGTATTTTTCTATGTATTTTTCTCTTTATTTTTTCTCTATTTTCAATATGTTTCTTTTTATTATTTTTCACCTTTCTTTTTCTATTTTCAAATTCTTTTTTTTTCAATATATTTTCTTCATATTTTCTTTTTTACAATTCTTTTTTTCATTTCCTTTTTTCCATAAAACTACATATGACAAAAAATAAAAGAAAAGAAAATAAAGGGAGGGGTGGTATGTTTACAAAGGGGGTAATACCAGCAGAAGTAATAAAAACAGACTGAGATTGGGCCCAGCCCAATTAATAACACAGGAAAACGGAGGGGGTGTAGATGAGTGAACTGGGGGTGTGAGAATCAAAAACGCACATTGGGCTCAGGCCCAGGGTTCATCCAGAAAAAACTGGAGGGGGATGTTGATCCCAAAAACGGAATTGGGCCCTAAGGCCCACGCCCCTAACCCACTCTCTTCCTCCTCACTCTCTCAACTCCCTTTCTGAAACCCTAAAATATTTCTCCTTTCCGCCGCCGCCGTAAACTGTTCATTGCCGTCACCTTCGAGCTCCCCCTTCTCAAACTCCCTCACTCTCAACCTAACCTTCCAGTTACCAAACTGACTGTCTCGTTGTCCTTATCATAATCCAGGATTCGTACAAACCACCGTCGCCATGGGAAGCTGCGAAGAAGATGAAGATCTCTTGAAGATCGTGAGGATACGACATGAAACGGTGAAGAATATAGACGGTTTCTGGGGATTTGAAGGAAGACTGATGTAGGTGGATGATTTGCGATGAAGGTTGCTGATTATTGATGAGATCTGGAGTTTTGTGAACTTGATGAAGTTCGTTAAATTTCTGAGGAAACTTGAAGAAGATGATTGCTGATGATGCGTCCTTATGAAGATCTTTGATGATTTCAAGATGAACGCGTTGTCGATCGTGCGAAGCTTCAAACACTTCTAGAAACTAGTGGAATTCATGGATGGCGTTGAAGGTCTTCTGCTGAGTTCTGGAGATGATGATCTGAAGTTTATTGATGATGATGAAGTTTGACTAGAAATACGATGAAGATTGATGGTTGAGGTAGTTTCTGGAGAACTCTTGATCGATGATGAAGATCCTGCGAAACGGTGAACACGATGATGAGAAACGTTGAATGAAGATCCGAGAACGTTGTTCTTGATGGATGAAGTTTCTGGCGTTTGTAGGATGAAGGTTGACCGGAAGGGATGATCGGAGATTGGATGAGAAAGATGATGGTTGAACGGTGATGGAGGAAAAGGAACGGTGGTTGAAGGAAAATGAACGGTGGTTGAAGGATGAAGCCTGAAGCGATTCTGGGAAAAAATGACCTCCGGCGAGATTGATGGTGGCCGCCGGCCATGCATGCCGGCCGGTGACGGTTTCAGGCGAGGGCCAGTGGTGTGACGCGTGGTGAAGTGAGTGGAGGCGGTGAAGGCATGAGTCCCACGTGTTGGAGACGTGGCAGAGTGAGGGGGAGCATGTGAGATGAGGTGGCGTGATGTGAAGAATTATGCGTGGCTTCCTCCCTCGTTAACACGTGGCTGGCTGAACTTTATACCCTGAGAAATTCTGGAACGCTCTGGAAGCTTCTAGACAATGCTGGAAAATGGACAAAAACTCTGTGGGCCTTGCTGAACGAATCTGGATAATCAGCCCAAACGAAATGCTGATAAAAAACAACAAAAAAAACTGGATTAACATGGAAAAGATTAGCCCAATTACACTAATTAAACTACCCCTAATTAACTAAACTAAACTCAATTAATTGCTAAACTAATAACACTCTAATAAATCCACTAATCTAAAAATTATTAAATCTCTATTAAATTTCTAATAAAACTATATTATTTAAAAGAAACTCTATCATTAATAAAAGAAAAAAATCTATATCTAAAAGAAAATCTATATTATCCTATTAAAAAAAAGATAAAATCTATTTAAATTCTATAAAAGGAAATAAAAGAAAAATCTATTAATTCTATTAAAAAATAGTAAAAATCTATTTAATATCTAATATTTCTAAAAAATGAATTAAAAAATATTAAAACTATTTAAAATCTATTTAAATTCTAAAAAATACTAATAATATCCTATATTATTCTAAAAATGAGTTTAAAGCTATAAAAAAATCTAAAAATGGTCAATAAAATCCAGAAAAAATCACAATAACACCGAACGACACATAACACCGCGAGAGCGCACCAAAATAGCCGGTAAAAATAAACGGGCTCCGAAATATCCCAAAAATACGATTCTACCTATCTAAACTGATTAAAAACACCTGAGACGCGAGACGAGAGCTGTGATCCCGATAAAATCAATACAAATGAAAAATGCACTGTATGAGATATGCAGATGCGAATGCGGTCATGCGCCGAAACATCGAGCCAGATACGGGACCCGGTTGGTCAAATTTTAGGGTGCAACAGCTGCCCCTATTCAAGCGGCTTGGACCTGAATGGGTGAAGAGCGCTCAGCCTTCAAACATTCAAAGGTAGATGACGGTTGAATACAAATGGAACCCTGAAATTTGCCAACCGCGGGAATATACTGCAAATTGCTTGAGGAATAGCCTCCAATGAACTGAAGTCTGGTTGTCACGGCAACAACTGGTCAATTTTCTGATAAATTTTCTTCTCCTTGCCAATCACCTGTGTGACGCCACAAGTATTGGAATAATGCTTCGCAAAGCAAACACCTTCCCATCTGTTATGGGATTTTTCCTGTCGACTCATGGTTCACGGCGAACCTGAGGAAACTCTCCTGGGGAATTCTGAATTGAACTGCCTGGCACCTATTCTGACGAAGGCGGCAGCTTCAGAAAAGCTTGATATGTGATAGTCTCTGTTGTTGTTTTTTCCGATGCTGACGTAACAACTAAATGAAGAAATCACTCCGCTGGGGAAGACGAGAAGCTTAACCATACAACTCTGCAGGTGAACAAATTCGAAATCCAATAGGTAACCAACCTGGTCCATGTTTCGACATGCGTATGCTTGAAATGATGCAATGTCCTATACGACATGAATATGCTATGCGTTTTTTTTTTGAAAATGCGATGCCCAGACGGCGTGGATATGTTATATGTTTGTATGAATGCTATGACGCTATGTGCAAATGCTAATGCGGGCTCGAGCTGCCAGAGAACACCAGGTCTGAAAACCACTTGGCAAAATAAATGCCGAAGGTAACGTCAACTCTACTGGGGATGCACCGAAGTCACAGAACAATCTCAGCAAAATAAATGCTGGAAACGGGAAACCAAATCCACTGGGGATAACCGTCTTGCTGGAGAAATGGAAAGGCAACACTGCTTGGCAACTTCACTGGGGAAAGAGAAGAAACAACTCTGCTTGGGGATACTCCATTTAAACCATTGGCAACTGATTGTGCTCTGCAGGGATTGATCAAAACTGGGATTGATTGCGCGCAGCCCATTGCTGGAAATGCCCCTACTATCACGGATATCAATCTTAATCTTCTTAGGATACTCCTGACCCTACTCTGATACAGGGTAACAATACAATCTCGACTCTTCCGGGGATAGTGAGCAACTTTCATCTGCTGAAGAGTAGCATTTCTATTTTAACAATATCCACAAGGAATTCAAACATTAATCGAAGCACTGGTATCCGTCGAGCTTCGTATCAGGAAACATGACAACATGCGAGTCATTGGGAATTACTGTGTCAGATACCTTTAGGTTTTTTTGTTTTTCTGGTTTAGGATAAAACATGGACTATGTACAAAGTGGAAGATATGGAAAATACTAGACGAGAACTAGCATTCAAAGGTAGACTACCAGACGAGAACTGATAGGAAAATAGATTAGGAAAATTGAACGAAAATTGATTTTGTATTTTGAACGTCAGGCGGGGCTGACTAGATAACAGACTGAGAACATAGACAACCAGGCGAGAACTGGCTGAAAGCTGACGTACACCAGGCGAGAACTGGTATAACACGTAGGGTAAAACACACGATGATCAGACGAGAACTGCTTACGCGACGACATGTACCAGACGAGAACTGATACAACAATTGAAGAAATGGCGACCAGACGAGAACTGGTTGCAATAAACTGTACCAGACGGGAACTGATGCTTACAATAAACTACACCAGACGGGAACTGATGCTTACGGAAGGGTAGGCCAGACGAGAACTGGTTACCGGTTTGCCAGGCGATAACTGGACTTTGGAAACAACTGGTTACTGACACGCAACAGGTTTAGACTGTAGGATAATGATCCAACGACAACAAGGCCTCTTATTTGAAAGGTTCAGGTTTTTGATAAGGGTATTGACATGATTCCCCGATACTCAACTCTGGCTGGGGATAAACAGCCTGGCTTGCACAACTTGCCCCAGTACACTCAGCTGGGGATGAAAAGACTGGCTTAAACAACTTGCCCCAGTCTAACTCCTGGGAATAATTGCTCTGAACAGCTTGCTACGGGACGACTTCGAGAATATTTGCCCCGGTATCTGTATGACAACAGAATTCAATCTCCATTAGACCCCTGTCAACCCAGTTGGTTTCAACACTCTCTGCAGTGACTTGCCCTTGAATGAGCGTTCTAGCGACTTAACCTGATCTGATTATCCACCTGAAGTATCTGCTTTCAAATCTCATCGCTCTGTACAACTGCCCCTGATTGGGTCTCGAGAAGACTCACTTCTGATCAAACATACTGCCCTCTGATCAACTGAAGCTTCAGGACTTGTCCTCAGACTAACTGATACTGAACTTACTGGAAGTCAATGCCCCTAATTCACAAGGCTTCACAACATACACCATCCTGGTTGAGACTACTGAATTACTCAGTCCTGCTTGATGATTCCCTGATGGAATTTCTTTCATGCCAACTACTAACCTGCAATTAATCATTGTCTATTCACGAATGGTAATCTTAATGCAGTGGTTATGCAGATTTTGAAAAAAAATTTGAGTTGTCACTCATTTACATGCATGATTGTGAGTGACGAGTGAACCAAAGTTCAAACGTAGTGCTTACGTGGTCAGTGAAAAATACAACAAGGATGTGACTAGCAAGTCAAGAAGGAGTCAGGTTACTCAACCTTATCGTAATGCGCTTTCAGAATAACCCTACCTCAATTAGGTCTTTTAAGGGTTGTATCGTGGTCGGGTTCACGGTTCGTGAAAGAAAGGATATTTGGCTCAAATTTTGATTTGTACCCACCCCTTCTACGTGATGATCTCCGATCCTAAGGTTCAGTTAACCTGGCGCAAGCGCTCGCCTCTTCGAGAGGTATGCTGAATGGTAAGAACCACAATTAAGGAATTCACAAGGCTTTTCCGGAGTGATAGTTACTCTTTCTTCGCTATGGTGTCTGTGTACACGACTTTGTGATTTGCTGGGGAAAAATTTTTTTATCCCTTTTTTCATTCTTTTGATTCCCTAATTTTTGCCTGGACTGACTCCTTTTGAGTTCTTTTCGATTTCTTTTGTTTTTTTTTTGAAGTCCAGCGGGATGCCCTGATTTTTGCCTAAGTATTGGCTTTCCAGCTTTTTCTTTCTTTTTACTTAGCGGGCTTTCTTTCTTTCTTTCTTTTGGAACAAAGTCGTGTGACACTGGTTGTCTTGATTGCTCCGAAGGGATTGTAACTGTCTCACTCCTGATTGGTGAGGTTTGACCTCTTGAAAGGTATAAACTGATTGGTCCTTGAAAGACAACACTCCTCTGTAAGACTTGAATGCTCGGTCAAGCTAACTGACAACTACCCTACCCCGGGTTAAGATGTGAGGGTTTATAAGTCCGAAAAAACTTCTACTTCCTGGCTCGAAGTGGTTAACAAGGGACTAACTCCTTATATCTCCAGTGTTTGGGGGATTTGAAACAATGCCTTGTACGTCATCGGTAAGGTCTTATCTGAAAGTATACGATCATCGGTTATGAGTTTAGTCTTGTCATCCTCCCTCCAGTCTTTGCTAGTCACAGTGACAAAGTGGAGTGAATAAAATGCAAGTGTCAGTGCAATGCAGTAAATGAGCGACAGCGACATGATTAATTCAGAAAAATGCATAGTCACTTTATTATTATCACCATTCGAAACATACAATGTTTAAACGCAAGTAGTAACTAACAGAAAAGAAACTACAAATGCAAATAATATAAAGGTCTGAGGACTGCCAATGCTGAGGCGCCTGCCTGTCTGAATCTCTGGCTTTTGCTGGGGAATACTTTCTGAGTCTACGAGCTTAGACAGCTGAGCGGTTAGGATGAACAAACAGAAATCCTTCTCGAAAGGAAATGTGATCCTGGTCAATCAACTGCTGTACCTTCGCCTGAAATGCTTTACAATCTTCGGTCGAATGCCCCGGAGAGCCACCATGATAACCACACTGAACATGGGGATTGTACCCAGGAGGGTAAGGTTCTGGAACTGGCTTAAGAGCTTTCGGTTCCACCAAAGACTTCAGGATCAAAGATGGTAGCAACTGGCTATACGGCATAGGCACTGGGTGAGAAGGAGCATTCCTTCGTTCCAGGTTGCTACGAGGCTTGTTCTGATTCTGACGCTGATTCTGATAACCTCGACCACGAGTTCGCTGCTTTGCAATGGAAGCGACATAAGGTTCCTGATAGGGTGCCCCAGGCACGACTGTCTGTTCAGTATAACAAGCCACAGAAGGTACTGGTCTCTGATAAGATGATGAACCAACAAAATTCACTGATTCGCTTCGAGGATATTCAACCTTTGGCATGATTGCGTTGATCACAACTTCTTCTTCACTCTGATAGTCACAAGGATATTCAGTTCCACCAGCTTGATCATATGAAGTAATCTGAATTTTCCCAATTCTTTTGGCATACTCAAGGCGTTCTCCTAATGCTATCACGTCAGAGAAACTTATTGGAAGTCCGAGCAATCTTTTGAAGTACGGATCTTGTAGGGAATCTACAAACATGCTTGCCAGCTCTTGGTCTAACATCGGTGGACGCACTCTAGCAGCAAATTCTCTCCATCTCTGAGCATATTTCCTGATAGGTTCATTGCTCTCTTGAGACAATTCTTGCAAATGCATGCGATAGGGAGCTACATCTAGGTTATAATCGTACTGCTTCAGAAAAGCTCTGGCTAAATCCATCCATAATTGAATCTGATTTCTCTCTAACTGCATATACCACCTCAAAGATGCTCCCGTCAGACTATCTTGAAAGCAATGGATCATCAATTTATCATCTCGCGCAAACGCAGTCATTCTTCGACAGAACATCATCAAATGCAGTTTCGGACAGCTATCTCCCGTGTACTTCTCAAATTTCGGTGCTTTGAACTTATAAGGCAACATCAGGTCAGGAACCAAACACATGCCTACAGCATCCAGGTTAACAGCATCTTTGGCTTTCAAAGCTTTCAATCCTTCTTCCAATGCTCGGAATCTTCTACTCTTTTCAAGAGCTCTTGGATCTACCATCCCGACCATTGAAATATCTCTTCGGTAATTCATCACAGGGAAAGCAACACCTTGATTGTTAACAGGAGGAGGACGCTCATTTCGGGCAACAAACTGCTCATGTCGTCCTCGGTTCTCAACAGAAGGCTGCACAACTTGGTCTGCAGTAACGTTGTTCACTTGCGGGAAGTCTTCCATGGAATCATACAGAGGGTTGGACGCCATAGTGAACCCTGTCAGGGTGTTAGGAGACTGGAAATTGCCTTCAGACATGGCTACCAATAATCTTCAGCTGACTTCGATGCTTGATTCTGCTCAAATCTACTCAACCCCTAGGTCGGTCTCTGACAATCAACATCTGCTCAATCCACACTCCGGGTAATCACCTTCAGGAAACAAAGGCTGGATCAGAACTCTGGCTAGCTGGAGGATGATATGCAATATGATGCAACACTGATATGCATATGATATGCAAGATGCAGCAAACAACGGGACCACAGCCCCCACACAATCTCTGAATACTACTGCGCTGCTGACGGAGTACGCTTGCTCTGAAGAGAAGACCAAAATAACGGGTAGGTTGAAAGTCAAGTTTCCTGCAAACCCCCCCCCCCCCCACTCACAGGTATGGACCTATATCTGACAAGGTACGGCATCCTATGCGGTCGTCAGCGTCACAGACTTTCAGAACTGACGATACGATTCCCAGAAGGAGTGGCATCATCAAGTCCTGAAGAGGCCTCACTTAGCTAACTTCCAAATGATCGGTTCTCGGAGTCGACAATCCAACTGACCAAACAACCCCCTCGACCCAAAGGGTAGAAAAAGAAGTCAACCAGAAGAACCTCGTCCGAGTGTAGATTTCGCGGGACACTAGTACAAGCAAAGCCGGTACACACCCACTAATCTCTACTCTAAGTCTAAGGTGCACTCCAAGCCCAGGTCCGGCTTCTCTCTCAATCATAGAACACCCGTAACACCCCAACAGCAACAGATAATATCAATAAATAAGCCCCAATAGACAAGCAAACAAGCGCTAGGATTGACTCTCTCTGAGGGGACGTTGGATCCCACATGCATAAGAACTATCGCAGTCCTTAGCAGCCAGGGGACGTTGGATCCCCAACAGACCCACATAGGGAACTATCGCGGTCCCCAGCAGAGTCGCCAGCTGTCGCTACTGCGAAAATCGGCGCCGGCTGACAGAAGAGTCGTCACCGTGCGTTATTTATCCCAACGGAGGGAAAGGAAACGCTCGAAGTAAACCTCGCAAAAAACGGGGAAAAGGTATGGTCATCGCAACCAAAACCTGGGTTCGGGAGTCGGTTACGCAAGGGGAAGGTATTAGCACCCCTCACGTCCGTCGTACTCGACGGGATCCACGCTTGCTTGGGTTGTCTAAAGGATGCAAAACAATCTATCTACAGCTGCTAAATCTAAAAGGAAGGGAATTGACTCGATAGAGCGTCGCACTCTATGCCTACGTATTCTCAAGAGAGAAAGTCAGAGTCAACGTAGTTCGGGACTACAGGGAAAATTGGCTCGCCAAGACCTCGCGTCTTGTGCCTACGTACTTCCATACTGCATGAAAGATCAGAGCCTTGCGTAGTTCGGGCTAACTACGGCTAAACAAGGGAGTTCTCACACAGTAGTGAGAAAATGAACTGGTTTCAAAGGTTCGGGAACCTATGGGCAAAACTACGGCTTGGTCTCAAATGCCCTCGAGCAAGAGAGAAAAAGGGTAATATCAGTCGTCAGCGGGAAAGTCTCGATCGCACAGCAGCGAGAGAACAGAAAGTCAGTTGTTAGTGTGCTCGCTAGGATATCGCATCCTATGCCTACATATTCTCGTCTGGTACGAGAAATCAGAGCAGCTGTAGTTCGGCTACTTCGGGACCACAGCTCAAATCTCGTTTTATTAACATTCTGAAAAATGGTTACAATGATTGAATACTGAAAAATAATCTCCTAGGAAATACTATCCTATCCTATCCTGAAAAATCGAACGGAAAATAGTCCCCTAACAAGTGGACATTCTAGACTATCCCTAAAATTGTAAAATAATCTCTATGAAAATACATCCTAAAAGAAAATGTACTTTAAAAAATATTAAATCGACACTAATATTTTTTTCTCTTTTTCCTTCTCTTCTTTTCAACTATCTTCTCCTTTCTTTCAAAATATTTTTCATATATTTTTTCTGTATTTTTCTATGTATTTTTCTCTTTATTTTTTCTCTATTTTCAATATGTTTCTTTTTATTATTTTTCACCTTTCTTTTTCTATTTTCAAATTCTTTTTTTTTTCAATATATTTTCTTCATATTTTCTTTTTTACAATTCTTTTTTTCATTTCCTTTTTTCCATAAAACTACATATGACAAAAAATAAAATAAAAGAAAATAAAGGGAGGGGTGGTATGTTTACAAAGGGGGTAATACCAGCAGAAGTAATAAAAACAGACTGAGATTGGGCCCAGCCCAATTAATAACACAGGAAAACGGAGGGGGTGTAGATGAGTGAACTGGGGGTGTGAGGATCAAAAACGCACATTGGGCTCAGGCCCAGGGTTCATCCAGAAAAAAACTGGAGGGGGGTGTTGATCCCAAAAACGGAATTGGGCCCTAAGGCCCACGCCCCTAACCCACTCTCTTCCTCCTCACTCTCTCAACTCCCTTTCTGAAACCCTAAAATATTTCTCCTTTCCGCCGCCGCCGTAAACTGTTCATTGTCGTCACCTTCGAGCTCCCCCTTCTCAAACTCCCTCACTCTCAACCTAACCTTCCAGTTACCAAACTGACCGTCTCGTTGTCCTTATCATAATCCAGGATTCGTACAAACCACCGTCGCCATGGGAAGCTGCGAAGAAGATGAAGATCTCTTGAAGATCGTGAGGATACGACATGAAACGGTGAAGAATATAGACGGTTTCTGGGGATTTGAAGGAAGACTGATGTAGGTGGATGATTTGCGATGAAGGTTGCTGATTATTGATGAGATCTGGAGTTTTGTGAACTTGATGAAGTTCGTTAAATTTCTGAGGAAACTTGAAGAAGATGATTGCTGATGATGCGTCCTTATGAAGATCTTTGATGATTTCAAGATGAACGTGTTGTCGATCGTGCGAAGCTTCAAACACTTCTAGAAACTAGTGGAATTCATGGATGGCGTTGAAGGTCTTCTGCTGAGTTCTGGAGATGATGATCTGAAGTTTGTTGATGATGATGAAGTTTGACTAGAAATACGATGAAGATTGATGGTTGAGGTAGTTTCTGGAGAACTCTTGATCGATGATGAAGATCCTGCGAAACGGTGAACACGATGATGAGAAACGTTGAATGAAGATCCGAGAACGTTGTTCTTGATGGATGAAGTTTCTGGCGTTTGTAGGATGAAGGTTGACCGGAAGGGATGATCGGAGATTGGATGAGAAAGATGATGGTTGAACGGTGATGGAGGAAAAGGAACGGTGGTTGAAGGAAAATGAACGGTGGTTGAAGGATGAAGCCTGAAGCGATTCTGGGAAAAAATGACCTCCGGCGAGATTGATGGTGGCCGCCGGCCATGCATGCCGGCCGGTGACGGTTTCAGGCGAGGGCCAGTGGTGTGACGCGTGGTGAAGTGAGTGGAGGCGGTGAAGGCATGAGTCCCACGTGTTGGAGACGTGGCAGAGTGAGGGGGAGCGTGTGAGATGAGGTGGCGTGATGTGAAGAATTATGCGTGGCTTCCTCCCTCGTTAACACGTGGCTGGCTGAACTTTATACCCTGAGAAATTCTGGAACGCTCTGGAAGCTTCTAGACAATGCTGGAAAATGGACAAAAACTCTGTGGGCCTTGCTGAACGAATCTGGATAATCAGCCCAAACGAAATGCTGATAAAAAACAACAAAAAAAACTGGATTAACATGGAAAAGATTAGCCCAATTACACTAATTAAACTACCCCTAATTAACTAAACTAAACTCAATTAATTGCTAAACTAATAACACTCTAATAAATCCACTAATCTAAAAATTATTAAATCTCTATTAAATTTCTAATAAAACTATATTATTTAAAAGAAACTCTATCATTAATAAAAGAAAAAAATCTATATCTAAAAGAAAATCTATATTATCCTATTAAAAAAAAGATAAAATCTATTTAAATTCTATAAAAGGAAATAAAAGAAAAATCTATTAATTCTATTAAAAAATAGTAAAAATCTATTTAATATCTAATATTTCTAAAAAATGAATTAAAAAATATTAAAACTATTTAAAATCTATTTAAATTCTAAAAAATACTAATAATATCCTATATTATTCTAAAAATGAGTTTAAAGCTATAAAAAATCTAAAAATGGTCAATAAAATCCAGAAAAAATCACAATAACACCGAACGACACATAACACCGCGAGAGTGCACCAAAATAGCCGGTAAAAATAAACGGGCTCCGAAATATCCCAAAAATATGATTCTACCTATCTAAACTGATTAAAAACACCTGAGACGCGAGACGAGAGCTGTGATCCCGATAAAATCAATACAAATGAAAAATGCACTGTATGCGATATGCAGATGCGAATGCGGTCATGCGTCGAAACATCGAGCCAGATACGGGACCCGGTTGGTCAAATTTTAGGGTGCAACAATACTCACAATGTAGAGGTATTAGTCTATGTGAAGCCACTAAACCATCACCACATGAACCACACAACAAAAGAAAATGCTGTCACATTCGCTTTCATTCGCCTGGCGAACCCTCGCGGCGAACCTTCGCTAGGCTTCGCCTGGCGAGACTTCCCAGCAAGCCCAAGTCAGTAGCTACTGACTTCATTCGCCACCATTCGCCAGCACCTTCGCTGGGCGAACCTTCGCTATCCAACTTCGCCTGGCGAACCTGCCAGCGAAGTCCACTGGAACTTAAATATAATTATTCGCCAACATTCGCTGGGCTTCGCCTGGCGAAGTTTCGCCTTTGCTCGCCTGGCGAGAGCCAGCGAACCTGCGCAGAACAGATTCACACTCTGTTCCTCCTTCACCAATCCATCATCAACCCTCTCTTACACATCCAAATCAGTATAAGTAGCATCAATACATGTTACCCAACTATTCTACGGCATTATTACTCCGTTTCAACCGATTAAATCATCAATCTACCGATTATCCAACATTTTGCCCTAAATGGAAAGTGATGGAAACTCTACCAAAACCCCAACCCAACATACATAACATCATACAATGATCAAATAGAAACATTTCTCACCCTTACCTCGATTAATCGGAGCTTTGATGTTGGTTCTTGATGATTTCCACTTTTCCTCTTCTTCTCCTCTCTTTCTCTTCTTTCTTCTTTCTTTCCTCTTTCTCTCCAAATGTTTCTAACTTTCTTTTCTTTTCTTCCTCACTTATATATTCCTTTTATTTTCTTTCCTTCCAATTTCCTTTCAATTCTCTATTAATTCCAATTAATAAAAATTAATTCCAATATTAACATAAAATCTCACTAAATCAATTAATTACTACAATTAATTATTTAATAAAATTTGGGTTGTTACACAAGTCACCCTTTGTATCTTTTGATACATTGTGGTAGACATATTTGTAAGTGAAGAAGGCTAGTCTTCACGTGTGAATTCTGTTTAGGAATACTTGTACTCCAAGCAATTGTCTGGTGGATGATTGCATTGGATAGGTAGATTCTAGGCTGTGTCTCACTCGAAGCTGTGAAGCAAGAGTGTGTGAGTTCCTTGAACAAAGTTGTGAAGCAAGATCAAGGTGTGTATGAAGTGTCTCTTCATGCTATTTTTGTAATTGTGAATTAGAAATCACTGTTGTGTGATTGAGGGGGAGTGAGTGGGTATACTCAGGTACTAGAGTGTCTCTAGGCTGAAATTGCATTGGGTAGAGATTAAGTGAGAAGTGTAAACTGGAGGTTTAACACTAAATTAATTCTGCTAATAGTGGATTTCCTTCCTGGCTTGGTAGCCCCCAGATGTAGGTGATGTTGCACCGAACTGGGTAAACAATTACTGTGTTATTTATCTTTCAGCATTTATAATTCTGCACAGTTTAAATGTTTAGATAAATAGTCTATCAGCATGTAGATGTCACAATAGAGGTCAGGACGTTGGTCATGACATTGGGACAATTTAAAGAAATTTAAATTGGTCATGGTATGTCCTCGTCCTTGTTGAGCAGAGATCAATGTTCTTGGGACATATGAGATCTGTATACCAGAATTTCAACTTTGGCTTCAATCCCATTGTGTGGATGTGAAGTGTTTTGATGTGTTCCGGTTCTCTAGTAGAATCGATCCTATTGATGGGGATCTATGGAGGATCTATGGATTTTTTTTACTCACCCTGCCTGTTTGAATGTTACCTCCACGTGGGTAACGTGCAGATGACCAAGTTTAGTTGTGGATGCCGTCGAGGAGTTATTTTTGAAGTTTTAGAGTCGTTAGCCTTTATGGTTAACTTAGAGGGTCTTGCTCTGATATGTAACATCGGATTGGGTTCCTTGGGTTAAACTTTATACCGTTGAGTTATTTTGCTAACTTTCCCTTATGAGGAAAAACCTTGGTTTATGCTTTGAGTTCCCCTGTTTTATGTTGTTTGATGTATTTTGGGGAAAACCCGTAGTTACCGAGTATTAACCTATTTTGATGACATTGAGAAATATACGCCCTTTTGGTGGCTTTTTATTGAGATTTATTTATTTACTCTAAAATTTGTGTAATTTTGCCATAATAATTGTGGGGTAGAAATGGGTGTTACAAAGGGAAAAAGAACGAATGACCCACGAGCATGCAATGCAATGCAAAGCAAAAAGAATATAAGGTTCGAGGGTTGGTTATACCTAGGGAAGGTGCTAGCATCCTAAGTATTTGTAGTATTCTACAGGAACCTCTTGTTTTATTGTGTTGTTAGTTATTTTGTCTGCTAAAGGGTGAAAAGGTAAAGAGACCTAAGGTGTTATTTCTAAGAATGTACAACCTAAGGGAATCAACCTATAGGGAAACAAGGATCAAGCAAAGAGATAAAATGAATGAAACAAAATGCAATGTACATGACTGTATAGTCAAACACAAATCCTTCCTTTGGACTTAAGCATAAATGAGCAACATAAAATTGAGACATAGTTCAAAATTCAAAAATGAATTAGCGAGTAGACAAACCTAAAATATGGAAGTAAAAAGCATAGGATGAAATCAAACGAAAAGAGACATAATATAACATAACCGAAAATGCATGAATCAGATGAATAATATACGCAGGATATGAATAGAAGAATAATCAAAATAAGAATCAAAATCAAAATTCAAATAGAAGGAGCCAAAACCTTAAGCTACGGAATCAAGTTAAGTTACGAGTTAATAGTTAGACCGACAAAGAAATTAATTAAATTAAAAACTAAATATTTTAAACTTTAAATCGAAAGATTAATTGGAAAGAAAACTATTTTAGAAAAATACTTTTGGATTTTTATTATTATACAAATAAATTAAATAAGAAGATATATTCCTAAGAAAAAGGCTAAATAAAACCAAATATTGACAATTAAAAGATGTTAAATAATATAAAATACTATAGATTAAAATAAAATAAAAAATATCAAGAAAAATGGTTAAAAGTATTATTAACAAAATAATTAATGAGATTTATTATCAAAAATATTAACTAATAATTAATAAGGATTTTTTTTACAAAATAATTAATAAGACTACTTAACTAAATTATTAAAGGAGAATTAACAAAGTTATCAAAAGAATTAACAAAATTAACAAGGCTATAAAAAATAATTTTTAACAAAGCGCTAATTAAAATATTAACAATAATTTTTAATAAAGATAATTAACTAAACTAATTAAAAAATATTTAACAAATATTTTTCTACACAAAAAAAATTATTAATTAATAAAAAAATTATCAACAAAACAATATTAACAAAATGTTAATTAACATTATTAACAAAATAATAAAAAAAACAAATATTAACAAAATATTAACAAAAAAATATAAAAAAAACATGGACAAAGGAAAATAACAAGGGCGGTATGAATCAGACATGGGTGATACGCCCAAACTAAATCTAAAGCAATGTTAAACAAAAATAATCACATTTCCAATTCTTTCGCTTCATCTCCAAATTCCTCACACGATATCTCTGTCTCTTTTTCTCTATGCCACCTCGTGATTTGTGAAAAACTTTGCGGTTTGGATGCGAGGAAGATGAGGTATGAGTGTTTTTTATTTTTTGTGTGATTTCTTTTGTTTTTTATAATGCATATATATAGGACTAGAAAATAGACAAGAATGATAATAACAATTAACACAATGTTTTTTTGTTTTTTTATAATAAGACAAAAATAAAATGAATTAAAAATCGTGTTTTTGTGTTTTTTATGACAAAACAAGAATAAAAGGAATTAAAAATCATGTTTTTGTGTTTTTTATGATAAAACAAGAATAAAAAGAATTAAAAATTATATTTTTATATTTTTTAAAAAGAAAATATTAATAAACAAATTAAAAATAAAATTAATTAATAAAAATAAAAATTTACATTAAATATCTAATTAAATCTAAATAAATTAAATGATTATTTAAATAAAAATGATTAAAAAGCAAAATAAAAAGTTGGACAGAAAAGTGCTCGAAAAAATAAAATGAACACACCAAAATAATCAGCACGAAATAAACATATTGGAAAAATACAACATTTGGTCAGATTTTGAAATAAATTTAGACCGGTTTGTTTGTAAATCCAACAAATTTATTCAAACTGACATTTTGGACACTATGCCAGATGAAGTACATGCTATGTTATGCAGATGATGCAAGTACATGATAGCCTAAGTAAAGGTAATAGACTTGAAAGGAGAGATCACCTACTACCAAACACGGTAACCTAAGCAAAGGTATCTGATAAAAAAGATACAGTATATTACCTACTATCAAACATGATAGCCTAAGCAAAGGTAATAACCAAAATAAGATTCCATGATCAAAACATGATTCAACTTCTTCTTTAACTGAATGACTCATTTAGAAAGAGTAAACAAACTTCCCCATGCCTTGGGTCATAAGTCACAAAATGGTCTCAGTTTCTTCTTTAATCAAGTATTCCACTTGAAAAGGGTAAAATAAAACTCCCTTTGCTTCAAGGTTGTATTCCATGAACGAGTCTCAGTTTCTTCTTTAAAAAGGCTAAAATAAACCTCCCCTCACTTCAAGGTTGTATGCCATGAACGAGTCTCAGTTTCTTCCTAGAAAGGTGAATACTTATGGGAGAGTAGCTTCACAGGGGATTGAAACTTTACTGGAGATTCGTGACTTCAGTTGGGATCCATAATTTACTGGAGATTAAGAAACATCATCGGGGATCTAAAAGAGATGCAAGTCGGTTGATTTGCAAAATATGTCTTCTCAAATAAAGAGAAAGATCATCTGAATCTTCATCAAACTTCTCGGAGAGATTCCATTTGATGGAAGCACATTGAATAGTGGACTCGCTGGGGAAAACATCACTAAGGAGCAACATTGTTTTAGTTTGAAGTTGCATTGAAGCAAATAAAGTCCTTGTATCAGGAATTCTCAAATAAAAAGAAACACTTTTAAAGTTTTCACCAAACTTCTCTGATGGATTTCCGGAGATATGCCATTTGATGGAGGATAAGTTGATAATGTTGATAAAATCATTGGGGATAGACAAACTATCTTGATGAGACTTCCATTTTCCATCCAAATAGAAAACCTGAGAATGAAACAAGCTTCCCAAATAAAGAGCTGCCACTTGTTGTCTGGGTATAAACTGCTGAAAAAATGTTGTAACACTGTCGCTGAGGAAATATTTTGTCTTCAATGGTGATCCTCAAATATATTCTTCCCAGGGGAAAAAGTGAAAAATAAATGCACGCTCAATCCAGGTTCAAAATCCTAGAGAGACTCAAAATTGTGATTGTCAATGACCAAAGTTCAATTCAGGAAATAACTGAATAGAAACGGTCAAGCAAGACTCTACCCATTGAGGAATGGATTCAACTGGGGTTTATCTTTATCCAAAAATGGAAAAGAAAACTAAAGCAACCATATTCCACGAGAATCGAACTCAGTGGGAAATTAGAAAGAATGTGCTCTTTCTGCTTAGGGCTGACGACTCTACTTGGAGGGAGAAGACAAACCCAGTCACTTGGGGATAAACACGGCCAAAGTAAATAAACAAACAAACACAAAAATGAAAAATGCCAGATGCCATGTATCCATATGAATGAATGTATGTTATGTTATTCTTATCATGACAAAACAAACAAGGAGAAGTAAACCGGAGATGAAATTAACATCTCGACACGGATACTCGGCCAATCTTTGCAAGATAAAACCATCACTGGGGTGAATGGAAAGCCACACATAGAATCACAGTCTTGCTTCAAAGCTCTAAAATTCTCTGAGGAAAAGAGAGCACCTCACTTGGGGATATTATATCATGACTTCACTTAAGGGATTGTCAAGATGAATCTCGCTGCTATGTTGGGATGAGAAAGATTCACTGGAAAAGGATCAAACTCATGATCGAAAAAACTTCACATGGGATAAAATAAATATCCACTACGAACTGAAGTAGACTGAAAGGAAGTCATTATCGGAGATGCCAGAGTTGAGGCTTCATAGGGGATAAAATAAATATCCACTTTATTAGGGGAACTCGGATCAAAGTCGTAGTTGCAGATATCAGAGTTGAGACTCTATTGGGATGAAATAAACATCCACTTTGTCGGGGAAGATTGAAGTTGTAAGAAGTATGTTGAGGACTGAAATAACATTCACTTCACTGGGATTGACATTTTGGTCAGAGTTTGAAATAAATTTACACTGGTTTATTTGTAAATCCAACAAATTTATTCGGATTGACATTTTGGACACTATGCAAGATGAATTGTATGTTATGCTATGCAGATGATGCAAAATAGAATCTTAGGGTCAAAAATTAGGGTATGACAGGTTGGTTACGCAATGGGAAGGTGTTAGCACCCAAAACGTCTATAGTACTCGATATGAGCCCTTTGAAATATCTAAGCTTTTTGGTTTGAAAATGTTTGTTTGACAAGAGATTGGGGAGATGATAAGAGAATTATTTTTAAGATTTTTGTGTTTGGAGAGACTTATTGCCTCATGCCTACGTACCCACAAAGTGCAATATAGGATCAAAACCTCGTAGTTCGTAGTACAAGTAAAAAAAATGTGTTGGTTTTGATTGATTTTAAATGTAAAGACAAGTCGTCATTTTAAGGAGAAAACTATGACTAGTCACCCAAGTATAAGACAACATTTACGTCACCTAAAGATGGAGGATTTTGCTTGGATTATCAACAAGTCTATCACTCAACATCTAAGTGGAAAATGTCAAAATCTTAATACTATGGGAAATATGAGAGTTATATCTCAACTATGGAAATGACTCATTTCTAAACTTTATGAAAAAAATTTAAAATAAAAAGTGCACAAAGGCACAAAAAGTTTGAATGAGGTAAAGTGTTTTTTATATCTTTTTTTGAAATTGGTCAAAATATGATTAACATTGATTAACATTTACTAAAGAAAATAAAGTTTGAAAATCACTTGACAAAAGTCAAAGTTTTATTATGAAAGCGGTTTTAAGTTTAAAAACAAGAAGGTTTTTGAAAAGGGGAGAAGATTTTGAAAATTTAAGAAGGGGAGAAGATTAAGTGACTGCCCTATAAAACAAAATAAAATCTAGAGATAAGAAGAATCTAACCAACTTGTAGCACACTCCATAGCAAGCCTAATAAAAATTCCATTTATCTTGAAGCATAAGCAAATGAGCAAGCCAAATAAAGGAAAATATCCACAATACTCCAAGCATAGGGAAAGAGTCCTAATTCTAAGTCCAAGGGTCCAAGAATAGTCCAAGAAGTCCAAGGTCTAAGAATAGTCCAAGAGCATAACCGCAAAGTTAAGAGTACCATGTTTTTAGAGGTTTAATATTTTATTAGTGTATGATATGAGATGATAATAATGGAGGATAAAGATAAAAGAGAGACAGGGAGCAAGAAGGAAACAGAAACAAAATTAGTATAATGATATCATTAGTGAGTTTGTAATTAGTCGTTAGAGCAAATGATCAATGATGGTTAACTCATGCACTTAAGCCAAAGTTGATGAAAACTTATTAGAGGATTGATAAAATTGAAGCCTCCTAACAAAAAGCTTCATAGGTGATGGACTTAAGACAAATAATCAACCATACTTGGACTTTCAAACATAGGTTTGAGCCACAAATGATCACTTTCTAATCACAAGACAATTTAGCGCTATGTTAAGCAATTGTAATCGGGTTTATGTAGAAACCACGACTATCTGAGGTCGTTCAATAACAATATTAGTGCTAATGCATGCTAGAGAAGTGATATGTAGATCACTCTCCGAAAGCAATACCGCACGAAAAGAAAATATGTAACGATCTCATCTTCATCAAGAACTTGAAATAAGTTCAAACGATATCAAAGATTTTCATCAATCAAAATAAAAAGAGAAGAGGAGAGGGAATGCAAAGAATTACAAGTTCAAGATCATTCCATCTTTAAGTTCATCCACTCATCTTGGTGGATTCAAGCACTAAACATATCATTAACTCAAAGCACCTAAACTGAATTGAGCAATTCACTTTAAAGATAGATTTGAATTAGTGAATGTTTATCCAACTTCATCTACACCTTAAGTCCAATGAATTTAAAGAGGAAAAAGACCTTTAAAAGTGTATTTCATGGCAAAAATCAAAAGGAAATGGAAGAAGAAGAAGAAGAAGAAGAAGAAGAAGAAGAAGAAGAAACCAAAACAACCCTAAAACAGAGCCAAAAACTCAAAATCAACTCTAGGTAACTAGTTACCTAAAACTGGTAACCCGTTACTACTGCTAAAACAACAGCAAAAAGGCAAAATTAACACTGGGTAACCGGTTACCCAAATCTGGTAACCCGTTACCACTGCTAAAACAACAACAAAAAGGCTTTAAAAAGTGTAGAAACTTGATCAATCATTTCTTCAAATACCTCATGATAAAGGATGCAATTGAGCATAAAAATTCAAGTAAAATAACATCAATCAACACCAATAGAACACAATTTGCAAGATCCAAAGATCAAGCAACAAGAATCAATAATGGATCACATTATGGTAGATGTATCAAGAACAACAATGGTGGATCAAGAAATTACCACTCCAAATCTAGAAATTCTTCAAATCAACTCCATAAACAACACTTCAAAGCCTTGATCTACTAGAATTGATGATGAAAAGGTGAGCGGATGAAGGTTTAGATCAAAGATTAGTAATTTCTAATGATGAACTTACTAACTTTTAAAGGAAGAAAGAGCTTTGGTGAATTTGGTAATTGGATAAAAATTTAGAGTCACGAAAGAAATTGACAAGGTGAATTTGGCTATCAAAAGCTTATCAAATGAGAGAAATGAAACCTCTATTTATAGGATTTAGGCTTGGAAAACTTGGTGGATTGGAATTTAATTTGGTGGATTGAAATTTAGTTTGGAATCAAAATTAGGCTTGAAATTTGAATTTGGAGGGAACTTCAATATCAAATGGTGATTAGTGAAGGTGTATGGTGGGAATTAATTATAATGAGATAGGGGATTTAAAATTAAGTGATCTAGAATATTCTCATGTCACAATATTTGAATTTGGTGCCAAAAATGCTGCAGAATTTGAATTTGCCCAATTTTCACAAAATTCGCACTGGGTAATCGGTTACCCAATATTGGTAATCGATTACCATAGAGAAAATTGGTGTAAAATGGCTTTTATGATGTGTTGTCTTAGCTTTGGCTCAATTCTTTTGCTTACCAAAGAAGGCATGGAAATAAACACATGAACCTTGGAGTCTCTTGAATAAAATTCAATCAAATCTTGGGAGACTCTTGATCAGATGATTTGAATTGTTTGCGGATCAACTTCGACTTTTTTCAGATGAAATTCACTCGAGCTGAGGGACTGATATTTGATATGTTTAATCCAAATTCTTCCTGAAAAAGTTAGTAAAGGAAAAAAATCATTTTTTTGGATTTTAGTCAATGATTAGTAAACATAAACATAAACAAATATCAAACAAACAAGAAAATAAAGGGTGCCCGACGATCTCTCAAGAACAAACCTGCATGGGAAGGCAAGAGAACCAAAGCTTGCTATCTTGTTTATGAGATGAGATGAAAATGATATATGGGAACTTAGGGATAAAAATTAGGGTATTACATATACAAGATGACAAGAGTTACACAAACACTAACATGCCAGAGCGAGAGTGAAATTGCTCTAATGCTAATGGAGGTACACAAAGGTTCTATAAGAATCACATCGGAGGAAGAAATTTACATAACAAAGTAAGATTTGATTAAATTTAAATATGTAATTCCTTGTGTCAACCCTATAGGATTCGACGGGTGTCGAAGGGTGTTTTATTTTGGCCGAAGGAGTTAACCTAAACAAAGTCGAAGCTGAATAACTTAGCTTAGTTTTAGTTGAGTAGTTATTTTGTGATTACTAGGAGTGTAAGAAATCACATTATAAATATAGAGTAACTCTATTTAATTTGCAATAATTTTTGTAGTAGCATTGTGTAGTTTTGAGAAATCGCAATTGTGATTAACACACATTGTAACAAACACTTTGAGCGTTGTATGCACCAAAAATACAATATTCTTCCTCTTCCTAAAAAAATTATCTTTTTCTCTCATTTCAATTGTCTCATTTTCATCTTTCAATTCTCTGTGTAGTGTATAATTATCTTACAATCAAGGAGTGGTTGTTTTACCTGAGTAAAGGGTGAAGAAAAAGAGGCGTGATCAATCAGAAAGATTGATCCTTGTTCATCAAGATTGATTCAGTTAACTTCAAGATTGGAGTTTTTCCAACATCTAGTATCTAGAGTAGTAGTTGTGTGATCTTTGGGATGCATTGAATCATGACGAATAATCTGAATGGGCATTTTTCGACGAATCTCCACATTAAGAATAGCAAGAACTACAAACATTGGTTCAAGGAGATGAAGGGGGTGTTTTGTTACCTAGAAGTCTGGGATCTCATCAAGAATGGTGTAACATCAATCAATGATAACGCAACAGATGAAGAGAGGGATGCATATAAAGAGCTAAAGAAGAAAGATTATAAAACCACTCTTTATGATCCACCAATGTGTTAGTGCAGATATTTTCGAGAAGGCAGGCAATGTAGATTTAGGGAAGGAAACATAGGACATCCAGACATTGAGAAAGTGAAAGAGGTGGGGTTACAAACTCACAAAAGAATGTATGAATTGATTTAGATGGAAGAGAATGAAAATGTGACTAATTTCAGCATCGGAGTAATGAAATTGATGAATAGAATTAAAACATGTGGAGAAGTGTTGACATCAAAATATATAGTGTCAAAGATTTTGAGGTCATTACATCCAAAGTTTGATCATGTGGTAGTTTCCATAAAAGAATTTAAGGATTTATCAAGTATGACAAAACAAGAACTTCAAGGGACGCTTGAATCTCATGAACAAATAATGGCTAAAAGAACTGCAAGCAAGTCATAGACTGATGTGGCTTTATAGGCTAAGACGACTAAAGAAAATAAAGACAAAGGAAAATGGAATGGAGGCAAAGGAGGAGGAAACTCTCAAGAAAGTAGTTCATCAAATCAGAAACAATCTTTTAACCAAGGCAATCACAGAGGTGATGGTGCAGGTAGAGAATATGCGATGGAAGAAAACTTGATAAAAGTCATATTCAATGTTACAATTGTCAAAAGTATGGCCATTATGCAAGTCAATGTTGAGGAGGCAAGAAAGATCAAGAAAGTGATGAAAAGCTTGCAGAAGAATATGAAGTGATGTTAATGGTCACAAAAAAAAAAAGAAGAAAGATTCAAAGATCAATTATATCTCGACTTAGGTTGTTCATCATACATGACTGGAAGAAGAGATTGGTTTATCAACATTAGTCCCTTATTTAAAGACAAGGTAAAATTTGCAAATGATAATACCCTATCTGTTGAAGGTATTATTGATGTTCTGATCAGGAGAAAGAATGGTAAACAATCAGTAATTTTCAATGTGTTGTACATACGTAGCATGAAGAGTAATCTGCTAAGTATATGACAATTGTTCGAGAGGAATTGCAAAGTATTTATTGGAGATAGAATGATGAGAGTGATCGACTTGAGTAACAGGTTAATCTTGAAGGCTCATATGTCTCAGAATAGAACCTTCAGGATTAAACTTGATGTGTTAGAATACAAGTTCCATGTGACTACAACTAGCAGAGATGAATGGTTATTGCATTACAAAGTTGGCCACTTGAATTTTAATGACATTAGTAATCTGAAGAGGAAGAACATGGTTTTAGGCCTACCAGAAATCCACATTCTAGAAGTATGTGAAGAATGTCTTCAAGCAAAGCAACACAAGAATATCTTCAGCAAGGATACAAGAAGCAATTCGAAATCCATTCTCGAGATAATCTACTCAGATATGTGTGGTCCTCTCCAGGTAGATTTACTTAGAGGTAAGAAATACTTTGTTACATTTATTGATGATAGAGCAGAAATTTGTGGACCAACTTAATCGAGAAAAAAGTGATGCGATCGATGTTTTCACCAAATTCAAAGCAATGTTGGAAAGACATAATATAATGGTCATAAGATTAAGACTCTGAGGATAGATGGAAGTGGAGAGTACGTGTCAAACGATTTTGACACGCTATGTACAAAATAAGAAATTGTACATGAGGTGGTGTCACCATACACTTCTCAACAAAATGGTACTGTTGAATGAAAGAACATAACCAATATGAATATAGTGAGAAATATGTTAAAATGCAAGCATCTCCCAAATGAGTTATGGGGTGAGGGTGTGTCGACTGCAACATACATATTAAAAGATGTCCGACAAAGAGGCTTGAAGGTATCACACCAGAAGAATGTTGTTCTGGTGTGAAACCTAGTTTAAGCTACCTGAAGGTGTTTGGATCCATAGCACATAGACACGTGCCAGATTAGCTAAAAGATAAGTCAAGTCAAATGATCCTTGTGGGATATCACTCAACTGGTGGATAGAAATTGTTTGGCCCAATGAACAAGCAAGTTGTGATTAATAGGGATGTGACCGTAGATGAGATTAAGGAGTGGGATTGGACTGGGAATATCAAGAAGGATTCAGGGAGAATCATGTGTGATGAAACAACTATTGAAGCTTTTAGAGAAGTTCGACAAGAATTCGTCAAAGGTCAAGCTAGCACAAGCCGACCACAGAGAACAAGAAATATGCCTGCAAGACTACAAGAATTGTAATCACATTAGATGATGTGGTCGATGATGAAGGTGAGTTAGTACATTATGCTTTCTATGCAGATATAGAGCCAGTAGATGCAGCTGAAGCATTGAAAGACTCCAGGTGGATGAAAGCTATGGTGGATGATATAAAATCCATAAAAGACAATGATACCCAGACACTAGTCAATTTTTCAAAAGGGAAAAAGGCAATTGATGTGAAATGGGTATACAAATTCAAGTTGAATCCAAAAGGTGAAATACTCAGGAGATTTGAGATGCAAGATTGCAACCCAACTTCGATTCCATCTGAACCCGAATTACAACTGATAAAATACTCGACTGAAGATGATGTCAACCTAACACAGTATAAAAGACTCATTGGATCATTTAGATACCTCTGTCACACAAGGTTATATTTAGCCTATTGTGTAGACATGGTTAGTAGATTCATGCAGAAGCCGAAGGTATCCCATCTTGTAGCCACCAAAAGGATACTAAGTTATCTCAAAGGAATGATCGACTATGGTATTTTGTTTCCTTAAGTCGATGAAGGAAAAGAATGTGGGATACACTGGCTCTAGTTGGTTTACTGATGTTGAAGATAGAAAATCGACAACGAAATATGTGTTTATGTTAGGTGGTGCGTCAGTCGCATGGAGTTCGAGAAAGGAACCAGTGGTAGCTTTATCATCATGTGAGGCATAATATATAGCAGCTTCGCTATGTGCATGCCAAGCAACATGAATGATAAATCTAGTCGAAGAAATTACAACGAAGATTCATGGAGCAATAACTATGAATATCGACAACATGTCGACTATCAACTTAGCAAAGAATCCGATAACACACAGAAGAAGCAAACACATCAAAATGAGATTTCATTAACTGAGAGAGCAAGTAACGAATGGAAAGTTGACTAACTTAGCTTAGTTTTAGTTGAGTTAGTTATTTTGTGATTACTTGGAGTGCAAGAAATCACATTATAAATAGAGAGGAACTCTATTTCATTTGCAAGAAGTTTTGTAGTAGCATTATGTAGTTTTCAGAAATCACAGATGTGATTAACACACATTGTAACAAACACTTTGAGTGCAGTTTGCACAACACTACAATCTTCATCTTTCTCCAGAATTTCTCTTTTTCTCTCATTTTAATTGTCTCGTTTTTATCTTTCAATTATCTGTGTAGTGTAGAATCATCTTACAATTAAAAGTGATTGTTTCACCTGAGTAAATGGTAAAGAATAAAAGGCATGACCAATCAAAAAGATTAATTCTTGTTCATAAAAATTAATTCGATTAACTTTAAAATTAAAAGTTTTTCCAACAATTATTACTCTCTAAATATATTGAAAGACAATACTGAATATGTGAACAAATGTAAAGAGTGTCATTAATACTAAAAGGATACACTTGGAAATTGTTTGCTTAACTATGTATCATTATAATATTTATTTATATTTATATGTATATTTTGTCATTAAAACAAAAGCTTAACCAAGTGAATAATACGTATAGCTAGAAGCATAAGAAAAGAAAGTGTCTTAATTTTAAAGATGCACGAAATTCCAAATGACAAAAAATTAATAAATAAAAATTGATTGGTCGTATAAGTAAAATAAAGTGTAACCACAAACCTCTCTTATCCAAAAACCAGTTCTTGTGACTCTAGTTTAACACATAAAAATATTGTTTGGTACTTAGAACTTTGAAATAAACACAATGAGAGGATATCCTACATGAACCAAAGCCATATTCCTAAACTAATCCTTCCACACCATGACTGACACAGTGGACAAATTGGTAATCTTCTTAGCAAAAAGAGATGGCATAGACAAGCTTGTGAAGACATTTCAATATGTCTCCAAGCTTGCAAACTGGCGCGTGGAAGCCACTCACCCTGACATATCCAAGAGGTTCAAAAATTGGGAAGTAGCTGCTGGCCTCAGCAGAAAAGCCTTCAGAACTGGAAGATTTCTCACAGGATTCAACACTCTTAGAAGAAACCCTGGTTCTACTCCCGTTTTAAGGCTACTAGCAGTGCTTTCTAATTCAGGAGAAATGGTGTATTTCTTTTTTGACCATTTTCTTTGGCTGTCAAGAATTGGAACTTTGGATGCAAAGTTAGCAAAGAAGATGAGTTTCATATCAGCTTTTGGTGAGTCTTTTGGTTATGTTTTCTTCATTATAACTGATTTCATTTTTTTGAAAGAAGGGTGGAAGGCTGAAAGAAAGCTTAAAAGCTCAGAGGGAAAAGAAAAATCAGAAGAAAATGAGAAAGAGATTCAAAAAATAAAAAGTGATAGAATAATGAGGCTGATGGCTGTGGCTGCTAATGTTGCAGATTTGATCATAGGATTGGCTGAAATTGAACCAAATCCTTTATGTAATCACACTCTTTCTCTTGGTATTAGTGGATTGGTTTCTGCATGGGCTGGTTGGTATAGAAATTGGCCTACATAAACTCATATTCCAATACCACACTTTGTAATGTTTCACTTTTCAATTAATGGATGCTTAAATGTCTTTTTCTTTTTTGGTTTCATCAAAAGTCAAGCAGAATCTCAAGAGAATTTAACACTAATGTGTTTTTAAGGTTGAATTCATCTACAGTCTTATTTTTTTCTTACACTCAGCACGATATCTGATTAGTTATATAAAAAAAATGTAGTTAATTTGATTGAGTAAATAATAAATTCAATTTATAATTAAAATTATTGTTAATTTAATTATATAAATTAACTACATTTTATTATCTGAATTAAATTCACCACTTATCCAACTAAAGACTAGACGGATATGTATGTTATATTTTAAAAACTAAAATAAATAAATATAGGAGCCATATCAAATCAAAGCGTGGTTGTCAACTTTTTTCTAAAATTAAATCCTTAAGCAACATTTTGGTTCCAATTTTGTGGTTGGAAAAATATACTAGTTGGAAGAGAAGACTACTAAAGATGTCGAGTCAAATCTTCCAAATAGATAATAATCATAAATATAAATAATAGATACTTCAATAGTTTGAAAACAATTTTAGATTTTTTGTTAGAATAACCTATTTATTTAATTTAAATACTAAAATAACATGTTTTTAAATTATTTTGCAAAATAACATACTTTTGAAACAACAAATCATGCAGACGTCATATGAAATAAAGTATATGCATTATTTTAAAGCATATGCGTCATTTGATTTGGAACATACATATAGGTATAGCCAAATCAAGTAGCGCCTACACCCTATCTAAACCATCTTGCCCTAATTTAAAGTGCATGTGCCATATGAAATGGCGCATCCTCCCTAAATTATTTTTATTTTTTATTTTTTGTTTTATTAGAAAAATGAATTAAAAATTGAGGAAAAAATAAAAACAAATAACAAACAATTAAAAATATTATTAAAATACATTAAAGTTTACAAAAAAATGGAAAAAAAAATCAATGTCCGGCCCGATCAAAACGTCCCCCGGTTCCACATCCTGGCGCATTAGCATGCCTCCGAGGTCTACCACGATTTTGTTGAGGCGTTTGTGGTCTTTGCGTATTGGCCTGCGGAAAAGGTATTTGTTACAAGGGTCTTGTCGTATTTGACAAATTTTCAATCATCTGTCTCCAATAGTCGGGGGGGCTATTGCCAACGACGCTTCCGTAATTCAGTCTCATGCACATGTTTTCGAAGTTGGGACGCAGTGGTTGAGTTAGATGCGAACGATATCGTTGGTCGAATTGGTACATTGAATCATTTTGGAAACGATGCAATGGTTGTTGTGGTGTAAGGTAGTCAAATATGGTTGGGTGTTTTGGTGGTAGAATGTATGTGTGTTCATTTGTGGGGGCTATGGTGGGCTGGGGTGGAGTCGAATGAGTCATCGGGACTATATGCAGATGTGGTGTTGGTGTGTGGATGTTGGCGGTAAGGGTCATGCTCTTGTTATTGTGATCGGGTGGGTGGCATGAAAGGATTGCGGGTTTGGAAGTTTGATCGGGTGGGTAGATATTATTGTTGGGTGTGGTGCGGGTTTGCTTGTTGGACAAGTGTTTGTTGTTATGTGTATGAGAACGAAGCACGTTGGCGCGAATCTATCAAATATTTCGGCTCAGACATAAATTATTATATTGTAACCGACCTAAACCAAATTATATATTGATAACTTGGTCTAGCCCCTTCCACAACAGGCTCGTTTAAGATGTGGCGACGTTGATTCTTCCAATGTCGACAGATCTATTAAGCAAAGTCTCTCCAATCATCGTAACCCCATTGTGCATCCACTCTCAATTGATGTCAGTCTCCTAAACACGTCAGATCGACTGGAATATCTTGTTGCATGTCGAACTACAATTTCACTCGATCACTTTGGTGCATCTCAACTGTAGTGAACCGAATGATTGGTGTTTTTACTGCCCAGACTTCAACGTCATCGGGGTTAGGCTGATGGTCGAGACCTAGATACGGCCTCCAGACAAACTGCATAATCAAAATACTTAATGAGTAAAAATGTCGTGTGTTAATTTAATAGGCAAATTTATAGTAGTGTAAGAATAATTTACATCATTCAGTCCAATGTGGTCTAAAAGATTGCGGTATACGATTATTGCGTTTCTGGGACATCGTTGGTAAGTCATTGCCAGAACTGACCACCTTAAAAAAGTGAGATAAATAAATAAGTTACAAATAAGTTACAAATAAACCTTTTATCAAAATATACTTGTTTGATATTTTAAAATAAACCTACTTATTTGCGTAGGGGTATGTGTATGGATTCGGGTTGACCGGAGCGAGTGTCGACATTCTTGACCAAACCCATGCTTGATGTAGAAAGTTGCAACCATAAAACGTACAAGTATTTTATTTTTGCATTTTTACACAAGGCACTATATAGATGGGCCAAAACAGTTGAACCCCAACTATAAATGCCTACTTTATGAATGTTGTGTAACAACAACAAATACATAATATTTACAGTATTTACAGTACTTTCAGGAAATAAAAAATGTCCAAATAAAATCATAATATAACATCGAGTTTTAATTATTTTTTCATACTCGGTGGATTCGTCCTCTAATGTGATACGTGCATAATATTCTCTAAGGTATTTTAAATTTATATATTGACCCCTGGGTTGACTTGCAAGTATGGTTGAGTTGTCTCTTCACAAAGAGGGGCAGCCAACAAATCTTCGCAAATTTGGTTATAAACCTCAACTTTCCTGTTAACGGCCTTACCATTGATGCGTAGACCCATCAACATATACACGTCTTCCAATGTAACGGTGCATTCACCGAATGGAAGGTGAAATGTGTAGGTATCGGGTCTCCATCATTCTAGAATAAATTTGGCGTCAATTGAGTACAAAGTGATGTTTATCAAATGACTGAAACCGCATAATTCAAGGTGTGGTTTTATGATCGGGTCGTGTGGTATATAGTCATGTACATGATAACGAAATCTCTTTACATCCTGACAAAAGATATAAAGAAACTTAGTTATAAAGACAAAACGAATAAGTAAGGGGAGATAAAATAAATAAACTTACAAATGTTGCAATATTCTCAATTGTTCCTCTGTGATCGTCGCCCATAGTAAGTAGAGACATTTTTGTGGCTTGAAATGAAGGTAGGTTATGAGGAGAAAAGTTTGGTTGCTGAAAGTTGATAGTTTTCTTTCCTGAAAGTTGAAAGTTGTGAGTAACATATATTTATAGTGGAATTCCTCTCTTCACGTGTTAGGTTTGAATATTATGGTTTGCATGGCTAAAACACATAGGCGCCTTTCCATATGGCGCATGGGTTGTGTTTAATACACATAGACGTCATACCATATGGCGCATGAGTGTTAACTTAAAAGAAGGTGAGCCAAATGAAATGGCGCCTTCTACTATTTTCACATGAGGAATCAATTATGTAAGGCATCTCTTACAAGAGTCTTGTGTAAGGCATCTCTTACCAATGCAATGCATGTGAAACTCTTTAAAGCATGCAATACTTGTCTTATAAGACTATGATAAACGAGTATCTTGTAAGCATGCAAGACTTGTAAGAAATAATGTAAGACTTGTAAGACATATGATCAAGCAACAATTTCGTGCAATGCATGCAAGGCTTGTCTTTACCATATTATTGTAGGCATGTGAATCTATGATAAGAAGAATAATGTAAGAAAATAGTGTAAGAGAAGCCACACCCATCATCCCCACTTTGGTTCTTTAAATGGGGCACACACAATTTTTTATATTATATTAAACTTTTACATTTTCTAAATAACCCAACTACATTTTTCAAATATCCATACAACTCATTAAAAACACTAAAATGGATCCCACCAAATCTCACAATATACCCAACATTTATATTATATAAAAAATTAATTGAAACAATGTAGAAATGTAGCAATGAAAATCCAGTTGGCAGTAAAAAAACGTTCACAGACTAGCCAACGATCACGAACTAGAAGATGATACTTTTTCTCAATTATCCAAACATTTCTAACACAATATCTTTGGTAACTGTGTAGCAACTCAAACAAAAGATCGATAATCATGCTCTAAGAGAAAATAGTGTGAGACTATTTAAAGCAACACATTATTGTAGGCATGTGAATCTATTTAAAGCAACATATTTAAAGTAACATATTATCTAGTAAGACTATTATCTTGTAAGACTTGTCTTTACCACATAGTAAGAGAAAAGAGTAATAGTAAGAGAAAAAATAGTGTAACAAAATAGTCAGAGAATAGTGTTAGAAAAAATATTAAATTCGTGTAGAGCATGCATAAAGGAGACAAAAGAAATGCATGCTATAAGAAGACTATAATAAGATCTTGGTAGTCATAAAGGGAACATGACTAATGCATGGAAGGAGATAAGAAGATATAAAGGAAGACAAGACTAATACATAGAAGGTGATAAGAAGATATAAATGAGGACAAGACTAATGCATGGTAGGTGATAAGAAGATATAAATGAGACAAGACAATTGCATGTAAGAAGATATAATTGATATAATTGAGAAGTGGAGACTGCTGGGGGTTGGAGTTTTCCCCTTAAAAAATCTCCGATTACACGTGTCTCCCCAACCTAACTTATGTTCGATTTCTGAAAGACATCCATTAATCGAGAGTGCATATAAGAATCTTGATAACAGTTGGCACCCATCAGCACATGTTTATTGCATTAGGCACATCACGCAAAATTTCTTGTAGTAGATCAAGGACAATATGTTGTGGAATAAGGTTGTGAACACATGGTATGCACTAACAGAGCCTTCCTTCAAATACTACCATTATGAAATCAGATTAACAAACATAGATACATTAAGATGTATCGACAATATTTAACTAGAGAAGTGGACCAGGGCATACGACAATGGCCAACGATTGGGTCACATGACAACAAACCTCATTGAACCAATGAACTCCGTATTCGAGGGCATCTGAAACCTACCAATAACCGCTTTGATAAAGGTAACATATTTTAGGCTCGGGGAACTTTTTGATATCAGACTCTCAAAGTGGATTTATGTCTTACAATCTGGGCAGCTGTTTAGTGATAGTTCAATGAAATTCATTAAGGACGAAGCTGCCAAAGCTAACACACATGTGGTCACATTATTTGATTGTAATAAAGGTTGCTTAAGTATTGCTGAGTCAATGGATCACAATGAAGGGAGACCGAGGGGATGCTACCGAGTGGAACTAGATAGGAGTTGGTGTGATTGCGAAAAGTTTCAAGCATTGTGTATGCCTTGCTCTCATGTAATAACAACATGTTCAAAGACTCGCCATGACCCTTTGAACTCTCTGTCTGTTGTTTACCAAGTCATTAATATATGCAATGTCTGCAGCACTAGCTTTCAGGTATTAGCAAAGGAGGACTATTGACCTGCATACGAAGGCGAAATCGTCTGGCATAATGAAATTATGCGAAGAAAGAAAAAGGGTCGCCCTAATAGCACACGTATTCAAACGGAGATGGATACGACAAAAAAAATGGTCATATTATGTAGTTCGTGCCGTCAGCCCGGGCACAATAGTACAAAATATCCCAATGTAGGATCAAACACAACATCATAGTTTCAAATGTAACCTTGTCTCTTTATATCGACAACAACTTTCATTCCATTAATATCATAACATTCAATAAGAATAATTTAAAAACAACACGTAACAATAATTTAAACACTTAAACAACAAAACAAACAAATATAATGACTACACAACATAACTAAGCAATTACAACCATCTGAACAATTTCATGGGAACTATACATCAACGTATGAACATCTTGGTCATTATTAACATTCTCCCATAAATGAACTTCTCCATTTTGGTTGAACGTGGTAACAAGCCTTTGAATTATTCTGATCTTTTCACCCTCTAGAATGTTACATATTGGCATATCCATGTTTTCCATATTCAAAACTATGTTACTTTGCTAATTTTTTTGATAAGTGGGATATTTTTGTTTTTGTTTTTGTTTTTTTCTTTGTTTTTATTTTTGTTTTTGTTTTTGTTTTTTGTTTTGTTTTTGAAGAATAAGAAGAAGTCGTGCAACTGGAAAGGGAATTCCATTTCCAGAATCCTGAGCAACAACCATATAATCCAAAAGTCCCAACCATGAGCACCAATCAACTGGTCGAAATAACCAAGATCCTGAACAATAGTCGACTGCCTAATTGACAATTTTCTGATGCTGGAAGATGAGTAGTACATTGATCACGGACTAGAGGACCAAGATATTGGCCGAACACAAGAATATTAATTCATAAAATAATTTTAAAAAATTTATATTGAAAAGGACCAACCATTGATTGTTAAGACCTGTCAAAATTTACTAGCAACAATTGAGAAAAGTATTTTGACCACAACCACCATTGTTCATCCTCAAATTGAGGATTACTCATCTAAAACTTCTAACACTTGTCTCATTCGAGAAGAATTAAAGGTCATACAAAAAAGAAACCTTATAGAAGCCTTCAAGAAGCTTACGAGAAGTAGAGGTATTTTAGTTGAAAAATCTTCAAGCTTTTCAACTGCGTTGGATAATGAGCCTTTTGTTAACTCTTATGTTGCACTGGTTCAATAATTGAAAGCGAATGTTTTTTATGTGGATTTATTTCAACCGTTGAAGACAATCTTGGTGTTGTCTCTAATATCAGAACCTTGTTGAAACACATTAACAATCTAGATTCACCTGACTCTATCATCGGTTTTCATCCTTAAGTTTGAGCCATTTCCTTAATCAAACTGCTCAAAACATCAAAATAAAGAAAGAGTTTGCCAACAGACTCATACAAAAGAATGATGGTATGTCTCAGCAATGGACCATAGTTACTTAATATCAAGGTTGAGTTAATGAGCTAGAGGCATAAGCCAAAGAGGACGAAAATCGGGAGGAAATTTGCATTGAAAACATTACAAACTAGATAAAAATATGAAAGAGTTACAAAAAAAGATTGAGGAAGTGAAACAAAATAAAGCTGGGATCGAAACCTCAAGACTGGATTCTAGTAAATAAAAACTATTTCAAGAAGCCAACACTGGTCATGATGAAGACAATAGAGCTAGAATCACTCACTATAAGAATCTAAGTGACAGAAGAGACAAACAGAGACATGGGAATACACCTTACCATGCTTCGGCTGATAAAGGAAAGCAGAAAGATATTCCTGGGAAGAAACCAAGTGAGGGAGAAAATCCTTCCAATCCTTTCAAGTGTTTTAGATGTGGTGGCGCAGGTCACCGTGCGAATGAATGTTAGAATGAGGTGAAGAAGTGTTTTAAGTGTGGAAAGACAGGTCATGTGGTCGTGGATTGTAGAACCAACATACCAACCTGTTACAACTGTGGTGAGCAGGGTCATATCAGCACCCATTGTTAGAAATCGAAGAAGTCTCAGACAAGTGGGAAGGTGTTTTCATTGGTGGGAGCTCAGCCTACCAGTGAGGATCATTTGGTCAGAGGTACGTGTTACATTCATAACACTCCTTTGATTGCTATTATTGATACGGGTGCAACTCACTCATTTATTTCTGTGGATTGTGTGAAGATATTGGGGCTTGTGTTGTTTAGTTTGAGTAGAGGGATGGTGATTGATACTCCGTCTATTGGATCAATCACTACATCTTTAGTGTGTTTGAATTGTCCAGTGTCGATCTTTGGTAAATATTTTGGAGTGGACTTGATTTGTCTACCACTCAGCGAGCTGGATGTTATTTTAGGGATGAATTGGCTTGAGAGAAACTATGTTTATATTGATTGTTATAGGAAGAGGTTGTTATTCCTGACTCCTGAAGAAGAAGAAATGGCTAGTCTTATATCTACTAAGGAGTTGAGAATCTCGGTAGAAGACGAAGTTAAAGTATTTGCAGTGTTTGCTTTGTTATCTATGGAGGGTAAGTCGTCGATTGAGGAATTACCTGTTGTGAGAGAATTTCCTGAAGTGTTCCCAAAGGATCTTGCAGAGTTACCTCCAGAGAGGGAAGTAGAGTTTACGGTTGATCTTTTCCCTGGTACCAGACCTATATCTATGGCACCATACATAATGTCAGCGTCAGAATTGGCAGAGTTGAAATCTCAGTTAGGAGAATTATTGGACAAAAAGTTTACCAAACCCAGTGTGTCACCATGGGGAGCACCAGTTTTGTTAGTAAAGAAGAAAGATGGAAGTATGCGCTTGTGCATCGATTATCGCCAGTTGAATAAAGTAACCATCAAGAATAAGTATCCACTTCCAAGAATCGACGATCTGATGAATCAACTCGTTGGAGCTCGTGTATTAGTAAAATTGATTTTAGATCAGGCTATCATCAGATCCGTGTGAAAGAAGATGATATCCAGAAAACATCTTTCAGAACTCGGTATGGACATTATGAATATGTAGTGATGTCGTTTGGTGTGTCTAATGCACCAGGTGTGTTCATGGAGTACATGAATTGTATCTTCCCTGCTTATTTGGACCAGTTTGTAGTAGTTTTCATTGATGACATTTTGATTTACTCCAAGTTAGAAGCAGATCATGTAGAGAATTTGAGGGTTGTGTTGCAAGTGCTGAAGGATAATAAATTGTTTGCAAAACTTTCGAAGTGTGAGTTTTGGTTGAGCGAAGTGAGTTTTCTTGGACATGTTATTTTTGGAGGAGGCATAGCAGTGGATCCATCGAAAGCGAGTGTTGTGCTTCAGTGGGAGGCTCTGAATTCAGTGACAGAGATTAGAATATTCTTAGGCTTGGCAGGCTATTACCGTAAGTTCATCGAAGAGTTTTTTTTATTTGGCTCTTCCGTTGACTCAGTTGACTAGAAAAGGCCAGGCATTTGTATGGGATATTTTGTGTGAAGAAAGTTTTTGAGAACTGAAGAAAAGGTTGACTACCGCACCAGTGTTAACCTTACCAAACCTAAATAATCCTTGTGTGGTATATTGCAATGCGTCTAAACTGGGATTAGGCGGTGTTTTGATGCTAGATGGCAAGGTTGTGGCTTATGCTTCATGACAATTAAGGATTCATGAAAGGAATTATCCTACTCATGATCTAGAGTTAGCTGCAGTAGTTTTCCTACTAAAGGTTTGGAGGCATTATTTGTATGGGTCGAGATTCGAAGTGTTCAATGACCATAAGAGTTTGAAATATCTATTTGACCAGAAGGAATTAAATATGAGGCAGCGAAGATGGCTGGAATTTCTGAAAGACTGTGACTTTAGCTTGAGTTAACATCCCGGTAAAGCTAACATCGTGGCAAATTCTTTGAGTCGGAAGACGATACATATGTCGACGTTGATGATTAGAGAATTGGATTTGATAGAGCAGTTTAGAGACTTGAGTATGGGTTGTGAGTTAACTTCGAAAAGTGTAATGTTGGGAATCCTGAAAGTGAATAATGAGCTCCTTTGTGAAATAAGAGAAGGTCAAAAACTGGATTTGAAATTGGTAGACTTAATGATCATAGACGGAACGGATAAGGAAGAAGACTTTAAAGTAGATGATTCTGGTGTGATGAAGTTCAGAGACAGAATTTGTGTGCCAGATAATCCTGATTTGAAAAAGGTAATTTTGCAAGAAAGCCACAGGAGTAGCTTGAGTATTCATCCAGGAGCTACGAAAATGTACCAAGACCTGAAGAAATTATTTTGGTGGCCGGGTATGAAGAAAGACATAGCTCAGATTGTATATGCTTGTTTGACTTGTCAAAAATCAAAGGTGGAACACCAGAAACCATCTAGTTTGATGCAACCGATGGAAATAGCGGAGTGGAAATGGGATAGTATTGCAATGATTTTGTGACTGGATTGCCGAACACGGCGAGAGGTTTTGACGCAATTTGGGTAATTGTGGATAGATTGACGAAGTCAGCGCATTTTATACCGATCAACATCAGTTTTCCTCTGACGAAGTTAGCAGAAATTTATATCAGAGTGATAGTGAAGTTACACGGGGTTCCATCGAGCATTGTATCTGACAGAGACCCGAGGTTTACTTCTGGATTTTGGAAAAGCTTGCAAGAAGCTTTGGGTTCCATTTTGAAATTGAGTTCTGCTTATCACCCACAGATCGATGGTCAATCTGAGAGGACTTTTCAGTCGTTGGAGGATTTGTTGAGAGCTTGTATACTCGAGTGAGGAGTTGCTTGGGATACTCATTTACCGCTGATTGAATTTACTTACAACAGCAGTTATCATTCTAGTATTGGAATGACACCTTTTGAAGCATTGTATGGTAGAAGGTGCAGGACACCTCTATGTTGGTATGAGTCGGGCGAGAGTACGGTACTCGAACCCGAGATTGTGCAACAGACTATAGAGATAATCCAGATGATTAGAGAGAAAATGAACACGACCCAGAGTAGGCAGAAAAGCTACCATGATAATAGGAGGAAAGACTTGGAATTCAGCGAGGGTGACCATGTATTTCTTAGAGTCAATTCGGTGACCGGTGTGGGCCGTGCGCTGAAATTAAAGAAATTGGATCCTAAGTTCATTGGACCATATCAGATTCTGCAGAGGGTTGGAGCGGTTGCCTATAGAGTGGCGTTGCCACCTGAACTTTCGAATTTGCATGACGTGTTTCATGTATCACAACTTCGGAAGTATGTTGTTGATCCATCTCATGTGCTTCAGAAAGATTAAGTGCAAGTTCGAGATAACCTTACGGTGGAGGCGATGTCGTTGAGGATCGAAGACCGCAAGATGAAAGAACTAAAAGGGAAAGATATTTTGTTGGTGAGAGTAGCTTGGGGAGGAGCTGCTCGAGGAAGTGTGAATTGGGAATTGGAGAGCAAGATGTGAGAGTCGTATCCGGAATTATTCTCATCAGGTACATTTTTTAGGACAAAAATATTTTAAGTGGGGGAGAGTTGTAACACCCCATTTAAATTATTTAGTCATTTTATACTTTGCTGTGCGTGTATTGGTTGTAATGTCCTTATTAAGGGTATAAGGTTAGAAGCGAGAGTGAGAGCTGACCTTAGTTGGGGTAATGTGGACCTAGAATAAGGGATAATTTAATAACAAAATTAAGAGCAATTATGATTATTAATATTATTATTTCAATTATTATTAATAATAATATTAATATGATTATGGTTATTATTATTTTTATTATTAGTATTATTATTATTATTAGTAATTAAATGAAACGAATTAAAAATCTGATTAAGAGGGTTTAGAGAGTATTAGTGGGATTAAACAGTTAACATTCGTAAAAGAGGAAGAGACAGAGAAAGGAGAGCTAGGGCAAAAAGAACCAATTTTCTCCATTGTTGTCAAGAAAGAGATCAAATCCAAGGTAAGGGGGAGAATGAATTTCAATTTGGGTGAATTAACATGAGAGGGTAGTGAGAGGTCCTTTTCTCTCATAGGATTTATGTCTGTTTTGGTTTCCTTGATCTGAAATTTGTAACATGATGAATTCCCTAAAATTACTGTTATTGTTGAATGATTATTATGTGATGTTTGTGTATATGAATCTGGGATCGATATGAAAATCGTGTGAAAATTCATTGATGCTGAGATAAAATTCTAATAGGTAACAGATGTGGAAAATAATGGTTTGAGGGTTAACGAAATTGAACCTTGCATGATCAAAATCTTAGGAGAATAATGGATAGATGAAGTATAGTGGAGGTAGAGAGAAACGATTAACAAAAAACTGAATTCTGGGTTGAGTTGAGTGGTAAAATGAAGAGTATTGAGTGAGGATTCGTGAAAGGGATGAAATCTGAGTTTTTAGCAGTAGTTCTGGTGATACGCGTATGGGACAGGGCAATACGCGTAACAGACTGGGCAATATGCGTAACAGTCTGGGCAATACGCGTAATAGGTAGGGCAATACGCGTATGGTGGGCCTGACAGCTAGGCAATACGCGTAATAGGTAGGGCAATACGCGTATGGTGGGCCTAAAAGCAAGGCATTACGCGTAACAGGCAGGGCAATACGCGTATGGGCAGGCCTAGGATGACTTTTTTCCCATTTTCGCGATTTCTGCCCAGATTTTGCTTAGAACGCAATTCCGTTTAATCGGTAGGATTAATATGACTAAAATGAACCTAAGGAAGATTAGTAATAAATTTAAGTAGAGAGAATGTGGAAAATTACGTTTTTTCCCTTAGGGGTGTGATTGATATGTGTAGGCCAAGGTCGTCCAGTGTGGACGATCTGGTGTGATGATGGTAATTCCCGAGAGGATTACGGTGAGCAGATGGCTCGTGTGGATCATTGATGATCATGAATTATGCTTGAAATTATTATTGTATTTTCATAATGGTGTTGTCATGCATTTCATGTCATGTGTCTTGTGGAGATGACTAGGTGGGAATCCATGATGGGTGCCTAGTTCATCCGGACTTCATGTGGAAGTCGTTGTGGAGATAAGTTGTAGTTTAAAGGAACGTATACGACTTATCTGGATTCCGATGGGAATCGGGTTCTAGGATGAACCGTATGTATTGTGTTGGTACCACATGCATTGTATCGAGTTAGTGAGTCACATTGCATATTTGTATTTGATATGGGCTATTGATGTCGAGTGATTGAGGTGGCACGTGTATGTGCGTTGTATGTATATGATTGTATGTGTGGTGTGTAACTACTCCTTAGCATGTGTATTTCACCGCTTATTTATTGAATGTAGTTCTCACCCCTTTTCTGTTTGTTGCGTCTGTGCTCCTTGGGGAGTGCAGATGACCAGGTACCTGAGTAGCGCTTGAAGTGTGTTACTATTTGATCAAGTCCTAGGAGTCGCTTTGATACGTAACATGGGATGACGGGATTGTGTTATGTTTTGCTTATCTTCTCGATTAATTGTTACATATCTTTTATCTGTTGGATTAATGATGTATAACCACCGGTTGTGGGGATTATGTTTAAACATTGATTTTATTCCGTTGTTTAATTGAAAGCTAGATAGAATTGGTTTATTTAAAATGAATGAAGTGACTTAGTGTGACATCCTACGTGTTTTGAAAACTCTGATGTATTTTCTTTAATATTTCTATAATATGCGTATGGGGTAGAGTGGGGTGTTACAGTTGTCATGCATGTATTAACTTCTGGTGTCTATCATACTCCACACTTAATCAAAAATTAAGTTGGACTAGGAGGCCTTAAAAAACATGCAATAACAAACCAAAATGAAGAAAACAAACCAAAAACAGCAGCAACGACAGGGCTTCAGCTTCAGAACAGCAGGTGAAAAAGATCAGACAGCATGTATGCATCGACACTTCAACAAATGCATGTGAAATGGTGAGGATCAAAGATGAACATGCATTAACAATTAGGAACAAACATATCCAACAAGATTGCACAACTAAATATTCATCAAGAACATCATGCATATTCAACACCAATTAACCATTTCAAACAATCATGCGTTTGCGGAATCGTAAACAATCATAAGCATGCGACACATATCCAACAAGATAGACATCAAGAACCAATAATCACCATTATATAAATGATTATGCAACATAATCATCACACCAAGAATGCAACACAACAATCATAGATATTTACCATTGAAAACCACAAGTCGCGTGTCGAAGAATCTCAAGCCTGCTATCAAGTATGATGAAACAACTCAAAAACAGTCCTCAAATATGCATCATATCAATCCATGAGGTTTAAGAATCGAAAGGAATCCAAACAAGCTTGAAAATGCAAGAAAATCTCATTCCGCAACAGTTTTAATTGGTTAACTGTTGCACCCTAAAATTTGACCAACCGGGTCTTGTATCTGGCTCGATGTTTCGACGCATGACCGCATTCGCATCTGCATATCGCATACAATGCATTCTTCATTTGTTTTGATTTTATCGGGATCACAACTCTCGTCTCGCGTCTCAGGTGTTTTTTTAATCAGTTTAGATGGATGGAATCGTGTTTTTGGGATATTTCGGTGCCCGTTTATTTTTACCGGCTATTTTGGTGTACTCTCGCGGTATTATCGGTGATTTTGTGCTATTTTTGTTCCTCTGGAAATTATTGTGATTTTTCTGGATTTTATTGACCATTTTAGATTTTAATAGCTTTTAAATCATCTTTTAGAATATTAATTGAATTTTTGAATATATTTTTAGATATAGAATATTAATAGGTTTTAATATTTCTAATAGTTTTTAGAATTTTAAATGGAATAAATAAATAGCATTTTCTCTTTTTAGAATATATTAGGTTTTAAATAGATTTTAAAATCATTTTAGAATAATAGAATAATATAGTTGTTTTTTTAATAGAAGTTCTATAGATTTTAATAGGTTTTAATAGAATATAGCTTTTCTTTTTTCTTTTTAATAGATAATATTTTAGATATAGATGATATAGCTTTTATAGGATTTTAAATAGAATTTTAATATAGAATATAGATTTTTCATTTTAATAAATGGTTAGATTTTTTTAATAGTTTTTTTTATATATAGAATAATATAGAGTTTTCTTTTAATAAATTTTCTTTTATAGAAGTTTAATTAGTGGGTTTATTAGAATTTTTTAGAGATTCATTAGAGTATTAGGTTTAATTGAGATCTTATTAGACAGTAATTAGGTTAATCATCAGTTAGTTAGTTAATTAGGATTAGATATTAATCAAGTTTTTAATCTTGGTTTTAATTCAGTTTTTTTGAGTTTTTGTGATGATTTTCGTTGGGCCCATTCATCAGCAGGCCCAGAGTTTCCTTTTTGTCCAGTTCAGAATAAGTCCAGAAGTTTCCAGAAAATTCCCGAAGGATCCAGAAATTCTCAGTCCTATATAGTCTCAGCATCGCCACGTGTTAACGAGGAGAGGACCCCACGTTACACCATTCCACGACGCCACGCATCACTCAGACTCTCCCTCTCTCTGCCACACCACCCAATACGTGGCATCCATGCACTAACACCTTCCCACTACCTTGCCACGTGCCTCCCTCCTAGCCCCCACCGGTTGCATGGCCGGCGGCCATGCAACCACCGTACCAGTCCATCGCCGGCGACACCAACCACTTCCGACCGCCGTACCGGTCACCGGAAACCCCAATTTCTACCCAGAACTCCGATCAACCTTCATCTTTCTCATCCAACCTTCATCCTTCTACCAGAAACGTCATCCCTTCTGATCAACCACCATCAACGTTTCGCCGGAAACATCATCAAGTTCATTCGTCAAGAACTCGTCATTCTTCTTCCGGATCTCCAACAAATTCCAAGATCATCAACTTTCATTCATCAATCGCCAGAAGATCTTCGTCGTTCAACAATACAAGAACGAACTCCAGAACATCTCCAGAATCGCTCCACCACTCATACGCTTTCTAGAAAGCTCTTCAAATCACCAACGCATTCATCCTTCAAGATCCTCATCAACATCTTCCAGATCTTCATCTGTAGCGTCTTTCCAGAAAGTTTCCCAGAAATTACCAAAGCGTCATCAATTTTCATCAAATGTTGAAGGAGCAATCAAGAATCAATAATGATGTTCATCGTTGAGGGTCAAGATCTACGAAGATCTTCGACGACCTTCGTCTCCGGCGTTTTGTTTTTCAAATCATCTCCAGATTTCTCATCAAGAACATGAAACATCTTCAACTTTCCAGAAGAACATCTTCAAGGATCTTCAGCAACAACAACTTCATCGCCTTTCCAGTACTCGTAAGGTCAAACGTTCCCCAAGTTTTTCAAAGCGCGTTCAGTTAAATCCATGAACATAGATCTTCACCAATCTTCAGGTTCGTGTCTTCTGAAGCAAGGTTGAGTAGTATAAACAGTGGAGAAAAATGATCGGAGTTTGTTGAACGAAGCTGAGTTAGGCGAAGGATCTTTGTTTGAGGGATTAACGGAGAGAGATGAGGGTGAAGATGGTGGTGGCGGCGGTTGGGAGAAAGATGGGGATTAGGGTTTCTCAGAGAGAAGAGTGGAAGGAGAGGAAGGACCGTGGGCCTACACACTTGGGGCCCAGCTGCGTTTTTGATTGCCTCACCCCTCGTTTTTTTTTCTGCCGTGAAGTGGGCTTCAGGCCCAACGAAGTCTTTGCTGCATATCACCTGCATTTTTTCCTCATACCCCCCCCCCCTCCCCCCCGTGTGTATTCTGTGTGACTGGGCTGGGCCCAATTTGTTGTTTTTGTTTGTCTTACTGGCTAACCCCCCCATGTACCAATATACCCCCCTTCCCCTTTAGTATTTTCTTTTTGTTTTTTTTCTTTATTATAGTGCAGGGAGAATATTTTGCAAATACATGAAAAAAAAGAATATTAAAGGAAAAAGTATGGTGAAAAGAAAAAATGTTGAGAAATAGTTGAAAAAGTGAAGAAAAAATATAGAGAAAATATTAGAAAAAATAAAGAAATATTTGAAAAAAAGAATTTGAAAAAAGAAAAAGGAGAGAAAATATGGTGAAAAAATATATAGAAAAATAATGGAGGAAAAATACATAGGAAAAAAATGAAAAAATGTATGAAGAAGATATGAAAAAAAAAAAAGAATTTGGAAAAGAAGCATGAAAAAAAGAAAAGAAGAAAATAGTTGGAAAATAGCAAAAAATATTAGATGTAATATTTTTTAGGATTTATTTTTTTAGAGGTAATTTTAGAAGTCCACTTGTTAGGGGACTTTTTTTTTTATTTTTTCAGCATAGGATAGGATAGTATTTCCTAGGAGATTTATTTTCAGTATTCACCCATTGTAATCATTTTTCAGAATGTTAATAAAACGAGATTTGAGCTGTGGTCCCGAAGTAGCCGAACTACAGCTGCTCTGATTTCTCGTACCAGACGAGAATATGTAGGCATAGGATGCGATATCCTAGCGAGCACACTAACGACTAACTTTCTGTTCTCTCGCTGCTGTGCGATCGAGACTTTCCCGCTGACGACTAATTGTTACCCTTTTTCTCTCTTGCTCGAGTGCATTTGAGACCAAACCCTAGTTTTGCCCATAGGTTCCCGACCTTTGAAACCAGTTTGATTTTCTCACTGCTGTGTGAGAATACCCTGTTTAGCCGTAGTTAGCCCGAACTACGCAAGGCTCTGATCTTCCATGCAGTGTGGAAGTACGTAGGCACAAGACGCGAGGCCTTGGCGAGCCATTTTCCCTGTAGTCCCGAACTACGTTGACTCTGACTTTCTCTCTTGAGAATACGTAGGCATAGAGTGCGACGCTCTATCGAGTCAATTCCCTTCTGTTTAGATTTAGCAGCCGTAGATAGATTGTTTTTGCATCCTTTAGACAACCCAAGCAAGCGTGGATCCCGTCGAGTACGACGGACGTGAGGGGTGCTAATACCTTCCCCTTGCGTAACCGACTCCCGAATCCAGGTTTTGGTTGCGACGACCATACCTTTCCCGTGTTGTGCGAGGTTTACTCTGAGCGTTTCCTTTCCCTCCCGTGGGATAAATAATGCGCGGTGGCGACTCTTCTGTTCAGCCGGCGCCGATTTTCGCAGTAGCAACAGCTGGCGACTCTGCTGGGGACCCAACGTCCCCTGGCTGCTAAGAACTGCGATGGTTCTTATGCATGTGGGATCCAACGTCCCCTAAGAGAGATTCAATCCTAGCGCTTGTTTTTTTGTCTATTGGGGCTTATTTATCGATATTATCTGTTGCTGTTGGGGTGTTACGGGTGTTCTATGATTGAGTGAGAAGCCGGACCTGGGCTTGAGTGCACCTAGAATTAGAGTAGAAAGTAGTGGGCGCGTGCCGGATTTGCTTGCATTAGTGTCTCATGAAATCTACACTCGGACGAGGTTCTTCTGGTTGGCTTCTTTTTCTACCCTTTGGGTCGAAGGGGTTGTTGGTCAGCTGAATTGTCGACTCCGGGAACCGATCATTTGGAAGTTGGCTAAGTGAGGCCTCTTTAGGACTTGATGATGCCACTCCTTCTGGGAATCGTATCGTCAGTCTTGAAAGTCTGTGACGCTGACGACCGCATAGGATGCCGTACCTTGTCAGATATAGGTCCATACCTGTGAGTGGGGGGGTTTTTTGTGCAGGAAACTTGACTTCCAACCTACCCGTTATTCCGGTCTTCTCTTCAGAGCAACCGTACTCCGTCAGCAGCGCAGCAGTATTCAGAGATTGTGTGGGGGTTGTGATCCCGTGTTTGTTGCATTGCATTTGCATAGGCATCTTCGCATCATATTGCATATCATCTTCCAGTTAGCCAGAGCTCTTATCCAGCCGTTGTTTGAATTCAGAAGGTGATTACCCGGAGTTTGGTTTGAGCAGCTGTTAATTATCAGAAGACCTACCTAGGGGTTGAGTAGATTTGAGCAGAATCAAGCATTGAAGTCAGCTGAAGACTACTGGTAGCTATGTCTGAAGGCAATTTCCAGTTTCCTAACACTTTGGCAGGGTTCACTATGGCGTCCAACCCTCTGTATGATGCTATAAAAGACTTCCCGCAAGCGAACAACGTTGCTGCAGACCAAGTTGTACAGCTTTCTGTTGAGAACCGAGATCGACATGAGCAGTTTGTTGCCCAGAATGAGCGTCCTCCTCCTGTTAACAATCAAGGTGTTGCTTTCCCTGTGATGAATCCACGAAGAGATATTCCAATAGCTAGGACCGTAGATCCAAGAGCTCTTGAAAAGGATAGAAGACTCCGAGCGTTAGAAGAAGGAATGAAAGCTTAAAAAGTCAAAGATGCTGTCAACCTGGATGCTGTAGACATGTGTTTGGTTCCTGACCTGGTGTTGCCGAAGTTTGAGAAGTACACGGGAGATAGCTGTCCGAAGCTGCATTTGATGATGTTCTGTCGAAGAATGACTTCTTTTGTGCGAGATAACAAACTGATGATCCATTGCTTTCAGTATAGTCTGACTGGGGCATCCTTGAGTTGGTATATGCAGTTAGAGAGAGATCAGATTCAGTCATGGATGGATTTAGCCAGAGCTTTCCTGAAGCAGTACGATTACAACCTGGATATGGCTCCTAGTCGCATGCAGTTGCAAGAACTGTCTCAAGGGAACAATGAACCTTTCAGGAAGTATGTTCAAAGATGGAGAGAATTTGCTGCCAGAGTGAAGCCGCCGCTCCTAGACCAAGAGTTAATAAGCATGTTTGTACCCTCCCTGGAGAGCTCGTACCTTGAAAGAATGCTTGGAGTTACGTCAAACGATCAAGCTGGTGAAACTGAATATTCTTGTGACTATCAGAGTGAAGAAGGAGTTGTGATCAATGCAGTCATGCCAAAGGTTGAATATCCTCGAAGCGAATCAGTGAATTTTGTTGGTTCTTCATCTTATCAGAGATCAGTACCTCCTGTGGCTTGTTATACTGAACAGACCACTGTGCCTGGGGCACCCTATCAGGAGTCTTATGTCGCTTCCCTTGCAAATCAGCGAACTCGTGGCCGAGATTATCGGACTCAGCGTCAGAATCAGATTAGACCTCGCAACAATTTGGAACGAAGGAAAGCTCCTTCTCACCCAGTTCCTGTGCCGTACAGTTAGCTTTTGCCACAGTTGGTCCAGAGTTATTTGGTGGAGCCGAAAGCTCTCAAGCCCGTGCCAGAACCTTACCCTCCTGGGTACAATCCCCAAGTTCAATGTGGTTACCATGGTGGCTCTCCAGGGCATGCAACTGAAGATTGTAAAGCGTTTCAGGCGAAGGTACAACAGTTGATCGACCAAGGGTGCATTTCTTTTCCAGAAGGAGTTTTGTTTGTTCATGCCAACCTCTCAGCTGTCTAAGCTTGTAGATTCAGAGGGTCCTTTTCAAGAAGCCAGTGGTCCAGACAGGCAGGCGCCCTCAGCATTGGCAGTCCTCAGACTTTATATCATTTGCATTTGTAGTTTCTTTTCTGTTAGTTACTACCTGCTTTTAAGCATTGTATGTTTCGAATGGTGATAATAATAAAGTGACTATGCATTTTTCTGAATTAATCATGTCGCTGTCGCTCATTTACTGCACTGCACTGACACTTGCATTTTTATTCACTCCACTTTATCACTGTGACTAGCAAAGATTGGAGGGAGGATGACGAAAATAAACTCATAACCGAGGATCGTATGCTTTCAGATAAGACCTTACCGATGACGTACAAGGCATTGTTTCAAATCCCCTAAACACCGGAGAGATAAGGAAGAGAATCCCTTGTTAACCACTTCGAGCCGAGAAGTAGGAGTTTCTTTCGGATTTTTAAACCCTCACATCTTAACCCGGGGCAGGGTAGTTGTCAGTTAGCTTGACCGAGCATTCAAGTCTTACAGAGGAGTGTTGTCTTTCGAGGACCGATATTAGTTTACGCCTCTCAAGAGGTCGTAATTCGTCAACCACAGTGGTTAAACCTCACCAATCAGGAGTAAGGCAGTTACAATCCCTTCGGAGCAATCAAGGCAACCAGTGTCACACGACTTTGTTCCAAAAGAAAGAAAAAAGAAAGCCCGCTAAGTAAAAAGAAAAAAAAAAGCTGGAAGGCTGATACTTAGGCAAAAATTAGGGCATCCCGCTGGACTTCAAAAGAAAAAAATCGAAAAGAACTCAAAAGGAGTCAGTCCAGGCAAAAATTAGGGAATAAAAAGAACGAAAAAGAAAGGATATCAAAAGAAGAATCCTCGAACAAGGACAAGGTCGTGTGGATACAGACACCGAAAATGAAAAGGGGTAACTATCACTCCGAAAACCTTGTGAGTTTTCCTTAGCCATGGTCCTTACCATTCAACATACCTCTCGAAGAGGCGAGCGCTCGAGCCAGGTTAATTGAACTTTAGGATCGGAGATCATCACGTAGAAGGGGTGGGTACAAAGCAAAATTTGAGCCAAATATCCTTTGTTTCACGAACCGTGAACCCGACCATGATACAACCCTTAAAAGACCTAATTGAGGAAGGGTTATTCTGAAGCGCATTACGATAAGGTTGAGTAACCTGACTCCTTCTTGACTTGCTAGTCATATCCTTGTTGTATTTTTCACTGATCACATAAGCACTACGCTTGAACTTTGGTTCATTCATCACTCACAATCATGACACGTAAATGAGTGACAGCACAAAATTTTCAAAATCTGCATAAACATTGCATTAAGATTACCATTCGTGAACAGACAATTTTTACTTGCAGGTTAGTAGTTGACAGGAAAGAAATTCCAACAGGGAATAATCGAACAGGATTGAATAATTCAGCAGTCTGGATCAGAATGGCGTATGGTGTGAAACCCTGTGAATCTGGGGCATTGACTTTCAGAGAGTTCGGAATCAATCAGTCTGAGGAAAAGTCCCGAAGCATCAGTGGATCACGGAGCAATTGATCAAGAGCGAATCTTCTCGAGAGCCAATCAGGGGCAGTCATCCAGAATGCTACATCAGGGCAGGCTAAGTCACTCAACGCTCGTTCAGGGGCAAGTCACGATGTTGATAGTTGTTGAATTAAGGGAAACACCGGGGTAAGCCACCGCAAGGTTGTATTATAGCAAGGTGTTTTCGGTTCAGAGTGAGTTCTTTCCGAGAACCAGATTGAGGCAAAGTCATTACAGACAGGGGCATGCCATCCCAAGAGTGCAGAGATTATTCTTTATTCGAGAGACGTTCGATTCGGAGCATCTCGAGGAAGGTCAGAATGCTAGGGCAGTTCATATTAAACCGTCAGGGTACAGATTTTCAGACTATCCCACAGAGGTTCCTGCAGGCCGGGGCATAGCAAAGGTGAAAGAGTTGTTCTTCTCAGTGTCATCAGAGTTGTTCAGAGCTACTTGAGCAGATCCAGCCAATCTTCAAGTTTGAGACAAATATCGGGAAATTGTGACCCTTCTACTAGAAGTTGTGAATTTAGACTGGATGTTGTCCAGCATCAGGCGTGTATGACCCACCACGGATGTACAGAAGTCCAGCCTACTTGGCACACTCGTTTATCCCCTAGCAAAGTCATAAGGTCTAGAATCGGTTAATCTGGGGCAATTAGGTCGAGATTTGGCAAATATCTCGCGGCTATGGGCACTGCTCCACGAATCAGTCGATCAGGGGTAAAATATTATCGCAAGACCGGGGCAGAACACCCTAAAAACAAAAGATGTTGTTGGGACATTCTTTTGGGGTTTGACGTGCAGAAGCAGTTCAGATCTAACCGTCAGGGTACAGAGATCGAAGAGTCCTAACCAGAAGCTCGTAACGAAAAGACTTGATCGTTACGTGAAGTGAATCTCCACGCAGGTCGCGCTCCTGAGATAGCAATGTTCTCCCTGAAGAAGGATCGAATTCCCCAGCTAGCCGTAGCTTATCCAAAGGACATGCTCCAGCAAAGTCGTTTATCCTTAGCAGAATTGGAGATTCCAAGATTATAAGGCTGTATTCAGACAGTGCATCTCAAGCGGAGTGGTCTAGCCGCAGAAGATTAATATTGGTGAGCTGTATTCAGGCAGTTTACCTTTCCCCGCAGGGTCATTTACTCTCCCCCCAGCGGAGTCAGTTGATTTTCCCAAGAGAATCATCCCATCCCCAGCGGAGTTCTCTTTCCAACCAGTGTTTTCATTCCTCCCAGTGGAATTCGAAGATTGAGACTCTCCCCGGCAGAGTTGGTGTGGCGCATTGGCAATTATTTTGTCAGAATACCGTGTGATATCCGTTCACTTTCCAGCAGAAGTCCAATCATACCAAGCGCATCTGCTATTCTCCAGCAGAGTTATATTCCCCAGCAGGGTGTTACTTCAACGAGGTGTTTGGTTTAAGTTCCCCATTTCCCAGCTGAGTCGACTTCACTCTTCCAGCATTTATTTTGCTGGAATAATTCTGTAGCACCTGGCTATCCCCAGCGGAGTTGGCATTATTTTTAGCATTTATTTTGCTAAAGCAGTTCCTGTATCTCAGCAGTTCGAGTCTGCATTTGCATCGGCATATAGTGTCATATTTGCATTGGCATATAGTGTTAATATTTGCATCAGCATATAGTGTTATATTTGCATTGGCATATAGTGTCATACTTGCATACACCAAATAAACACGCGTAGCATTTCCATGTCGATTGGAGCATTGCGTCATTATCGAGCATGCATTTTGAAACATAAACCAGGTTGGCTAACCTTTTGTTTCAAGTATTGTTTCTCTTGCAGGTAGAGAGAGCCCTTGCTCAGGTGAATCAATAAACATTCGAGGTCTCGACGCGAGACATTCAATGAAGTGTCAGCCTTGGCATTATTCCCCCACAGAGTTATCATGATGAAGTTCTCTTTGTCTCCGAGCAAAGTTATTTGTGAATTTCTCGTGTTTTCCCCGCGAGTAGGCAAAATTTCTCCTTATTCCCAAGCAGAGTTGTTTGTCATCAACGGGTTTCAGGAATCAGCATTTCAGAGGCTACCGCCGGTTGTTAGAGCAGGCATCCAGTAGTTTGGTTTCCAAATATCCCCAGTAGAGTCCGCCTCAAAGTCGCTGTCACGTCGGTGCTAAGAAGTTTGTGGGTTGGGATCAATGGAGGAATGAGTCCTTACGTGGACAATTCTATCAACGAGTTTTCTTCGTGCTAGAAAAGTGGAGTCCTAACGTGGACAGTTTTATTTCATGGGCTGATAGGAGGTGCTAGTCCTAACGTGGACGGGTTCGATTTCTCAGAATTGATGGAACGTGGAGTCCTGACGTGGACATTTCCTCAAGTTGACGATATATGTTAGTCCTAACATGGACAGGTTCGATTTTTCAGAATTGTTGGAATATGGAGTCCTGACGTGGACATTTCTTCCAGTTTGACGGTATGTGTTAGTCCTAACGTGGACAACTTCGAGTTCTCGGTATTGATTGAGTGTAGGGTCCTGACGTGGACCAATTTATCCTTCGTTGTGTTGTGGGCAAAGTATGAGTCCTGACGTGGACAAGTCTTATTTCCCCAGCAAGTCGAAGACGCGCAAGTCCTGACGTGGACAAGTTTATTTCTTCAGCAGGTTGAGTCCTTACGTGGAAAGATGTGATTCCTTACGTGGAAAGATTGAGTCCTTACGTGGACATATCAAGTTGGAGTCCTGACGTGGACAGATCGAGGTTGTGTTTCCTTACGCGGAAAGATTGGAGTCCTGACGTGGACAAACTAAGATAAGATTGTGTTTCCTTACGTGGAAAGAAAATAAGTTTGTTTCCTAACGTGGAAAGAAGGTTGTATTCCTTACGTGGAAAAAGAAGCATTCCTTACGTGGAAAGAGAGCATTCCTTACATGGAAGAAAAATAGTTTCCTTACGTGGAAAGAGTTGGAGATTCCTAACATGGAAAGATGGAGATTCCTTACGTGGGAAGACGAGTTTATTCCTAACGTGGAAAGATGGAGATTCCTTATGTGGAAAGACGAGTTTATTCCTAACGTGGAAAGATGAGATTCCTAACGGGGAAAAGAAGTGGTTTCCTTACGTGGAAAGATTGAGTCCTTACGCGGACATATCAAGATTGATTCCTGACGTGGAAAGAAAGAGATTATTCCTGACGTGGAAGAGTTTAGTCCTAACGCGGACAAATCCAGACGAAGTCTTATTCCTTACGTGGAAGAGAAAGATGTTATTCCTAACGTGGAAATGTTATTCCTAACGTGGACAGTGTTATTCCTAACGTGGAACGGTTATTCCTTACGTGGAAATGTTATTCCTAACGTGGACGGTGTTATTCCTAACGTGGAACGGTTATTCCTTACGTGGAAAGGTGAGTCCTAACGTGGACGGTGTTATTCTTAACATGGACGATGTTATTCCTAACATGGACAAGGTTATTCCTAACGTGGACAAGGTTATTCCTAATGTGGACAAGATGTTATTCCTAACATGGACGATTTATTCCTGATAAAATGCAGACGAGTCATCCCCAGCGAAGTCGCCGAGTTTTTCCGTGTTGACAACAGTTGGAGTCCTAACGTGGACGAAGTTTCCGATGATTCAATCTTTTTCTGGATGATGAGAAGAATCCCCAGCACGGTCGCACGAGATCAGTGGATTGCCGTAACAGTTAAATTCAGTCGATGAATGTCGTTCCCCAAGCAGTGGTGCAGTTTACTTCTGCGGCTGGCAAATTTCAGGGTTCCATTTGTATTCAACCATCTTCTACCTTTGAATGATCATAGGCTGGGCGCTCTTCAACCATTCAGGTCCAAGCTGCTTGAATAGGGGCAGCTGTTGCACCCTAAAATTTGACCAACCGGGTCTTGTATCTGGCTCGATGTTTCGACGCATGACCGCATTCGCATCTGCATATCGCATACAATGCATTCTTCATTTGTTTTGATTTTATCGGGATCACAGCTCTCGTCTCGCGTCTCAGGTGTTTTTTTTAATCAGTTTAGATGGATGGAATCGTGTTTTTGGGATATTTCGGTGCCCGTTTATTTTTACCGGCTATTTTGGTGTACTCTCGCGGTATTAACGGTGATTTTGTGCTATTTTTGTTCCTCTGGAAATTATTGTGATTTTTCTGGATTTTATTGACCATTTTAGATTTTAATAGCTTTTAAATCATCTTTTAGAATATTAATTGAATTTTTGAATATATTTTTAGATATAGAATATTAATAGGTTTTAATATTTCTAATAGTTTTTAGAATTTTAAATGGAATAAATAAATAGCATTTTCTCTTTTTAGAATATATTAGGTTTTAAATAGATTTTAAAATCATTTTAGAATAATAGAATAATATAGTTGTTTTTTTAATAGAAGTTCTATAGATTTTAATAGGTTTTAATAGAATATAGCTTTTCTTTTTTCTTTTTAATAGATAATATTTTAGATATAGATGATATAGCTTTTATAGGATTTTAAATAGAATTTTAATATAGAATATAGATTTTTCATTTTAATAAATGGTTAGATTTTTTTAATAGTTTTTTATATATATAGAATAATATAGAGTTTTATTTTAATAAATTTTCTTTTATAGAAGTTTAATTAGTGGGTTTATTAGAATTTTTTAGAGATTCATTAGAGTATTAGGTTTAATTGAGATCTTATTAGACAGTAATTAGGTTAATTATCAGTTAGTTAGTTAATTAGGATTAGATATTAATCAGGTTTTTAATCTTGGTTTTAATTCAGTTTTTTTGAGTTTTTGTGATGATTTTCGTTGGGCCCATTCATCAGCAGGCCCAGAGTTTCCTTTTTGTCCAGTTCAGAATAAGTCCAGAAGTTTCCAGAAAATTCCCGAAGGATCCAGAAATTCTCAGTCCTATATAGTCTCAGCATCGCCACGTGTTAACGAGGAGAGGACCCCACGTTACACCATTCCACGATGCCACGCATCACTCAGACTCTCCCTCTCTCTGCCACACCACCCAATACGTGGCATCCATGCACTAACACCTTCCCACTACCTTGCCACGTGCCTCCCTCCTAGCCCCCACCGGTTGCATGGCCGGCGGCCATGCAACCACCGTACCAGTCCATCGCCGGCGACACCAACCACTTCCGACCGCCGTACCGGTCACCGGAAACCCCAATTTCTACCCAGAACTCCGATCAACCTTCATCTTTCTCATCCAACCTTCATCCTTCTACCAGAAACGTCATCCCTTCTGATCAACCACCATCAACGTTTCGCCGGAAACATCATCAAGTTCATCCGTCAAGAACTCGTCATTCTTCTTCCGGATCTCCAACAAATTCCAAGATCATCAACTTTCATTCATCAATCGCCAGAAGATCTTCGTCGTTCAACAATACAAGAACGAACTCCAGAACATCTCCAGAATCGCTCCACCACTCATACGCTTTCTAGAAAGCTCTTCAAATCACCAACGCATTCATCCTTCAAGATCCTCATCAACATCTTCCAGATCTTCATCTGTAGCGTCTTTCCAGAAAGTTTCCCAGAAATTACCAAAGCGTCATCAATTTTCATCAAATGTTGAAGGAGCCATCAAGAATCAATAATGATGTTCATCGTTGAGGGTCAAGATCTACGAAGATCTTCGACGACCTTCGTCTCCGACGTTTTGTTTTTCAAATCATCTCCAGATTTCTCATCAAGAACATGAAACATCTTCAACTTTCCAGAAGAACATCTTCAAGGATCTTCAGCAACAACAACTTCATCGCCTTTCCAGTACTCGTAAGGTCAAACGTTCCCCAAGTTTTTCAAAGCGCATTCAGTTAAATCCATGAACATAGATCTTCACCAATCTTCAGGTTCGTGTCTTCTGAAGCAAGGTTGAGTGGTATAAACAGTGGAGAAAAATGATCGGAGTTTGTTGAACGAAGCTGAGTTAGGCGAAGGATCTTTGTTTGAGGGATTAACGGAGAGAGATGAGGGTGAAGATGGTGGTGGCGGCGGTTGGGAGAAAGATGGGGATTAGGGTTTCTCAGAGAGAAGAGTGGAAGGAAAGGAAGGACCGTGGGCCTACACACTTAAGGCCCAGTTGCGTTTTTGATTGCCTCACCCCTCATTTTTTTTTTCTGCCGTGAAGTGGGCTTCAGGCCCAACGAAGTCTTTGCTGCATATCACCTGCATTTTTTCCTCATACCCCCCCCCCCCCCCCCGTGTGTATTCTGTGTGACTGGGTGTTGCACCCCAAAATTTGCCCTCACAATACAAGACTTTGTGTTCCAAGAAGGTTCACAAGGTTCACAAAATTCACAATTGGTCAGAAGAGTTGACAATTCCCTCAGACAATGCACCTCCTAAGCAGTGCATCCAAAACTAGGGTTTTGACTTTAATCAGGCTAAATGGACTTCCAAGACTTCAAGTGAGCTTCATAACATCTTATATGTGTATAAGAACCCCCATGTCAAGTTTCAAGACTTTTCTCAAAAGTTTGCTCAGTCAGATGATCAGATAAGTCAAAAGCAGTCAATGCAGTTAAAAGGTCAAACTGAGGTCAACTGTGGTCAAACCAAAGTCAAACTTCATGATTTTTTTTTTGCCAACATCAAAGAGAGGTTGGGTGAGAAATATTATCATAATAACTGTAATACCCCAAATTTTGCCCTAAGATTTTTCGTCGCATTTCATTGCATTTAATCAATTACTAACAAATTTGTGTAGTCGTTTGACTTTTTGCAGGTAAATATCATATGGCATGCTTTTTTTTCTAAAAAGTAAAAATGGCACAATTGGCAGGAGGACATGTGTAAGGAGTTATGAGTGTGAGAGGTTGAGAGTTCGAATCTCACCTTTGTCATTTTTTTTGTTTGTTTTTTATTATTTTTACTCTAAATTTTTCTATCTTTCATTAAAAAAATAACAAAAATAGTTTTTTATTATTATTTAATTATTATTTTCGTATTTTAATTAAATCATTTTTTAAAATATTATTTTTTTCACTTTTTTCTAAATTATTCATAAAAATATCCAAAAAATCATAAAATAAAAAATATTGAAAAAAATTTTGTTCTTTTTATAATATTTTTTATTTTAGGAATCAATAGGATTATTAGTTTTTATTTTAAGTTTATTTTAATTATTTTAAATTATTTAAATTTTATTTTTTCTTAACTAATTATTTAGTTTGGGCTTTAAAATGGGCTTTAGGGACATTATTGACAATTTGGTGTTAACCCTAATTTGTTCCCTATATATACATGTGTTGCCTTGTTGGAAAAAAGGAGAGAATGAAAAAAACCTAAGAGGGGTGAGTGTCGTTTGCCGTTATTTAGTTTTCTTCTTCATCCATTACTATTGTTTCTTTTTCTTCATCGTTTACCGTTATTTCTTTTGCTTCATCTATTACTGTTGTTTCTTTTTCTTCATCTTTTACCGTTATTTCTTTTTCTTCATCTATTACCGTTATTTCTTTTTCTTTATCTATTACTGTTACGTTTATATATATATAATTTTTAAATTGTTAGAGTTTATATATATAAGATTTTTTCGAATTATGTCGATACGATGTTTGCACATTTGTGTGCATGACGCGTGACATTTGTGTTAGTTCGATCTGGTTGCGATGATCGCATTTTTGTGTGAGCAATAATACTATTTTTTGCTTAATTTCTTTTTCTTTGCGATAAATTTTATTTTGTCCGATTTAGATCTGGTTGCGATGAGCGCATTTCTGCGTTAGCAACATTGTTGGGTTATTTGGCACATTTAAAATTCATTATTGCTTTATTATTATTATTATTATTATTATTATTATTATTATTATTATTATTATTATTATCATTATTTATTATTATTATCATTATTATCATTATTATTACCATTATTATTATTATTGTTATCATTAATTTATTAAAATTTGTTATAATATAAAAATCTGTTTTTTAAAATAAATAACATTAACATCTTTTCCAAATTAATATGAAAACCTATTATTTTTAAGAAAAACTTTTTTTTAGATAAATTTAAAATAATAACTAAAATCTTTTTTTTAAAATAATAACTAGAACCGTTATTTATTTTATTTTATTATTGTTCAATTCAAATTTCATTATCATATTGTATCTGCTCCTCTCATGTAACCTCGCGAACTTAACAATCGCTCTTTAAATTCTGCCTTTAAATTTCTGCTTGCATGGTTTAAATTATGACATTATCTCTCTGTTTGCATGATTCAATTATCTCACGCGTTTACTATTATTTCTGTCACATTGCACACATCCGAAGGTTAGGTCTAACTGTTTGGCCGCCGCGCCAATAGTCCGTAAAACTTCACACATTCAATTTCAAATCCTCAAAACTACAAACTACAAACCCTAATTTTCACAAATGCCTCGCCGCAGGCAAAATTACAATTTTACCCTTAGCATTAGGTCAAAGAGCCGCCGCGCTCATTTTAGGGTTTCCCGCTGTGGAATCCCTAATTTAACCCTAATTACAACTTAACATTTCAACGTAGAGATTTGGAGTTTCTACACTCCACGTAAGCGTGTCCTTAAGATGCGTTTATTCCCCTTGAGACCTTGACCACAGTCAAGAAGTTTCTAACCTCCCTTTTGAGGGGAACTACGATTACTCTGATTCCACTCCCGTAAGGATACGTAGGCACAAGATGCGATGTCTTGCCGAGTAAACTTAGAATTAACCCCCTTTATTATTTATTATTGCTTATTTATATTTTATTTATCTTTGCTATTTAATTATTTTGCTTATTATTTTGTAATTGTTTCTTGGATGTAAAGTTGTTTAATTATTTAATTATTATTATGGTTAGTAATTAGGGAGTGTAACAACATGTATGTAATATTAAAATAAATTTAGATCACTTTTAAATAAAGATAATTAAAATAAACACGTCACACACGTAAGTCGATTTTAATCGCCGTCTCACTTCCTAAGGATATCCCTCAAGTTGCCTACGAATAATGGTTAAGTGGGGTGTATAAAGCAAGTCACTCAAATAGAAAAATCATCAAAGTCCCTTATGGTTGCCTTTACGAATCGAGTCCCTTTCGAAAAATGATGATGGTCCCTTATATGTGCTTATTACATCCCACAATGGCCTTCAAAGTCAAATTGTCCCTCACATATCCCTTAACATCCAAAGTAAGGACTACCTACTCCATTATAGTAGGGATAGTCTTACTAAAGGAAAGAATGAAGAATAAGAAAGACCCTAAAACATTAGGGTAGGCTACTCCTAGATACTTGCTCACTTCAAAACTTTTTCACACTTAAACAAATTTCCAACAAAATTTTCAAACAAGTTTTTTTCACATCCATACACGGATTATTATTAAACTATTCTGAAATTTTTTGCTATTCACACATTACACTTTCAAAACAATTCAAAAGTGAGCTTAAGTACCTAAGAGCCCATGGATAACCATGGATGAAAAGGGTGCTAACACCTTCCCTTTTCATAACCTACCCCCCGGACCCAAAATATTCTCTAAGGTCTTTCCTGTTCTTTTATAACCTTTCCTTATGGATAAAATAAAAGTCGGTGGCGACTCTTGCTATCCGCAACATTGTTTAAAGTCAGTTCTCCCACCGTGTTACAGAACTGGCGACTCTGCTGGGGATCTATTTAAGAGGGGTACCCTTAGGAATTAAGATCACTTTAAATTGTTTGCCTTGTTTGCTTTATTATTATATTGTTGGGGTGCTCTTATGTGTGAAAGGTCCTAACCCGGATCTAGTGTACCTTAGGTAAATGGCAATAGACCAAGGAAACTGTACGACGTATATCGATACGGTTGATCTGGTGGCCATAGTTAGTGCGACTTCTTGGTTGGTGCTTATATTCCTTAAGTCAAGTTGAGGATAATATTGAGGCTGCCATATGTTGTCAATGCACTAACTGACTTTTAGAACCCTAGTTAACTCATCTTGGCCTTTAGAAAGTAGTGAGGTAACCGGCTTTGGTGCAGACTGAGGTTGGTTGACACTCGATACTACGCTCATTGAGATCTTAAACTTGGAGGGTTTTGGTTGGCAAGTAAGTTGCCTTCTGAACAACCACCCTTGTGAAGGATCAATGATATTGAGATCCCTTAGAACCTGGTTACTTTTGTAGGACAGGATGAACCATCTAACTTCAGGGGAGGGTACTTGCCTTTGAACCTCATGCAAGCCTTTAAACCTAGGGCTATGGTGTGACTTGTTTGTGTGTGCCACATGTTTGTGATTGAGCATGACATCATGACATCATCATGCATCATAAGCATATCATTTTCCCTAACCATTTCAAGGACCAAAGGATTTATCTTTGTTCTTTGTTGCAGGTCATGGCTTCTGCTCGTAGAAACACCATCAGGATCAACTTTGTAGGGATACCTGCTAAGCTCAAGGAGTTGGTTTTCCTAGTGCCTGATCATTCCCAGTTCAACAAGAGACATGGTCACTTATTGGATCTAGTCACTTCAGGGTTCAGTGAAGACATGATGAGTGTGTTGTTTCAGTTCTTTGACCCTAAGCACCATTGCTTTACATTTCCTGATTATCAGTTAGTTCCAACCATGGAGGAGTTCTCTAAACTTCTGGGTATCCCTGTTCTTGATCAGAAACCATTCACAGGTTTGGAGAAGGAGCTTAAACCTGAAGTTATTGCTGCAGCTCTACATCTGAAGAAGTCTGACATTGTTCTAGAGACGAGAAGCGGAGTCAAGGGTATTCTTGCCAAGGTATTAATGGATAAAACTCAAATGTTCTTGAAGGCCATGAGCTATGATGCTTTTGAGGAGATCTTAGCCTTGCTGATATATGGCTTAGTGTTGTTCCCCAATCCAGATCAGTTCATAGATGTTCATGCCATCAACATTTTCCTGAGTCACAATCCAGTGCCTACATTGCTTGGAGACATCCTACATTCTCTTCACACCCGTACTACAAGGGCAAGAGGAACTTTGATGTGCTGCATACCTTTGCTCTCTAGGTGGTTTATTTCTCACCTTCCTCGCTCAGTAATGAAGAATGAGCAAGGGTTCAGATGGTCCAAGAGGATCATGTCACTATCTCACTCAGACATTCATTGGTGCTCCAGATCTATGGAGAATGTCACCATCATTGACCGTTGTGGGGAGTTTCCTAATGTGCCACTTCTAGGCATAAGAGGAGGCATCACCTACAACCCATCTCTAGCTTTACGACAGTTTGGTTACGCCCGGAGCGATGGTCCACATGACATGTTGATTCAGGGCATTGTGTTTGACTACGACAACGATCTTCAGGGTTACCGTCAGAGATTCATACGAGCTTGGGGAAAGGTAAACAGGATTGACAGCAAGACACTGGAGCCTAAGTACACCATTCCTATGGAGGCTTATCTCAGATGGGTACGATTTCGTGCTCAGACACTCATGATGCCATATCCTGCCATCCTACCAGTTACCATGGAACCTGTTGCTGAAGGAGACACAGCTTATACCATCCTTCACCCAGACATGCCTACTGATATGGAAGACTTGCAGAGATCATGGATCCAACTGAAAGAGCAAAGGGATACTTTCGAGGCTCATTACAAAGCAAGCCAAGCAAGGATCCTAGAGCTAACAAAGCTACTTCATGAGGAACGAAACCTCAACTCATACCTCAACACAAAGAGGAAACGTCCATGGGAGACTTAAAACCCCATCTTTTGTACTTATTTCGTTTTCATTTTTTGTAAGCCTAAAAGGCAAAACAAGTTATTACTAATAAAAAGTTACTTTCTTGTTTGTTTAAGCAAATTTAAATCCTGCGGTCCTTGAAAACATTGCATATGCATTCCCATATCATTGCATCACAGGTTTATAATTGTGCACAGGTTTCTCATCTTCTCGCTGTTTATTTCAGCAATGGCTCTTGAACAATCAGTTAAGGATCTCCAGGCACAGAATGCACAGTTCCAAGAGCTGATCCTGAACCTATCCAAGGGGCAGGATGAATTGAAGACACTGCTGGCCAAGAAGACTAAGAAGGCTAGAAGGTCTGCTGGGTTGCTCAACATGGGAAGAAGGTTCAAAGGTCCTGTCAGGACCAAGAAACAGGTTGAAGACTATGAATCTGAAGAATCTGAGCAGGAGAGAGGCAGTCTCCACAACACTATGGGGGACTCTGATTCTGAGGCTAACTACTACCATGAGCCTAACGAAGACAAATTCAAGATGCTGGTGGATAGAATGGATGCTATGGAATTACAGAAATCATCTGGGCTGGATTTTGAGGATTTGAGCTTGATATCTGGGGTGGTCATACCCATTGGGTTCAAAGTTCCTACATTTGTTGTCTATGATGGGGTCTCTTGTCCCAAATTGCATCTGAGGTCTTATGTCAGAAGAATGCAACCCCACACTGCTGATAAAAAGTTGTGGATCCATTTCTTTCAAGAGAGTTTATCTGGAGCTCAGCTAGAGTGGTATTATCAGTTGGAGAGTGTCAACATCAGAGATTGGAATGACCTTGCTGAAGCTTTCTACAAGCAGTATCAATACAATGCTGACTTAGCCCCCACTCGCATGCAGCTTCAAAGCATGTCTATGGGTGCCAAAGAAAGCTTTAAGGAGTATGCTCAGAAGTGGAGAGACTTAGCTGGAAGAGTTCAACCCCCTTTGACTGATAGGGAGTTGGTTGATATGTTCATGTGTACGCTGAATGGTCCGTTTTACAGTCATCTCATTGGAAGCTCATCATCTGGCTTCACTGAGTTGATCATGACAGGAGAGCGAGTAGAGAATGGTATCAAGAGTGGTAAGATCCAAGTGGGCACTTCTTCATCAGGTGCTGCAAAGAAGCCTCCCACTGGGAAGAGAGAATCTAATGCTGTGTATGGTCAGCTTGATCGTAACAGAAGGCATCAGTCTGTTAGTACAGTTCATATTTCAAATCCAACTCCTGCAACAACAGAGCAGCCTCAAGGCAACCAACAGAGGGCTAGAAGATAGTTCACGAAGATCAACATGTCAATGGCTCAGGCATTGCAACACTTGTTGAAGGCTGAACTTATTACCCTGAGGGAGGCTCCTCAGAATCCCAATGTTACCTCTCCCAAGTACAATCCCAATGCACGATGTGCATATCATTCAAACTGTCCAGGACATGATACTAATAACTGCTGGGTCTTGAAGAACAAAATTCAGGATATGATTGATGCTGGAGAAATTGAGTTTGATCCACCAGGTACTCCAAATGTGATTACAGCTCCAATGCCAAACCACGAGAAGACTGTCAACGCCATTGATGAAGATATTGATGAAGATCTGCATGTCTATTCAGTTATGGAGTTGAACACACCATTGTCTGTTATCAAAAAGAGGTTAGTACAAGCTGGGATCTTTCCAGGTTGTCATGAAGATTGTCTATATTGTACCTATAAGCCGGATAGTTGCTTCATTTTGAGAGATGGGATTCAACGTCTCATGGATAAATATACTATAGTGTTTGAAAGAAGACCAGCATCTGTAGAAAGTATGGTGGATCATCTGACTCAGGGTAAGAAGATTGAAGAGGTTGACATGGTTGACAAAGTACCACTAAGAATCACTTCAAAGGGTCCCATTAAAATCACTCATCAGGGCCCAATCAAGATTACTGCTGAAGGTCCTGTGAAAGTTGTTGCTGAAGCCAGAGTAGCTCCTCTGATCATTACTACTCCTGGTCCTATCCCTTATACATCTGACAAAGCTGTGCCTTGGCACTATGGGTCTGATGTTTACATCCATGGTGTCAAGCAGGAGCCTTTACCTGATATGCCTGTTGACATTGATAATATTGCTGGATCTAGCAAGATCACTCGTAGTGGAAGAGTCTTCTCTCCTCCAGTTGCTTCTAAGAGTGCAGTTACTCCTGCTGTTACTTCCACCACTGATGCTCGGGGCAAGGGTCCTGTTATTGAGCCTGTATCCACTGATGTGCCAGCTGCCGATGACCTCTCTAAGCAGATGGAAGAAGTATTGAAAATCATTCGCAAGAGTGATTATGATATTGTTGATCAGCTGGGGCATACTCCCTCAAAGATTTCTATGCTCTCCCTGTTATTATGTTCTGAGGCTCATGCCAAGTCATTGATCAAGTTTCTAAAGATGGCTCATGTACCCAGTGCAATTTCTGTGGACCAGTTTGAGAATTGTGTTGCTCACCTGACCTATGACAACGGGTTAGGATTTTCTGATGCTGACTTGACCCCTGCCAAGAGGGATCATAACAGGGCCTTGCATATTTCAATTGAATGCAGGGGCACTACCCTGTCTCATGTGCTGATAGACAATGGTTCCTCTCTGAATGTGTTGCCTAAGGAAGTCCTGAACAAGCTGAGTCCTGAAGATACGGTATTGAAGCCCAGTAATATTGTGGTAAAGGCTTTTGATGGTTCTAGAAGAGTAGTGCATGGGGAAATTGATCTTCCAATCAAGGTTGGCTTTCAGGTGTTTACTGCTACATTCTATGTGATGGATATTCGTCCTTCGTACTCATGCCTGCTTGGTCGTCCCTGGATCCATGGGGCAGGTGCTGTGACCTCCACATTACATCAAAAGTTGAGATATCCGGTGAATGGAAAAGTTGTTACTGTCTTTGGAGAGGAAGAATACTTTGTCAGCCATGTAAACACTTTCAAGTATCTGGAAGTAGAAGGTGAATACATTGAAACTCCATGTCAGTCATTTGAAGTGGTTCCCTGGGCTGTTAAGGATTGTGTGACTCCTTCTGCTGTGAAGAAGTTTCCTGTGGTCATCAGAAACCCTCCAACAATGGGAATGGCCTCCCTCAATGATGCAAAAGCTGTGGTGGAAGAAGGTGGTTGTACTATTTGGGGTCAGCTTCCTGATATTCCATACAAGTCTGACAAGTTTGGTTTGGGTTTCACTGCAGAGTCCCAGAAGGCTGTTCGTCGTGCTCGTGCTGTTCGTATCACCAATCAAGGGGTTATCAATGCTGTGGGAGATCAAGATGAAGACTACAACTTGGAGGCATGGATTTTTCCTACTGTGGGTGCTGGACTCAATAATTGGAAAGCTGAAGATGTTATCCCTATCTCCTTTAGTCAGGAGTAAATACTATTACTGTGTTATGTTTTTAAATTTATAATTTCTGGAACAATTAAAACTTTCAAGCCATGTGCCTTACCCGGGGCACAATGGTGTGCTTGTTACGGGTCATCATTTCATTTGCATACTTCATTCAATAAAATCAGTGGACGTTTCGTTTTCGTAAATATTGTGCTCCTTGTCTTTCTTTTTCTTTTATTTTTGCTTTATCAGCTATGTGTTCTTACACACACCCACGTCACTAAAATGCAGATCCTCATCCACTCTGGATCCAGTTGATAACAGTTCTACTATTGCCAATTACAATTTCGAGAATCCGATCTATCAAACTGAAGACGGAAACGAGGACGATTGTGAAATACCTGTAGAGCTTGCTAGGTTGTTACAACAAGAAGAGAAAGCTATACAGCCACATGAAGAGCCAGTCGAAGTTGTGAATCTGGGAACTGAAGAAAACAGAAAAGAGGTCAAGATAGGGGCTGATTTAGAGGACAGTGTCAAGAGCAGGTTGATTCAGATGCTACGTGACTATGTGGAGATCTTTGCTTGGTCTTATGAAGATATGCCAGGGTTGGATACAGACATTGTGGTTCACCGTTTGCCAGTGAAAGAAGATTGTCGTCCAAAGAAGCAGAAGGTTCGTCGTATGCGTCCTGAAATGTCAGAAAAAATCAAAGCAGAGGTAATGAAACAGTTCAATGCAGGGTTCTTGGCCGTAACTTCTTATCCTCAGTGGGTTGCAAATGTGGTACCAGTTCCTAAGAAAGATGGTAAGGTACGTATGTGTGTAGACTACAGAGATCTGAACAAGGCTAGCCCTAAAGACGACTTTCCACTTCCTCATATCGATATTCTGGTAGACAACACTGCTCAGCATAAGGTATTCTCTTTTATGGATGGTTTCTCTGGTTACAATCAAATCAAGATGGCACCTGAAGATATGGAGAAGACAACATTTGTGACACAGTGGGGCACCTTTTGCTATAAGGTAATGCCATTTGGTTTGAAGAATGCAGGGGCAACATATCAGCGTGCTATGGTGGCTTTGTTTCATGATATGATTCATCATGAGATAGAGGTATATGTGGATGATATGATAGCCAGATCTCAGAATGAAGAGCAACATCTTGATCATCTGCACAAGTTGTTTGAGAGGTTGAAGAAATACAGGTTGAGATTAAATCCAAACAAGTGTACTTTTGGAGTTAGATCTGGAAAGCTCCTGGGTTTCATTGTCAGTGGAAAAGGTATTGAAGTGGATCCTGCAAAAGTGAAAGCTATACGAGAGATGCCAGCTCCCCGTACTGAGAAGGAGGTTAGAGGTTTCTTGGGACGATTGAACTACATTGCAAGATTTATTTCCCAATTAACTACCATCTGTGAGCCAATCTTCAAGTTGTTGAAGAAAGATCAGATGATGGAATGGAATGATGAGTGCCAGACTGCCTTTGATGAAATCAAGAGATATTTGCTAGAACCTCCAATTTTAATGCCACCAGTTGATGAAAGACCCTTGATTATGTATTTAACAGTATTAGACAACTCAATGGGGTGTGTATTGGGGCAACATGACGAGTCTGGTCGAAAAGAGCAGGCAATATACTACCTTAGCAAAAAGTTTACCGACTGTGAAACAAGATACTCACTGCTCGAGAAAACTTGCTGCGCTTTGGCATGGGCTGCTCGCCGACTAAGACAGTATATGTTGACCCATACTACCTTGTTGATTTCGAAGATGGATCCAACCAAGTACATATTTGAGAAACCTGCTCTTTCCGGAAGAATTGCAAGATGGCAAATGATCTTGACGGAATATGATATACAGTATACTACTCAGAAGGCCATTAAGGGGAGTGTTGTTGCTGATCATTTGGCTCATCAAGCAGTAGATGATTACCAGTCAATGAATTTTGAGTTCCCTGATGAAGACATTATGTCTGTTACCAAAGAACCTGGACAATATGAGGGACCATTTGTAGTCAAGACAGTGTTCTCAGGAGGTGCCATGATACTGACTACAATGGATGGTGAAGACTTCCCACAACCTGTAAACGCAGACATAGTTAAAAAATACTACGCATAAAAAGAGACCCGCTAGGTTGACAGGCCTAGGCAAAAATAAGGGCATCCCGGCAAACCAAAAGGGTTTGGGCAAAAATTAGGGATATATATATAAAAAGATGTACACCCGGCAAGTCGAAAACCTGAAAAGGCGGCTTGGGCAAAAAAGGGTATCCCGGTGGATTGAAAACCTGAAAGGGCAATCCAGGCAAAAGTTAGGGATTAAAGCGTATGACTATGTCTCGTTTGGATCACTCATGAAACTGCAACCAGTTGTACTACTTACTCAAGCTCAAACAGATAAAGCTCAATCCAATCGTTTCCGTCTCAACAGCAAGAAGATGAGATACTTGAGTGGCAATAGTAGAATTGAAACTCAATAGGATTATTTCCCACATAGCTGATTCTTTTTGTAAAACTTCATGACAAAATTCTCTTACTAGGGCTTATGTCTCCTTGTACAAACTTACCCGTGTATGGGTCACTTTTGATATAAATAAACTCCATCTTTTGAATCCAGATTTACTTTTACCCTATTTACATAAGCGAAACGTCCATTGGTTGTGTTTGAATGTATGTATGCCTTTGAATATGATTGATGTTTACCAGAAATGCATGTATGCTTTTAATATGATTGATGTTTACCAGAAATGCATGAAAATGCAGTAATAGTATTTACTAAGGACGAACGAGGGAAGGATTTCAACGAAGCTTCGCCGGTCCATCTTTACAAGACAGTTACAAACCATCAGTAGGACTAATCCATTTTCACAAAGTCTAATCTCCCCTGGAATTTATATCCATCTCTTTTATCCTCATACGGATATACGGGAAATTACTTTCCAATAAGGGCACGATGAACGAACACGGGATGTTATACTTATCCTACTATTAAACGAAAACGAAGGTTATCTATACCCTAATATCCCCAACAACGGGAGGTTATCTATACCTTGTTATCCCCAACAACGGGAGGTTATCTATACCTTGTTATCCCCAGCAGACGGAGGGTTATATATTCTTCAACAACGAATCGGGATTTATTTTCCTTGGCCAGCAGTTGTTATACAAGGATATCCAGACACTTCCAGCAGTGTCATATCATACATACATCATTTACATCATACCATAACATATATGTCTATAGTACATTACCTAAGTGCATCATGTCATACATGCATACATAAAGCATAAACTAATGTTGCTATACAGAATGCTACCTTGTTTTCAGGTTAATTATCCAACAAACAAGCTTATGATCTTTGGGACTGCTTTATTGTAACCTCAGGGTTACTTTATCCTCCTGATGAGCTTCTTATTACTTTGGGACTGCTTTATTGTAACCTCAGGGTTATTTTATCCTCCTGATAGCCTCTCATGACTTCAAGACTGCTTTAGAGCTACTGATTGCTCTATCCTCCTGAAATCATCCTATTACTTCAAGACTGCTTTAGAGCTATTCATTGCTCTATCCTCATGAGGTCATATTACTACTTCAAGACTGCTTTAGAGCTATTGATTGCTCTATCCTCCTGAAGCCATCTAATTATTTCAAGACTGCTTTAGAGCTATCCATTGCTCTATCCTCCTGAAATCATCCTATTACTTCAAGACTGCTTTAGAGCTATTCATTGCTCTATCCTCATGAGGTCATATTACTACTTCAAGACTGCTTTAGAGCTATTCATTGCTCTATCCTCCTGAAGCCATCTAATTATTTCAAGACTGCTTTAGAGCTATCCATTGCTCTATCCTCCTGAAATCATTACTTCAAGACTGCTTTAGAGCTATTGATTGCTCTATCCTCCTGAAGACATATCACATTATTACTTCAAGACTGCTTTAGAGCTATTGATTGTTCTATCCTCCTGAAGACATATTACATTATTATTTCAAGACTGCTTTAGAGCTATCCGTTGCTCTATCCTCCTGAAATCATTACTTCAAGACTGCTTTAGAGCTATTGATTGCTCTATCCTCCTGAAGACATATCACATTATTACTTCAAGACTGCTTTAGAGCTATTGATTGCTCTATCCTCCTGAAGACATATCACATTATTATTTCGAGACTGCTTTAGAGTTATCCATTGCTCTATCCTCCTGAAATCATTACTTCAAGACTGCTTTAGAGCTATTGATTGCTCTATCCTCCTGAAGACATATCACATTATTATTTCAAGACTGCTTTAGAGCCATTCATTGTTCTATCCTCCTGAAATCATTACTTCAAGACTGCTTTAGAGCTATTGATTGCTCTATCCTCCTGAAGACATATTACATTATTATTTCAAGACTGCTTTAGAGCTATCCGTTGCTCTATCCTCCTGAAATCATTACTTCAAGACTGCTTTAGAGCTATTGATTGCTCTATCCTCCTGAAGACATATTACATTATTATTTCAAGACTGCTTTAGAGCTATCCGTTGCTCTATCCTCCTGAAATCATTACTTCAAGACTGCTTTAGAGCTATTGATTGCTCTATCCTCCTGAAGACATATCACATTATTACTTCAAGACTGCTTTAGAGCTATTGATTGCTCTATCCTCCTGAAGACATATCACATTATTATTTCAAGACTGCTTTAGAGCCATTCATTGTTCTATCCTCCTAAAATCATATCATTGCTTCAAGACTGCTTTAGGGTTATCACTATTGATTGCTCTATCCTCATGAAGACATGCTGTTACATCAGTATTACTCCAGACTCCTGACAGTTCTCATTATACTACTGAAGAACTTTCCCCTAGTGGCATCTTTAAGCCCACTCAATCATGTTCAACCAACCATCAATATCACTCCATGCACTGGTGAGTGCAAATTTTTGGGCTTTTGTGTTCAATCCCCTTCAACCTTCCAGGTTACGACTGGCAAATATACCAATCTAACCCCTCAGGTTTCAGAAAATTGAACAGGGGCAGCTGTTGCACCCCAAAATTTGCCCTCACAATACAAGACTTTGTGTTCCAAGAAGGTTCACAAGGTTCACAAAATTCACAATTGGTCAGAAGAGTTGACAATTCCCTCAGACAATGCACCTCCTAAGCAGTGCATCCAAAACTAGGGTTTTGACTTTAATCAGGCTAAATGGACTTCCAAGACTTCAAGTGAGCTTCATAACATCTTATATGTGTATAAGAACCCCCATGTCAAGTTTCAAGACTTTTCTCAAAAGTTTGCTCAGTCAGATGATCAGATAAGTCAAAAGCAGTCAATGCAGTTAAAAGGTCAAACTGAGGTCAACTGTGGTCAAACCAAAGTCAAACTTCATGATTTTTTTTTTGCCAACATCAAAGAGAGGTTGGGTGAGAAATATTATCATAATAACTGTAATACCCCAAATTTTGCCCTAAGATTTGTCGTCGCATTTCATTGCATTTAATCAATTACTAACAAATTTGTGTAGTCGTTTGACTTTTTGCAGGTAAATATCATATGACATGCATTTTTTTTCTAAAAAGTAAAAATGGCACAATTGGCAGGAGGACATGTGTAAGGAGTTATGAGTGTGAGAGGTTGAGAGTTCGAATCTCACCTTTGTCATTTTTTTTGTTTGTTTTTTATTATTTTTACTCTAAATTTTTCTATCTTTCATTAAAAAAATAACAAAAATAGTTTTTTATTATTATTTTCGTATTTTAATTAAATCATTTTTTAAAATATTATTTTTTTCACTTTTTTCTAAATTATTCATAAAAATATCCAAAAAATCATAAAATAAAAAATATTGAAAAAAATTTTGTTCTTTTTATAATATTTTTTATTTTAGGAATCAATAGGATTATTAGTTTTTATTTTAAGTTTATTTTAATTATTTTAAATTATTTAAATTTTATTTTTTCTTAACTAATTATTTAGTTTGGGCTTTAAAATGGGCTTTAGGGACATTATTGACAATTTGGTGTTAACCCTAATTTGTTCCCTATATATACATGTGTTGCCTTGTTGGAAAAAAGGAGAGAATGAAAAAAACCTAAGAGGAGTGAGTGCCGTTTGCCGTTATTTAGTTTTCTTCTTCATCCATTACTATTGTTTCTTTTTCTTCATCGTTTACCGTTATTTCTTTTCCTTCATCTATTACTGTTGTTTCTTTTTCTTCATCTTTTACCGTTATTTCTTTTTCTTCATCTATTACCGTTATTTCTTTTTCTTTATCTATTACTGTTACGTTTATATATATATAATTTTTAAATTGTTAGAGTTTATATATATAAGATTTTTTCGAATTATGTCGATACGATGTTTGCACATTTGTGTGCATGACGCGTGACATTTGTGTTAGTTCGATCTGGTTGCGATGATCGCATTTTTGTGTGAGCAATAATACTATTTTTTGCTTAATTTCTTTTTCTTTGCGATAAATTTTATTTCGTCCGATTTAGATCTGGTTGCGATGAGCGCATTTCTGCGTTAGCAACATTGTTGGGTTATTTGGCACATTTAAAATTCATTATTGCTTTATTATTATTATTATTATTATTATTATTATTATTATTATTATTATTATTATTATTATTATTATTATTATTATTATTATTATCATTATTTATTATTATTATCATTATTATCATTATTATTACCATTATTATTATTATTGTTATCATTAATTTATTAAAATTTGTTATAATATAAAAATCTGTTTTTTAAAATAAATAACATTAACATCTTTTCCAAATTAATATGAAAACCTATTATTTTTAAGAAAAACTTTTTTTTAGATAAATTTAAAATAATAACTAAAATCTTTTTTTTAAAATAATAACTAGAACCGTTATTTATTTTATTTTATTATTGTTCAATTCAAATTTCATTATCATATTGTATCTGCTCCTCTCATGTAACCTCGCGAACTTAACAATCGCTCTTTAAATTCTGCCTTTAAATTTCTGCTTGCATGGTTTAAATTATGACATTATCTCTCTGTTTGCATGATTCAATTATCTCACGCGTTTACTATTATTTCTGTCACATTGCACACATCCGAAGGTTAGGTCTAACTGTTTGGCCGCCGCGCCAATAGTCCGTAAAACTTCACACATTCAATTTCAAATCCTCAAAACTACAAACTACAAACCCTAATTTTCACAAATGCCTCGCCGCAGGCAAAATTACAATTTTACCCTTAGCATTAGGTCAAAGAGCCGCCGCGCTCATTTTAGGGTTTCCCGCCGTGGAATCCCTAATTTAACCCTAATTACAACTTAACATTTCAACGTAGAGATTTGGAGTTTCTACACTCCACGTAAGTGTGTCCTTAAGATGCGTTTATTCCCCTTGAGACCTTGACCACAGTCAAGAAGTTTCTAACCTCCCTTTTGAGGGGAACTACGATTACTCTGATTCCACTCCCGTAAGGATACGTAGGCACAAGATGCGATGTCTTGCCGAGTAAACTTAGAATTAACCCCCTTTATTATTTATTATTGCTTATTTATATTTTATTTATCTTTGCTATTTAATTATTTTGCTTATTATTTTGTAATTGTTTCTTGGATGTAAAGTTGTTTAATTATTTAATTATTATTATGGTTAGTAATTAGGGAGTGTAACAACATGTATGTAATATTAAAATAAATTTAGATCACTTTTAAATAAAGATAATTAAAATAAACACGTCACACACGTAAGTCGATTTTAATCGCCGTCTCACTTCCTAAGGATATCCCTCAAGTTGCCTACGAATAATGGTTAAGTGGGGTGTATAAAGCAAGTCCCTCAAATAGAAAAATCATCAAAGTCCCTTATGGTTGCCTTTACGAATCGAGTCCCTTTCGAAAAATGATGATGGTCCCTTATATGTGCTTATTACATCCCACAATGGCCTTCAAAGTCAAATTGTCCCTCACATATCCCTTAACATCCAAAGTAAGGACTACCTACTCCATTATAGTAGGGATAGTCTTACTAAAGGAAAGAATGAAGAATAAGAAAGACCCTAAAACATTAGGGTAGGCTACTCCTAGATACTTGCTCACTTCAAAACTTTTTCACACTTAAACAAATTTCCAACAAAATTTTCAAACAAGTTTTTTTCACATCCATACACGGGTTATTATTAAACTATTCTGAAATTTTTTGCTATTCACACATTACACTTTCAAAACAATTCAAAAGTGAGCTTAAGTACCTAAGAGCCCATGGATAACCATGGATGAAAAGGGTGCTAACACCTTCCCTTTTCATAACCTACCCCCCGGACCCAAAATATTCTCTAAGGTCTTTCCTGTTCTTTTATAACCTTTCCTTATGGATAAAATAAAAGTCGGTGGCGACTCTTGCTATCCGCAACATTGTTTAAAGTCAGTTCTCCCACCGTGTTACACTGGGCTGGGCCCAATTTGTTGTTTTTGTTTGTCTTACTGGCTAACCCCCCCATGTACCAATATACCCCCTTCCCCTTTAGTATTTTGTTTTTGTTTTTTTTCTTTATTATAGTGCAGGGAGAATATTTTGCAAATACATGAAAAAAAAGAATATTAAAGGAAAAAGTATGGTGAAAAGAAAAAATATTGAGAAATAGTTGAAAAAGTGAAGAAAAATATAGAGAAAATATTAGAAAAAATAAAGAAATATTTGAAAAAAAGAATTTGAAAAAAGAAAAAGGAGAGAAAATATGGTGAAAAAATATATAGAAAAATAATGGAGGAAAAATACATAGGAAAAAAATGAAAAAAATGTATGAAGAAGATATGAAGAAAAAAAAAAGAATTTGGAAAAGAAGCATGAAAAAAAGAAAAGAAGAAAATAGTTGGAAAATAGCAAAAAATATTAGATGTAATATTTTTTAGGATTTATTTTTTTAGAGGTAATTTTAGAAGTCCACTTGTTAGGGGACTTTTTTTTTTATTTTTTCAGCATAGGATAGGATAGTATTTCCTAGGAGATTTATTTTCAGTATTCACCCATTGTAATCATTTTTCAGAATGTTAATAAAACGAGATTTGAGCTGTGGTCCCGAAGTAGCCGAACTACAGCTGCTCTGATTTCTCGTACCAGACGAGAATATGTAGGCATAGGATGCGATATCCTAGCGAGCACACTAACGACTAACTTTCTGTTCTCTCGCTGCTGTGCGATCGAGACTTTCCTGCTGACGACTAATTGTTACCCTTTTTCTCTCTTGCTCGAGTGCATTTGAGACCAAACCCTAGTTTTGCCCATAGGTTCCCGACCTTTGAAACCAGTTTGATTTTCTCACTGCTGTGTGAGAATACCCTGTTTAGTCGTAGTTAGCCCGAACTACGCAAGGCTCTGATCTTCCATGCAGTGTGGAAGTACGTAGGCACAAGACGCGAGGCCTTGGCGAGCCATTTTCCCTGTAGTCCCGAACTACGTTGACTCTGACTTTCTCTCTTGAGAATACGTAGGCATAGAGTGCGACGCTCTATCGAGTCAATTCCCTTCTGTTTAGATTTAGCAGCCGTAGATAGATTGTTTTTGCATCCTTTAGACAACCCAAGCAAGCGTGGATCCCGTCGAGTACGACGGACGTGAGGGGTGCTAATACCTTCCCCTTGCGTAACCGACTCCCGAATCCAGGTTTTGGTTGCGATGACCATACCTTTCCCGTGTTGTGCGAGGTTTACTCTGAGCGTTTCCTTTCCCTCCCGTGGGATAAATAACGCGCGGTGGCGACTCTTCTGTTCAGCCGGCGCCGATTTTCGCAGTAGCGACATTAACCTCATGGTGTTAACCGGTTAACATTGTGAAAAGTAGCCAAAAAACATGCAGCAAGCAGTGTTAATCGGTTAACACTAGGAGGTTAACCGATTAACACTAGGACATAATAAAAAATTCAGCAATTAAAATCACTTTTCAACTGGTAATCAATTATCCAATCATCCTAATGAATAAGCAATTAATTGTGCATAAAAATTATGTCAAATAACAACAATCAAACATTAATTGGATCCAACAAACACCAAAATCAATAATCAAAACAAACAATGGATCCAATAACACCAATAAACCAATTATCTACATTGTAAAATGCAATATTAAGCAAAATCAAAGCTAAATCTAGAAATTATCAACCTACAAAGCTAAGATTTGCTTTGGTGAGTGTTGTTAAGCTGAAATTCACATATCCAAGCAAGAAATCCAAGGGTTTATGAAGCTCTAGCAAGAAAACTTGAAGATATAAGTAATAATCAACAAATAAGCAAAAGCTCTTCAAAAAGTGATTCCACCAACTTGATTAAGATCCAAGTGAATTACAAAACCAAAATTCAACCAAAGATGATGATGTAATGGAGGTTTAGCTCAAGAATACACAAATTATAATGTACAATTTGTGAAGCTTTTGGCTATGGAGCTTTTGTGAGGGTTTTGGAATGAGAGAAAACTTTAGAGAATTAGAATGAGATGTATCGAAAAATCAGAAAACGAGTGAATGTTTGAGAGGTTTAGAGTAAATTGATTTAAGTATGGTTTAAGTTAGGAGTGTAAATGAGGTTTGGAGTATGGATTAGTATTAGGAGTGGAATTAGAAATGGAAATGTTTGAATTTTTGGAGGGAAGTGAAACTAATTTTGAATAATGAATCAAATTTTGAATCAATTCTAGATCCTTCTATTAGTATAAAAGTGGATTCAAGTGATCAAAGTGAGTTGAAATTTGTTGTAGTGCTGAAACTGAACTTTCTAGGTAAAAAATACACATGTTAATCGATTAACTATTTTCTAGGCAAAATGTGTTAATTGGTTAACACATGAAAAAATTGAATTTTCTTGGCACCATAAGGAGGGAAACCTGGAGAATCAACTGTTGCCTCCATAACTTTTGATCAATGCAATTTTTGGACTTACTTTCTTCTACAAAATTGAAGTTCATGATTTCCTCTTTAGTTTGACTGCAAATTTGCCTCATTTGGATCAAAGACAAGGAAGTTATGAATATTTCAAGATAGTCCCACAAACACAAATCCTACATAAAACCCTGATTTAGCAGCTTCTTCTGATTTCACGATTTCTCCTTATTCCTCTTAAACAATCTTCATAATACCATGGATGATGACTTGAAATGCCCAAATATGACCCTAAAACTCAAGGGTTTACTTTTGTATGGCGTCAGTTGACTTTATGACCAGATGAATTTAATTCCTCCTCTACCCACTTCAGAAACTCTTGGAACAACTTGTGATGAACCATGAGGCTAATGTAGATCCTTTGAGATGTATGTTGACCCCTAGAACCTTGTCTTGCTCAAGAAAATAATCACAAGTAACCGTTGCACAAAACCCTAGTTCAGAGCCACTAAGAGCCTAATCAGCTGAATCTCTTGAAATCCTTGAACCCTAATCCTCAGATGGTTGAGAATACCACAATTTTGAGTACATCCATTTGCTTTGGGCCTTGAGATACATATCTTCCTCTTGAGGGTTAACAAAAGGTACCTTGATCCCATATTTAGAATCGATGTTATACACAAATGGAGATGTAAATAAAATGAAGCATACGCCAAGAAAATTAAAAATGAGAGGGAAAATTTTGGGGTTTTATAGCTGCTTCAATTCAATCGATTTAAATCTGAAGGTATGTAGAAGGACACCTCTCAGAAATTTAAGGTAGAAGGGGATTGAATACCAAAATAACCGTAAAAACTTGCAATCTGCAAAGAGAGAGACGACTCCACTGGGGAATAAATAAAAGAGGTATAAAATCCTGAAACGAACACGGACGAGTGTCAGAAGTCAATACGAACAAAGTATTGAGGCAGAATGAAACAAAACACAGATGAGTGTTGGAAACCAAAGGAGTTGAATATAGACGATTGTCTAAGATCAATACGGCAGAGTATTGATGAAACTGAAACAAACACGGACTAGTGTCTAAAATATCTAGGATCAATACGGACGAGTATTGATGAAACTGAAACAAACACGAATGAGTGTCGGGAGATCAAAGACGAGTGTATAAAAATATAGGGTCAATATCGATGAGTATTGATGAAACTGAAACAAACACGAACGAGTGTCTAAAAATCTAGGATTAATACAGACGAATATTGATGAAACTGAAACAAACCTGGACGAGTGTCAAAAGATCATTAATGAGTGTATATGATCAATACGGACGAAGTATTGAAGAAATGAATCAAACATGGACGAGTGTCTAACATCAATATGGACGAAGTATTGAAGAAAGGAATCAAACACAGAAGAGTGTTGGAAAAATAACTATGAGTACTGATTGCGCTAGGGATAAACAAAATTATGGATGGATTGCAATAAACACAGACAAGTGTCCGAGATTAATACAAACAAAGTATTAAGTAAACATAAACAAACACGGATGGGTGTTAACAATCAATACAGACGAAGTATTGAAGAAACTGAAGCACAACGCATACGAGTGTTGAAAGAATGGAACCAAACACGGACGGGTGTTGAAAGAACACGGACGAGTGTCTAATATCAATACAGACGAAGTATTAAGGAAATGAATCGAACACATACGAGTGTTGAAAGAATATGAGCGAGTGTCTAAGATTAATACGGACAAAGTATTGAAGAAAGGAGTCAAACACAGACGAGTGTCTAAGATCAATACGAACGAAGTATTTACGAAATAAATCAAACACGGACGAGTGTTGACTAATATCGAGTATCATGAAAACAATGAGATTAACGCATCTAACTCCCGAATGATGGGTGACGGAAAAAGAATCAATTGCTAAGCAACTCTGAGGGGATAACTCGATCGACCACCAGGATGAAGGGTGAAAGGTAAAGAAACCACACACTAACGATTCTGCGAGGGATATTGGAGTACTAGCCAGACGAATCAGCTAGGGAAAAAACAAACAAAGGGTAAGGCTGATAAATTTACTATCCTAAAGATTGGTCAAAGTACATGCTTGAGTATACAGTTAAACGATCTCTCCTGAGTTACGTCATTTTTTGCTGGGGAAAAGTTTGGAAAAAAAGGTATCAAACCTGGCTTATGCTTCGAATGCATGTTTGAATTTTTCCATGGCGTAATACTCCGCTAAAAATAGAAATGCTAAGCATTTAAAGGATACAATGCAATGATGCTTATGATATGCAAAAGGACATTCCATATGGAGAAGTGCTGAACAACCGGAAATAAACTCCGTTGGGGAAGACAAACTGAATTGTCTTCCTGGTCAGAATCTCTGTTGAAAAAGATCAACTGAACTTCAAATCTACCAAAAAGTAGGAATAACAAACACCTGCCAGGGAGACATCCCTTGAATTTTGATAAAGAAAGGTGGCAATGACAAATGGGTTTTGAACCTGTTGGAAATATCAATCGCTGTTGATTTACACCTGCTGAGGAAGTAAATAACAAACTCTACTTGGGAAAAGGAGTAATGATGCCAACCCTGCTAGGGGACAATACTAATCTCACTCATCTATTATGGATCTGACCTCTACCCTTACTCTAATAGGGATAAGGGAACAACAACTAAAGATACGAACATGCTTGGGAAGCTCAAGCAAATCACTACTATCATGTCCGGGGAACAAACTTCTGAACTCGTGTCGGGGAGAACAATCAGAAACCTCATAATGTTCTGATGAGGATGACAAAACTTTAGCAGTCTCTGCCGGGGAGAACTTTATTGGGGATGCCACTTGTTAGCTATCAACATAAATCTTGCAGATGTGATATGACAAAAAAAAGGTGCCCTAATACAACACAACCCACAAAGGAACCCACCTTCAGGACTATCCTGCCCCAGTGTGTTACACTCTGGTAACGTGACTCTGATTAACCGTCCTCTAGGGAGGATAACTTCTCATGCTCTTGAAATGGCTTGCCCCAGTATAAGCCTTGCAGTGACTTTGCCCCTGACTGATTGATCTTCGAAAGACTCGCTGAATCTTAACATGATTACCCCATCTTAATCGAACTTTAGAGAGATTTCTCGACATGACTGCCCCAGACTGGCAACTACTGATCATAACTTGCTGGAAATGCACATGCTCAACAGAGTCTTCTGGTTACATAGACCCAAATATGATTGTCCTTCAAAAGTTTCAAGCATCTCAACTCGACTCGATTAAGCTTCTCGACCGATGTTCATTATGTAAGATTCCTTTATGTTTAAACACATGTATACAAGCAACAAATGTTTATTATGAGAATGATAATTCTAATGCGACACACATGTTAATCTTGAAGTTTTTATTGTAAAGATATCGCAAAACTCTGTGAACAAGTCACTAGTTAAGATGTGACACTGATTTTTTGAATAAAAGACATCATGCACATGCAATACCAACAAAAAGTCTTTTAACACAACTCATGGGAGTCAGGAACATTATCTCGTAGAAATATGCCTTCAGAATAAACCCTGTTTCAATTAGGACTTTTAAGGGTTATAACGTGGCCTGGTTCACGGTTTGAGGAAGAAAGGATATAAGGTTCAAAGTTTTGTTTTAACTCACCCATTCTCCTTGGTGTTATCTAGCTCTACATTTAGTTAATTTGGCACAAGTGCTCGCCTTTCAGAAGATTATCGAATGGCAGAAGTGATGGTTAATGAACCGACAAGGTTTTCGGAGTGACAGTCACCCCTTTTGTCTTTGGTGTTTGTAGTCACACGACTTTGCTCTTTTCTGATGATTTTTCTTTTGATTCTTTCTTTTCGCTTTTTTTTCATTCTTTTACTTTTTTGTTTCCCTGATTTTTGCGTAGACTGTTTCTTTAGAATTTTTTGACTTTAAAGTCCAGTGGGATGCCCTAACTTTTTCCTAAGTCACTTGTCTTCAAGTTTTGACTTAGCAGACTTTTCTTTCCTTTTTTCCCTTCTTTTTTTTTGAACAAATCGTGCGACACTAGTTGTCTTGATTTTTTTTGAAAGGGTTGTGAATGCCTCATTCCTTGGTTGGTGAGGGATAACTGTTGTGTTTTTACGTCTTTAACCTCCTGATACGTGAAGAAATAAAGGTAATTAATTCATTTTGAAATTTGAACACTCGGTCAAACTAACTGATGACTACCCTGCCCCTGGGTTAGGTGTGAAGGTTTTTTTCCATACAAAAAGAAACTCTTACTTCAAGGCTTAAAAGGGTTAACAAGGGTCTATTTCCCTTATATCTCAGGTGTTTAGGGGTTTGAAAAAAATGCTTGTACATCATCATTAAGGTTTTATTCGAAAGCACACGACCAGAGACTTTAGCATTTTCTCTTCATCATCCTCCCTCAAAGAGTTTAAGCAATATAGTTGGTATTGCAATGCAGAAAAAAACTATATGAATGAACATAAATGAACTACTTCAAGAAAAACATACTCATTACATTAAGATTATCATTCAAGATCAAACAAGTTTTCACATGCAAATAAAGCATTAACAAACAATGAAAATACAAATGAAAATGCAGTAAAGAAGCTAAATATTACCATCGTTGGGGAACCTGATCCTGTCTGGACTTATTTCTTCTGAGGATGCCTCTGCAGTCTGAGTGCTCACTTCGGAGGCTTCAATTGATGTGCAGACCATCTGCCGTGATCGTGATGACCTTTGAATCAATCAGATCTTGCAACTGATGCTTCAAAGCTCTGCAATCTTTGATTGAATGGCCATATGCCCCTAAATGGAACTCACATCTTGCAGTTGCATCAAAACCTGGTGGCAGCTGGGCAGGAGCAACGAAAGTTCTTAATTGAATCAACTGATGCTTGAGAAGCTTAGGCAATAATTGTTCATACAACATGGGGATGACATTAAACTTCCTTTCAGGCTCTTTGGCCTTTATCGTTTCTTTTGAGGATGATTCTAATTTAGGCACCCAGCCTGTCCAGGGGCTTTCCTCTTCAGATCTGGTTGAGGAGCAGACAAAAGTCTCTAGAGTGAGGATTCTGAAACCCAAGACTGTGGAATATGCCCCTGTCTTAAGGTTGACCCTGGATAAAAGAGAGGAGAATCTATATCTTTTGCAACGGCTGAAGTAGGGTCACCTTGTACGCTCGGGCCACCTGGCGTGAACTCAATTGCCTTTCAATCAATCAAGTCATGGACCTTGTGCTTGAATGCCTTACAGTTGTCAATATGATGCCTCAGTGCTCCATAATGGAAATCACAATGAACATTAACATTATAGCTCGAAGGAAGCTTTGCGGGAGGTAGAGCTAGAGTCCACAACTGAACCAATTGAAGCTGAAGCAGATGTTGCAACAGCGGTGTATATGATATCAGGAGCGGATAAAAAACTCTTTCAGGCTTCTTTGGCTTTAATCCATACCCTTTTCTCCTAGGATTCTCTTGGGAGACAGAGAATGGCTGCTGTCGGGAAAGTTCTGGACACTCAGGTTATGAAGAAGATTCGTAAGGTAACTCACAATTTTGGAGTGGTCCCATAGGAGAAGGAGGAAGAACAACCTCTATTGCACCATCAAACATGGAATTGCCTTTCTTTCTTAACAGCGTCCTTAGGACTTCCATGACCAAACTCACTTGAGTCTTCAGTTGATGGACCTCCTCTTTCAACAATTCCTGACTCTTAGATAAAGCTTGTATGTCCACCATGAACTGCCCCATCTGGCTGCAGACTTCTATCAACTCTGCTTGAATCTGCTTAATAATCAGCCTCTGACTTCTTTGAAAAGTTAAGTCTACAATTCTGAAGAAAACCATATCAGGATAAAAATGACCAGCTTCCACCACCTTTCTGTCATGTTATGCATATGGGTATGAGAATGCAAATGCATATGTCATGTTTGAATATTCCCAGGGTGTTCTACACCTTGCTTCTAGTTTAATAATAATTGAAAATTCTGGCAAGCACACGATGGATGTTATTGCCAAAGTTATAACATCCACTGTGACATTGACTACTATACTAAATAATAAAGTTGTAAGTAAAAGCAGTAAATGACACAACAATTGTTCACCCAGTTCAGTGTCAACAACACTTACATCTGGGGGCTACCAAGCCAGGGAGGAAATTCACTATTAGCAGAATTAATTCAAAGTCAAACAACTAGTTTGCACTTTTCACTTAATCTCTATCCAATGACACTTTAACCTAGAGACACTCTAGACCTAAGTATTCCCACTCACTCCCCCTCAATCACACCACAGTGATATCCAATTACAGTTTCAGAATAAAGATGAAGACACACTTCATACACACCTTGATATTGCTTCAAAGCTTTGATCAAGGGACACACACACTCTTGCTTAAAAGCTTTGAGTGGCACAACAGCTTAGAAACTACCTAACCAATGCAACATACAGTTTCTTGGTGAACAAGTATTCCTAAGACACACTACACACGTGAAGAACACTCTTTCTTCACTCACAATATTCACGTGAAGAACAATCTTCTTCATTCACAAGGACTCTGCAATATGCACTCTCTGATCTTCTGTTCAGTGCTTAATTTCTAGGATTGCTCCTTCTGATATTTATAGTGCAAACAGTCCTTTGGAACTTGGCACATAAATTAGGCTTATCCATAACAAACCCTATTCTTCAATTCTCTGCACGCTTGCCCTTTAATTCAGGATCATTTGTTTCGCTTTAGGGCTTCTCAAATGTCTCCTATCTTTCAGCTTGAGCTCCTGATTTGATTCCTGATTTCTAGATACCAGAAAAAGTAAGTTTCCCGCTGGATGTCATACAGTCAGTGTCATGACATTTTGTATGACATTCAGCTTAACTTATAGTTAACTTACCCTGCACACACATCATTTAGTATGTCCTAACATTCAGTATGACATACATGCAAACTCTAATGTTTTGCCACAAAATGCAGCCAATCAAGAGCACTTACAAACCCCCCCTTTGGCAAAATTTTGGCTAAAACACCCTGTTAATATATCAGAGTTTACACACAGCAGAAGACTTATGATGTGTCCTGTCATGCAGGAAAGTTACTAGCTCAAACACTCTGAGTCCTCACAGTTAGCTCTCACTGTTATAACTCACCTTGTTAACCATCTGTTAGTTACCACTTCAGATGTCACACTTTGTTGAGTAATACACTGGGTTACTCCCCCTCAACTGATGCATATCCTCTCAGTTGAGCACACAACCTGCAAACAGTCTGCAGTCACACATATTCATCCAGTCTGCTCTGGATGTTATGACATTCAGGATGACATCCTCAAGTACACACACATGTGCTACTCTCCCCTGAAGAGTTGCACAACACTCTCTGCTCCTATCATGCAGACAAACACAACTCCTAAACACCTTTTAGGATCACACATTGTACACATTGTTAGCAACATACACAATCAACCAAACAGTTCCAACAAACATTCCTATCCACCATAGGAATTCACACACACATAACACATTACTAACAGCACTAGACTGCTGTTATCACATATCTCCTCAGCATCACATGTGTTCACACCTGCAAGCCTGATTATACCATGTGCACATATGCTCTTCAAGCTATCCACTTGTTCTTCCACCTGTTGTTATTATTACTCTATCTTTCTATCCCCCTTTTTAGCCACAAATTAAGATCCAACTAAGAACTTAGCATAGATCATACATTGTAACATTACAACTGTTTGGGGTTACATTACAACAAAACTTCTCTCTGAAGAGCATCGCAAATTTTTTAAAAAAACATAAACACATTAAGCCAGCAGCACACCTCAGCAAATTGAGTCACAAACTCAATCTTCTTCACCAGAGGAAGAACTGAAGTCACTGTTATTGACATTGGTTGGGACATTCTCACAACTGTCATCAGCCTCTTCTTCTGACATAGCTCCACTATTATCTGCATCTCTTTCAAGTCTTTGGATAAGATCTTCTAGCTTGGTTTTTCTGGTAGTAGTTGTACTGATGGTTTCTCCTAACTCCTTATGGGTTTCCTTTAATTCTGCAATCATCATTCTCTTGGAGATCTTAACTTTCTCAGCAAATGTAAACATCATATCTGGAACATGTCTTCCTTCAAATAGTTTAAAGTGAAGTGACAGTTCAGGCTCCCTCTTGCTGACAGCATCGCTTGAGTTCAGGATCCCAGGATGTTGATTTAGGATAATCTCACAAATGAGGGAGGGAAATGCAATAGGTAACCTGACAACACTGGTTGTGGAGTGCTTAAAAGTCTGATTAAAGATGTATAAACCAAAATCAAAATTAACTTTGGTACCTATGGCATGAATGATCTTTCCTAGTCCAACAGCAATGAGGATGTATGATTGGTAGGCACCCAATTAGTAGCTCCAATTCTATGAAGAATGGCATACTTTACACTGAGCAGTGTTGCAGACAACTTCCCTTTGGATGGCCATGTTGTGACTTGATTTGCAGTGATGATCTTGCAGACCTGGTTTTCTGAAGTATCCAATTCTGTTGTACCATCATTTGCTCACCCCGGATACCTTTTGATCACAGCAGGAGAGAATTGCACACACTTTCCTCTAACAAATACCTTCATGAACTCCTTGTTGTATCTGCTAGAGATTGAGTCAGGTATGTTTACAATGAACTCCTTGACCAGTCCTTCGTAGCATCTAGAAAATCCAGTGAATTTCTTAAGCAGTCCAGCCTTGTTGATGAGTTCCATTACCTCCTTGATCTCCAGGGCATCCTTACCTAATTCTCTCTCAAGGGATATTCTCCTTTGATAGACATATCTCCATTTGGTTACACTGTGAATGGAGTGAAAGGAGATGTTGTCTAGAGGGGCAGCTGGCATGGGTTTAAGTGGCCTCTTACCCAATGAATGTTTGACATTAACGATGTTAGGAACATCTCTTATGACATCACCTTCAGACTCAGGGCGACTCTCAGTAACCTTCCTTTTCTTGGAGGCATTTTTGCTCCTAGGTTTGGAGGACCCAACATGAGCTCCTTTTCTCTGACTTTTGAGAGAGTCATCTTCCAGACTAGGTTTGCCTTTCTTGGTCATTAGTTTCTGAGCTATGCCCAGAGCAACATTCTTGAGGAATTCATCATTTGAAGATACATCAACATCATTGGCAGGAGCTTCATTCAGATCACCATCCTGTCCTTCCTCCTGTACTACATAGTTAGCTAAATTTGCTAGTTTTTTTGTGGTAGGGTTAGTCTTATCAGAGGAGAACTCAGAATTGTCCTTAAGGTTCTTATTCGATATTGGAGAAGGATCAAGCCTAGTCAGTGGAATGGTGATTCCATGTACATTATGACCTTCTTGGTCTGCATGTGAAGTAGCTGACGACTGGTCTTCACTCCTTCTTCCAGAAATCATACCAAGAGGGCTCACATTCATCACAGAGATGCTCTTGTGCTGAGCAAGGTCGGACTTGATGGGGCTGGAGGTATGTTGTTGAGACATTGTAGATGACTTAGGTTGTAACGAAAGAGGGTTTCTGATGGGGTTGTGTGAGATAAGGCAGGAGGTGGATTGGAAGACGAGAACGGGTTTAGAAGGGTTTACTTGTAGAAGATGAGGGAATTCAATATTTTGACCAATCAGAATGTGATTATTTTTCAAAATATAATTCCCTATTAATTGCTAGAATTCATCATTACTAGAGGTCCTCAACTTTCTTAGAGACTTTTTAAATTGAGTATCCTTGAGGCGTCGTGTAACCACTTCAACATCATTTAGGTCAGAATCACCAAGCTTTACACCAACCTTTTGATATTGACACCAGTTATCCCTGAGTATGGCTTTCTTGCATACCACAGATTTCATACTCTTAATGTCACAGAACAGGGTCATGACATCCTGAGTGACATTGCTTCCTTTATGCAGGCATCTTTCAAGGACTCCATCAAATTCCAATACAGCAGGTCCAGATGTCTGTGATGTACCTTCTTTGGATATGCTATCTTGACTTGCATGCTGTCCTCACATTCATCATATCATGTTCTCTCATTAGGTGGGCACTTTGGAGTACCTCTTCCTGACTCCTTGGTCTTCTTTATCCTTGTTGGATGTCTCCCTTTTTCCAACCATCTTTGCTCCTTCTTTTCATCATTGATTAACCTAGTGAGGTTACTTCTAGACTCCCATAAATAGCAATTATTCTTTGCTCTGGATCCCCTCATGACTTCTTTACCTTCTTCATTTATGACATCACATTCATCTTTAATGAATTCTACACTGAAGCTTTGATCACAGAGCTGACTGATACTGATGAGATTAACAGTCAGTCCTTTAACCAAAAAGACATCATCCAGTCTTGGACCCTTCAGGCAATCTAGTTTTCCAGCACCTTTGATTTCTCCTCTAGCTCCATCACCAAATGTTACATGACTTGAGGAATGAGGTTTTATGTTTACCAAAATATTCTCTATTCCAGTCATGTGTCTAGAACAACCACTGTCAAAGTACCAATCTTCCTTGGTTGGCATCTTTAGAGAAGCTTGAGCTACTAAAGCCATATTCTTGACAACCCATTGTCTTAGTTTGTTAGGAATATCTTTCTTGGGTTTTGCTTGATGTTGCCTTTTGACATGAGCACTCTGTTTAGATTTCTTTTGATGAGGACGACTAGGAAATCCATGCAGCCAGAAACACACAGATTTGATATGTCCAAGTTTTCCACAGTGGTAACATTTATAACCTTGGAATGGTCTTTTGACTTGGTTCTAGTTTTTGTGTGGTAGATGTTGTGACATTGATCGTGACATCCTTTTTAACTTCTGAATCTCAGGTTGTAATCTCTTGAGTTTCAGAACAGGATTCTGTCTATTAACAAATCCCAGTCCAGACCTATTTCCTGAGCTCTGACCACTCTGCAGAATCTCTTCTAGAGTGTCAGTCCCAGAATTGAGCATCCTTATGGATTTTTCCATCTGCTCCATTTTGGATTCCAACAAGTTGACCTCACTTTTGAGTGAGTCTATTGTTGCTAGCTGCTCTATCTTCTAAGCCTTTAATTCCATTATGCACTTCTTCTGGTGCTCTCCTAGCTGTTACAATTCAATGCTTCTAATGGACAGCTTCTTATATGATTCTGCAAGTTCATCATAAGTTAGATCACCTTCACTTGAGTCACCATCAGATACACATACACTATTCAGAGCAGTGACATGTTTTGTAGACTCATCTTCTGATCCACTCTCAGAATCTCCATCAAACCAAGTGATAGTTAGGCCTTTTTCTTTCTTTTTGAGATAGGTGGTACATTCCTTTCTTACGTGTCCATATCCCTCACACTCATAACATTGTACTCCTATGCTTTGGCTGACTTTAACTTCAGATTTCTCTTTATCAGTAGGCATGCTTTTGGTATAAGGTTTAGACCTAGCATCTATCCTTTTGACCAGTTTTTTGAACTGTCTTCCAAGCAAGGCAATTGCTTTAGACATATTCTCCCCCTTTTCACTATCTTCTTCTTCTTCTGAATCAGCAGCGTTTGAGATAAGAGCTATACTTTTTCTCTTTTTCTCCACAGACTGATCACACATGCCCATCTCAAATGTTTGGAGAGAACCTATGAGTTCATCCACCTTCATGTTGCATATGTCTTGGGCTTCTTCAATGGTTGTTACTTTCATAGCAAACCTTTTAGGTAGTGACCTTAGAATCTTTCTTACAAGCTTCTCTTCAGTCATCTTTTCTCCCGAAGCTCCTGAGGTGTTTGCAAGTTCAAGAACATTCATGTAAAACTCATGAATGGTCTCATCTTCCTTCATTCTCAGACCTTCAAACTTGGTGGTCAGCATTTGAAGTCTTGACATTTTGACCTTGGAGGTTCCCTCATGAGTAGTTTTGAGAGTGTCCCACACATCCTTTGCCATTTCACAGTGGTGTACCAGTCTGAAGATGTTTTTGTCTATACCATTGAATAGTGAATTTAATGCTTTAGAGTTCCCAAGAGCTAATGCCTCTTGCTCTTTGTTCCATTCCTCTTCAGGAATTAGCACAGATGCTCCATCCTTGTCAGTCTTCACAGGATGTTCCCAACCAGAGTTTGCAGCTCTCCAAGCCTTACTGTCTAAGGATTTTAGGAATGCAATCATCCTAGCCTTCCAATAATCATAATTAGAACCATCCAGGATTGGAGGTCTATTAGTGAATCTTATATCTTTATCCATAGTACCAGAACTTATTTCCCTAGATCTCACCCAGAATAAATAGGCAGGGTGCCTGCTCTGATGCCAATTGAAAATTATGGCAAGCATGTGATGGATGTTATTGCTAAAGTTATAACATCCACTGTGACATTGACTACTGTACTAAATAATAAAGTTGTAAGTAAAAGCAGTAAATAACACAGCAATTGTTCACCCAGTTTAGTGTCAATAACACCTACATCTGGGGGCTACCAAGCCAGGGAGAAAATTCACTATTAGCAGAATCAATTCAAAGTCAAACAGCCAGTTTGCACTTCTCACTTAATCTCTACCCAATGACACTTCAACCTAGAGACACTCTAGACCTGAGTATTCCCACTCACTCCCCCTCAATCACACCACAGTGATATCCAATTATAGTTTTAGAATAAAGATGAAGACACACTTCATACACACCTTGATATTGCTTCAAAGCTTTAATCAAGGGACACACACGTTCTTGCTTAAAATCTTTGAGTGGCACAACAACTTAGAAACTACCTAACCAATGCAACATACAGTTGCTTGGTGAACAAGTTTTCCTAAGACACACTACACACGTGAAGAACACTCTTTCTTCACTCATAATACTCACGGGAAGAACAATCTTCTTCACTCACAAGGACTCTGCAATCTGCACTCTCTGATCTTCTGTCAGTGCTTAATTTCTAGGATTGCTCCTTCTGATATTTATAGTGCAAACAATCCTTTTGGCCTTGGCGCATAAATTAGGTTTATCCATAACAAACCATATTCTTCAATTCTCTGCACGCTTGCCCTTTAATTCAGGATCATTTGTTTCGCTTTAGGGCTTCTCAAATGTCTCCTGTCTTTCAGCTTGAGCTCCTGATTTGATTCCTGATTTCTAGATACCAGAAAAACTAACTTGCCCGCTGGATGTCATACGGTCAGTTCATGACATTCTGTATGGCATTCAGCTTAACTTATAGTTAACTTATCCTGCACACACATCATTTAGTATGTCCTAACATTTAGTATGACATACATGAAAACTCTAATATTTTGCCACAAAATGCAGCCAATCAAGAGCACTTACAATAATAAACACAAGAGATGAATAGAACACTAGTAAAAGCCGCTCATAGATTAACTGAATAAGAGAATAACAACGAGTCAATACATACAGCCCACAGAGGAGAGAGACATAGTTAAATGCATAGTCAATGACCCTAGTCAACAAGTCTGACGGTGATCAGATACAAAATGAGAAAAACAGTTACTACACATCATTAATATCCACTAAGGACAATCCTCCCCAGCCACTTTGCTCCTTGCACCAAGCTTGAACCTCCTTGAATAACTTCTTGGTATCAGAATGATTCGGTCTCTGGATCAGCTCTTGAATGAGGACATCCCTCATGTGCATGATCCCCTCCAGATAGCAACAATGTAACTCCCGAACATCTTCTTCCAAGGCGTCTTTAAGTTTTGGCCTCTTCACCTCTGCTTGGACTTTAAGCTCCTCTAAGCCTAACAAAGTCTCCTTAAGTTGCTTCTCGCTTCTGCATTTGTGAGATGATTCCTTTCTGACCTCCCTCTTTTTACCCTCGAGCTATAGCTTCAGCTTTTCAATTTGGTCACGGAGTTCATCCTCTTTTATCTTATGAGCTCTTACAATGGCATTCCATTTACTGTTGAACTTTGAAATATCGAGACAAGCTTTGTCTAAATCTTTCTTTCTCTGCTGTAGGATACTGTTGGCACTCTTCAGATCTTGGCTTACCCTCTCCCTACTTTTTACTTCTTCTTCTAGTTCTTTCTCCCTCTTGACTAGCAACTCTGTCTTTACCTTAGCTATATAGGTTGCTTCATTCTTATCATGCCCCAACTGAGAGACCTCTATCTTCAGTTATTCATTCTCTTTGCGAAGCTCTTCTTTCTCAGCCCAGAGCTTGGTATACCTCTCTACATCCATAGTATTAGGATGTTCAATCATTAGCGGGTACAAAGGTGATTCGATAGAGAAAGGTAACAACACTTCCTCGACCCTCTTCTGAATCCACTCCATGTAGGGATCGTAAGCTCTGCAATCATCTTTGCCCAAAGAAGTCTTCTCGTTCCTCCAAATCATCCCCCTTGCATCCACAACCCTTTTCAGCAATTCTAGATCTTTTGCATCATTAAAGAATAAAGACTCATAAACATCCTTATCTTTTGGTGGTTCCCTCAAAGCATATCCAAATTGTCTAACAGCGAGAGCAAGGTTATAATTAATACCCCATTTTCTCCCTACTAGAGGCACATTCGGGAAATCTCCACAGTTAAAGATAATCTCCTTGCTAAGCAAACCAAGATTGAACTAGACAATATCCTTTGTAGTTAGACCCATCAATCTTTTAGACCACTCTACTGATTTCTTAGAATCAACAAAAGCTCCAGAGCAAGGAAGATAATCCATAAACCATTTGTGAAGGAGTGGTGCACAGCAGGAAACTAGCCCTCCTCTTCTCTTTTCATTCTTATAGTGCACAGAATGATATAGGTCCCCCAAAAGAGTAGGTGTAACACCCCAAATTTTATTGGAATATTTATTTAATTTATTTAAATAAGAATATTTGCATTTCGGTAATTTTCGGTGGTTTTGTGGAATATTAGGAATTAATGGAATTTGGGTTATTTATTTTGAATAATAATATATAATATGAATATATTAATATTATTATTAATTAAAATAAATATAAGTGAAATAAGGGCAAATTGGACAAGTATGAGGAGTTATGAGGGTATTATGGGAAAAGCCTAAATTGTGAGGCTCAAGTCTAGGTTTAACAAAAAGAAAATTGTGAAGGGATTAGGATTCATTTGTTAGACCATGAAGAGAATTGAGGCCAGAGCTCTGAGGAGGAAGATTGGAGGCAAAAGCTTCGAAAGGTTCCCTGAAAGATTTGAGAAGGCTTTGAGTCGACAACTAAGGTATGGGGAGTATTACCTTCATGATTTTCCATGTGTAAATTCAATGTATTTAAGGTCGATTTAAGGTTTAAGGGATTTTGGGGTTGATTGTGAGAAAAAGGGATTTTGGCCTTCGTGGCCTAAATCTAGTATTGAGATGTTAACCATGGGAATTCATTGGAGTAAAAGGGAAACTAGGCCTTCATGGCCAAAACTCTGATTTGACATTGGTTTAACCCTGTAGGAAAATTTGATGGTGAGAACTCTGATGATTGTGGTGTAGTGGTAAGTATTCCTGAGAGTTTGGGGGTAGATAGGAGAAATAGTGATCTTTGGCCTTTGGCCTAAATCTATTATAAGTAAATCTAACCGTGGAATTCGTTGGGGAAAAGGAAAAGTTAGGCCTTCGTGGCCAAAACCATGATTTGTTATTTGTCTAACCCTGAAGGGATAAGAATATTAGATAGTGAGTAACTTTAATGCCTTGGGATAATTTTAAGGAATTTGTGATTTATGGCGTGAATATGATACGGGATTGGCCTAATGAACCGTAGGTTTTGTGCCTTTATTGTCGTAAGACCTTAGGGATAATTTATGGATGTTTTAAGGGCATTGGGGAAGCGAATTGTGTGGACTTTTGGGTTGAATCAAGTTCTGGTGCGTAGCAGAATTTGCTGTCATCGCATTGTTCACCTAGCGAACAATGTTGTTCCCAGACTCTCCTAGTGAAGAAACTCGCCCCAGACTCGCCTAGCGAACATGTCAGCGAACGTAGCAGAGTTTCATGAATGTTGATCGTGTGCGGCGATGCTTTGATGTTTGATTCTGTGATTTCTTTGACGAATTAACATGAGTAGGACTGTGAAGTTTATGTGATTAATAGGCGATAGTATGAGGATTACCGCGAGTATAATTATGAATTAATATGTGATAATATGTGATAATATGATGAATTAATATGAGTATGACTGTGAGTGCTACGTGATTTATACATGATTATATGATGATTTCTATGATGTATGATGATGATTATTATGATGAGCTATGATGACATGATGTATGATGATGATTATTATGATGAGTTATGATGACATGATGTTTGATGATGATTATGATGATGAGCTATGACGTTTGATGATGATGAATATGATGAATGATGATGCACCTATGATGTTATTATGAGGATGATTTGTGACGTGTGCATCATACATTCATGTGCATCCGGACTCGGTTCAGGACCTCGATTACTTTGGCTTCAATTCCATTGTGTGGATGTGAAGTGTTTTTATGTGCTCCGATTCTCTAGTAGAATCGATCCTATTGATGGGGATCTATGGAGGGTTGATGGCCCAGTGTCCATTGCGTTGTGATGATTGTTACCACATGCATTGAGTCTTGTTGCATTTGCATTTATGAGATGATTGTGAGTAAATTATGATGTTGTGTCCTTCGATGTCCTTTGATGAATATGAATGTGTTGAATATGAAAATGATGCCATTTATATGTTGATTTTCTACATTGATTATTATGAATCGTTTTACTTACCCTGCCTGTTTGAATGTTACCTCCACGTGGGTAACGTGCAGATGACCAGGTTTAGCCGTGGACACCATCGAGGATATTTTTGAAGTCTTTGAGTTGTTAGCCTTTTGGTTAACTTAGAGGGTCTTGCTCTGATATGTAACATCAGGTTGGGGTCTTTTGAGTTAAACTATGTTTTATTTGACTTTATTTTGATTATCTTCCCGTATGAGGAAAACCTTGATTTATGCCTTTTAAGTTTCGCTGCTTTGTGCAATTTGATGTGTTTTAGGAAAACCCGTTGCTTACGGAGCCTTGACCTATTTTGTTGATTTGGGAAATGTACGCCCATTTGGGTGGCTTTTTGTTGAAATTTAATAATTACTGTGATATCTGTGTTATTTTGCCATAATATTTGTGGGGCAGAAAAGGGTGTTACATTAGTGGTATCAGAGCAGGTCGGTCTGTCCGGCCAAGCTATCTAATGTTAATTGTTCCCTAGTATGCGACATGTGTGTGAAAACACTGTCGATACACGTTTATTTTCTAACCTTTGTCTGCATAAGTGGGAATGAAATAAGTGGGGGAGAAGCTTGTGCTTCTCCAGGATGCTTCAAGTGTGGAGTGGTGGCTCAGTGTGTCGATAAACGCTCTTATAGTTTAGTAAAGATGGTTTATGCCCACATCATGATTTTCGGTTGTCTATTGACAAATTGAGGAACTGATCACCCTTAATTTCTTGTTGATAGTAGACGGAGTCATGTTGGATGGGATAGACGTGTCTTGCAAGCTTAGATGGCGTGCGCAGTGAATTGCTTTGAGTTAAGATAAGTGCTTACGAATTGTTTTGGTGAGTTGGTACAGGATGGTGCTGAGATGTTTATTTGGATGAAAACTTTGAGTGTTAATGAAAGTGTGGAAGTTGGTGGTTTGCCAATTAATTATGATTTTCCGGAAGTTTTCTAATGAGATAAGTGATTTACAGCCGGAACGTGGAGTGGAGTTTACGATCGACTTATTTCCTGGAACTAGTTTGGTAGCGATGGCTCTATATCGTATGTCTGCATTGGGATTGAAAGAGTTAAAAAGTCAACTTGAAGTATTGCTTGAGAAGAGATTCTTTCGTGCGGGTGTGTCACTGTGGGGTGCACCAGTTTTGTTGATTGAGAAGAAAGAAGGTTTTGTGAGGCTTTGGGTGGATTATAGACAACTGAACAAGGTAACTATCAAGAATAAGTGTTCACTTCCAAGGATTGATGATTTGATGGATCAGTTGGTTGTTGCAAGGGTGTTTAGTTAGACAGATTTGAGATATGGGTATCATCAGATTCGTGTGAAGGCTGGAGATATTCAAGAGACTGCTTTTAAAACAAGGTATGGACATTATGAGTATTTCGTGAGGCCATTTGGTGTGACTAATGCACCATGTGTATTTGTGGAGTATATGAACGGGATTTTCCATCCTTATTTGAGCAAGTTTGTGGTTGTGTTAATTGACGATATTTTGATATATTCGAAGAGTAAAGAGGGTCGTATTGAACATCTGAAAATTGTGTTATCAGCGTTGAAAGAGAAGCAGTTGTATGCAAAATTGTCAAAGTGGGAGTTTTGGTTGAAGGAATTGAGTTCCTTGGTCATGTGCTCTCGAGTAGGGTTATTGTGGTTGATATGACGAAGGTTGAAGCTGCATCGCAATGAGAAGCTCCAAAACCTGTTTTTGAGATTAGAAGTTTTCTTGGGTTAGCAGATTATTATCGAAAATTCATTGAGGTATTTTTTCCCCAAGTTATCTTTGCCTTTGACGCAGTGGACTAAGAAGGTTCAAGATTTTATTTTGGATGCAAAGTGTAAAGAAAGTTTCAAGAGCTTTTGAGGAGGCTGACAGCAGCTCATGTTTTGATTTTGCCGAATCCGGAAAAACCACTTATTGTATAGTGTGATGCTTTGTTGATGGGATTGGTATGTGTGTTGAGGCAATATCATCAAGTTTAGCTTATGCTTTAAGGCAACTTAAAGTGGATAAGAGAAATTATCTGATGCATGATTTAGGGTTGGGTGTTGTTGTGGTTGTGTCGAAGCTTTGGAAGCTTCATTTGTTTGGTTCGAGATTTTAGATGTTTAGTGATCATAAGAGCTTAAAGTATTTGGTTGATTAGAAATAGTTGAATATGAGGCAGAGGAGATGATTGGGACTTCTGAAGGATTATGGTTTTGGTTTGAATTACCATTCGGATAAAGCAAATGTGGTAGCTGATGCATCGATTTGAAAATCTTTGCATATACCGATGATGATGGTAAAAGAGTTAGAACTGATTGAGCCATTTCGTGATATGAGTTTGGTTTCTGAAGAGAATTCTTATGGAGTTAAGCTTTGTATGTTGAGGCTTACTAGTGGTATTCTTGATGAGGTTCGAGGAGGTCGGAAATCTGATTTGAGTTGGTAGACCGGTTGAATTTGATGAATCAAAGTCGAAGAGTTGATTTTAGAATTATTGAAAATGGCATCACGAGATGTCGTGATAGAGCCGGTGTTCTAGAAAAATAGTATTCTTGAAGAAGGACATCGAAGTAGATTGAGTATCCTTACTGGTGCTATGAAGAGATACCAGGATTTGAGGAAATTGTTTTTGTGGCCAGGGATGAAGAAAGAAGTGGTTGAGTTTGTATATGATGGTTAGACTTGTCAGGAGTCAAAGATTGAACATTGTTGCACCCCAAAATTTGACCAACATTTATTTACCTATCAAGTGTTTGAAAGTTGATACCTTCATCAGAAAGTTCAAGAGATCCTCAGAGAAATTGGTTGAAACCAGAGTTGTGTGCTTCATAGCTTGAGAGTTGTGGGAGCTCCTCAGATGATTCTGAGACTTTGAGAATGAACTTGAAGCTTTGAGAAAGTCTATGAGATGTCTTGAAATCCATCATGAAGCCCAGAGAGGTCATTGTGCAAGAATTCAGAAGATTCAGCCATGAGTGGTGAAATTAGGGTTTTGACTGGGTCAACCCTAAGTCAACTGAAGATTTGGAGAAGGTTGAGACCTAATCCAAGGGCCATGAGATCATGGAATGATGTATGGAGATGTTATAAAGATGATTCCTAGACCAAATCATCATGATTGAGGAGTTTGAGAAGTTTCAAGTCAGGGTTTCCAAGGATTGTCAGTGAAAAAACCCTAATTTGATCCCTATCTTCCAGGCAGTTTTAGCTCAAGATGTGATTGATATCTCAGCTTCCCCACAACATGAATGTTGTAGAGCTTGCTCATAGATTTAATTTGAGTGGTAGAAGTCCTTGATAGGAGTTGCAGAGCTCAAGTTATGGTTTTGACAAATTACAGGTCAGCTGAGGTGTGTGAATCTGGGTCCTTGAAAGTCACCCAACTTGCAGACAACTTTTGCCCTAGTAGGATGATTCCTATGATCTCTTGGTCAACATGAATGTTGAATATAATCTTCTTAGCTTTCTATAGAGTACTAGAAGTACTTGATAGGATTTGTAGAACTCAACTTATGGTTTGAACAAGACAGGGGTATTTTGGTCATTTGACAGTTATAGGTCATTTTAAGCAAAGGCCATATCTCCTATTTCCAAGCCTCAAATGAAAAAACTCAAAACATAAAAGTTGTTCAAAATGGGATTTTAAGCCTATAAAAGTGGTCATGAGTTATTGAAAAAGCTTGTAGCAAGGATTTTCATGAATGGGTAAAAATGACCTAAAAATGACTTATAAAGTAAAAGAATCCAAGTTGGAAATTGGTTTGGGAGATCCACAAATCCAAAATGGGTCATCCAATATGTCATTTTGACTCCAAACATTATTTTAAAAACAATGGTTCAAGTAGAATTTTTATTTGAGGTCTTAAAATGGAGGTTGCTTTGTAATTTTCATTCTTGCATAATGAGGCAATTTGAGAAACTTGGCATAAGGCAAAACCAAGGCATGTTTTTCACTCATTCTCTTTCAATATCTCACAAGGGGAGATTTTAAAGCCAAATTGAAAGTCTTAAGGCATGAGATATGAGATGTACAATGTACCACTTCATGAGAAATTCCTTAACTTTCTAGCTCATTCTAGAAGTTCCTAGATTATTCCATTGATTGTTATAAAAAGATTGAATCACCATGAGATAAAGGTTGGTGAAAGTTGCTGAGTTCATTGGAGAGAGTGAGAGAGAAAACACCATTTCAAGATTTCTTCAAAATCAAGCAAGCTTCCATTTCTTCTTCCACAAGCCTCATCCATCTCAATTCTTGCAAACAGAAAGGTGTCCACCATTGGAGGAGCATTTGGAGAAGATTACAAGTGCCAAATCGAGCCCTAACATCACTCACCATTGATTCTTAACAGGTTGGTAACTTGCTCCATAGGTCCTTATTTAGGTGCATTCTGTTAGAATTCTAGGTGGAAAGATAGCATGCTAGGTTAGTTGATGATATTCTGAGAAGTAGAGAGCTTGGCATAAGGTTTCATGGCAGGTCACGATTTTTTCAAGATTGTACAACAAGCTGTATACTGAGTTCTAATGGATATGATATAGTGTAGTTTGGTTAGGGTAACATGTAGAACAAATTTGGATCATTAGATTGAAGTTCTATCAAGGTTGATAACAGAGAAAAAGGTTGGAACCCTAATGTTGGAGCTTTCTGTTTGAACGATTTAAGGGGTTTCAGGGAAAACTACTTGTATGGTCGTGTTCATGGTAATCAGTAGAACAATTTTGCTTTTGGAATTTCTGGATTTCATCAAGTAATCATGGAGAACGAGGCTGGGGAAGAATCGTGCATGATTTCTGTTTTGGACGAAACCCTAATGACATTTGGGGACGATGGCCAGCAACCGTCCGATCACTTTCAATTTTTGACTTCTTCATCTAATCCAACGGGCGTGATTCAATTCAGAAAATGGAGGGAAGTCCCAAGAGCTAAACGGTGCGTTTGAGTTAGTGAGTGATCCTGGGCCTCAGAAACTTGTGATATCCACACCCCTGTGTATGGCCCAATCAACTTTTGAACTGGAAAAACACGCTATTTGCACCGTTCGTTTTCCAATTTTCTGTGGATTTTTCTTTTGATTTTCTGAAGCATTTGGGCTTATCACGCGTGCTATTCCCACCCCCGGTTTATGGGCCCAACATTATAATCAACTGGGCGCAATTACTTTTTTCCACCCCCCATCCCTTTTTCTTATATTTTCTTATTTTAATTTCTTTTAATTTTCTTGCATATTAAAAAATCCATATAAAATAGGAAAATTAATATTTTTTAATGCTTGTTTTTTTCACATGTTCATAATTATGTCTAGAAAAATGTAAATAAATAAAATTGGGATTTTATTTTCTTCTAGTATTTTTAGCATATTATTCTTGTAAATAGCTTTTAAATATGGTTAGTTTGTATACTCAATTTTGTAGAATTTGTTTAGGACTTTCCCTTAGGATTTTTGAGCCATTCTTTTTGGCATCGTTAGATATTAAATCATAGTTCATATAGGATTTAATTCATGATTTGTAGATTAAAATTTGACTAGTTTGTTAAGCTAGCATTAGTGTGCTCCAATTAGGGTTTTAGGTTGCATAAGTAGATTTGAACAATTTTGCTTTGGGTTTTATAGGCCAAATTAGAGTATGGGGAATATATGGGTTAAGGGTAAGTATGTATAGAATCCCCTAGAATTTTACTAGAATATTATATAGTATTTTAGTATTTTTAATTGATTTGTGAATGTATGGTTAGTATGTGTGTTGCTTAAGGGCATAGTTTGTATTGTTTTGCTTTCTTTTCTTCTCTTTTGAGTGGGTGAGCCTTGAAGATTGAGTTGAAGACCTTGTGGATCATCATTGAAGACTTTGAAGACCTTGAAGAGGAGCTTAGTTGTAGCTTTTGTTTGTTCAGTTTGTAGGATATAGGAGTTAGGCAGAGCTCTAGAGTAGCCAACTTGATTCTCAAACATGGAAGGTCTTGATTGCCTCCATTCTTCTCTGTGATACAGAGTCTCTCTAAGACACTCACCCCCTTCCTTTGGAAGGCTTGGTGCTAATGTCTGAGAGATAGAACTCTTGAGAGAAATATTCCTTGTGCTGATAGCAGTACGTTTGCCACCCTTGGTGGTCAACTAACTGCTTAGCACCCAGTTTGCTCTTGTGATTGATTCCTCAGCTTGGAGATCAGGACTTGAAGAAAAGCCATTGGAGATAGAAGCTGAAGCTTTGAAGAGGATGATTCCTTGGAGATTGTTGAAGTCTGAAGACTTTGTGAAGATCAAGTTGATACTTGAAGATCCCTGAGGATAGTGAAGCCTGAAGGTGGAGCTGATCGAAGAAGCTGAAGCTTAAGGGAAAAGATGAGTTGATACTCATATTGTAGGGCTGATACATGGAAAGCAAGTGATCTCTGAAGTCTGAAGACTGAGTAGCTGCTGGAGGAGCTGAAGCTTTCTTCTGTTTTTCTTTTCTGTATTGTTTGTTTTGTCTGATTTGTCTGTTGCATTAGAATAAGTCCATATAGGATAAGTTCAGTCTAAGAGCATGATCGCATTAGAGGTTGAGTTGATCCCTCTGCTTGTATTGTTATTGCGTGGCTTTGCTTGCGGGTATTCGGTAGAGCCCCGCTCCCTTGCCCATGTGTTTATTTTGCTTGATAGCATGTTTTCATTTTATCTGTATGACTGCAGTTTACTGTTTATTGCTTGATAGCATGTTGTTTATTTTTCAGTATGATTACTGTTATTTCATGACTGGCTTGAGGTCGAGACGAGCTTGTGGAGGCTGAAGCCCCACACACATTTCCTCCCTCACTTGCATTGCATGCATTTTACTGTTAAGCTGATGCTTTGTCTGTTTTGGTGTATCATTGACATGATCCCTTAGGACTCTCATTTCCTTTGATAAGGATTTGATGACAGACCTTTAGGTTGAAACCTATGCATGACAACTTCTAGGAGTTCCCTGTTCAAACCTCAACCATAGGATGAATCCATGGCATGATAACAGTAGGACTTGATAGTCTCCCTCCTAGTTGGGCCTGTTCTCTTCTCATCTCAAAGCAGTTTAAGATACAATAATCATGAATGATTTCTCTCGTACGTTACGAGCCTTAAGCTATCTGAGAAAGGACGCATTCCCTCTCAGGTCATAGTCTCTAGTGCGGTTGAAATCGCAAACACAATAAAAAACACTTCTTTCAGGAGATAACCCGTAGTTTACCGAACTACGTTTGCTCTGATCTTCCATACAGTGTGGAAGTACGTAGGCATAGGATGCGATATCCTAGCGAGCAACCTTTCCCCCATAACCCTTCGTAGGCCGAACTACGTTGACTCTGATTTCTCATTCTCTGATGAGAATACGTAGGCATAAAGTGCGACGCTTTGCCGAGTCATTTTTCTTTTCTTTTTTAGCCAGCCTTGATAGGTAGATAGATTAAAACCAACCCGTCCAAGTAAACAAACAAGCGTGGATCCCGTCGAGTACGACGGACGTAAGGGGTGCTAATACCTTCCCCTTGCGTAACCGACTCCCGAATCCAGACAATGGTTGCGATGACCTTGTCTTACCCTTATTCGTCAGGTTTTTCCGATCGTTTCCTTTCCCGCTCTGAGGGATAAATAACGAAAGGTGGCGACTCTTCTGTTTTGTCGGCACCTTATTTTCGCGCAAGCGACAGATGGCGACTCTGCTGGGGACTTGATAGTTTCCTAGGGATCCAACGTCCCGAAAGCGAGTCAGTTTTGGGATCCAACGTCCCTTAAGAGAGTCAATCCTACCGCTTGTGTGTTTACTTGTTGGGTTGCGTTTATTTATCGCATTTTTACTTCTCGCACTTTATTTCCCGCATTTTATTTTCAGTATAATATGATTATTTGTGCTGTTGTGGGATGGGAGTTCTGATTGAGAGATAAGCCAGACCTGGGCTTGAGTGCACTTTAGACTTAGAGTAGAGATTAGTGGGCGCCCGCTTGCTTTGCTTGCTTTGGTGTCCCGCGAAATCTACACTCAGACGAGGTTCCTCTGGTTGGCCTCCTGCCCCTTCCTTTGGTTGGCGTGGGTTGCTGGTTAGTTGAATTGTCGACTCTGGGGACCGATCATTTGTGATTCAGCTAAGTGAGGCCTCTTCAAGACTTGATGATGCCACTCCTTCTGGGAATCGTATCGTCAATTTTGAAAGTCTGTGACGCTGATGAACGCATAGGATGCCGTACCTTGAGTCAGTTTAGGTCCATACCTGTGAGCGGGCTGGGTTTATTGCAGGAAACTTTGACCTTCAGACTACCTGATTTTCTTGACAGTAGATCAGTTATGCTGGTACCAGGGTTTCTCAGACGCAGATTTGTCTGTCCTTGATAGGGCAGGTTTTGATCAGAGTATTGTCATCAGTGGTTTGTTCTGGATAGAGCAGGTTTTTGGGGTCTGAAGATCTCATCAGCAGATGTTGTTTGTTCTTGATAGGGCAGATTTTGAGTGGGGTCTGAAGATCTCATCAGCAGCTGTATGTTTGTTCTTGATAGGGCAGATTTTTGATTTGGGGTCTGAAGACTTCATCAGCAGATATCTCTTGATCATACATCCGGGGTCCTTATTGTCAGACATTTGTTCTCGACAGAGCAGAATTTTGATTTTGGTCCCACCAGAAGGTCGTTCCTAGCAGATCAGATTAGTGGTCTTACACCGGGGTTCTCTTCTCATCAGTGATGGTTGATACAGAATCTCCACAGCAGCTACCTGGATATATTATTGCATGCCTGCATTCTGCATTAGTTTGCATGTTCATTTGCATTCCATTAACGTGTGTCTGTGACAGGTGCCGTTTCCCCGATCCAGGACCTCTCGCCTCCTATTGTATTATTGCAGCCTCTCTCAGGAAGACTGTTGCGTGCGAGTTCTCGGTACTTGATGTGTCGAATTTGACTATTGCTGATGCTATGTGTGGGATTGATGTTTCCATGATTGGGCTCGGATTTCTTCTCCTTCTCCTTATTATTGTCAGCACTGGTACCAAGGCGCTAGGGTCGGGGGAAACCTCTCAAGCACACAGACACACACATACACCTGCATGAAGCATTTCGCATGACATACATTTTGTGGCTTTTCCTAACCTTTAATGTTGACAGGTTTTTCAGGTTCACAGGTTCCGAGCTGCCTCCGATCTCCAGGATTGATCAAAGACTCATTCACCGTTACTCAACTCGCGCTAATCAGACTAGGATCATGGATCAGATGCAGTCAGATGTTCAAGAGCTCCGTGAACGGATGGATCGTTTTATGGAACTGATGCAAGTGGTCGCTAATGGTCAGGACCAGCTTCGTACTTTGGTTCAACCTTTGATCTCCAGGGTTGACAGTAATGGCATACTTCATGGAGGGGTTGTGCCTACTCCTCCTCCAGTGGATGCTCCACAGAATGTTGTTCCTGTTGCCGGGGGCAACGGCAGTGCTAACGGCAATCTGATGACTAATATCGGACTCAATGCGGCAGGCGTCGGCAATGGCAGTCTGGGAGCCAATGTTAACATAGGGCCGGTCAACGGCAATGCTGGTGTCGGAAATCTGATGGTGCCCCAACCGTGGCTGGAGGACCATCAGGATGACGTATTCTCTCAGAGAGGTGTAGAAGCGGAGTTGAATGCTGAAGCTCGACTCAGGTTCAAAGCGCTGGAAGACAAGATGAGAGACATTGAAAATCAGAATACATTGGGTGTTGATATGTCCAAGCTCGGGTTGATCGCTGATTTCAAGGTACCTCATAAGTTCAAGGTGCCTGTCTTTGAGAAGTATAAGGGTACTACTTGCCCCCGCGTCCACCTTCGATCTTATTATAGAAAGATGTCTGCCTATTCTGACGATGAGAAGTTGCTGATGCACTTCTTCTAAGATAGTCTTTCTGGTCCATCACTCGAATGGTATATGGGCTTGGAGCCCGCTACTGTGCGCACCTGGAAGGACCTCGCTGAAGCGTTTGTCCTCCACTATCAATACAATAGCGACTTGGCCCCCAACCGAGTTCAGCTTCAGAATCTCTCACAGCGGAACAATGAAAGCTTTAAAGAGTACGCCCAGCGGTGGCGTGAGCTGGCTGCTCGGGTTCAACCGCCGATGGTTGAGCGCGAGCTAGTGCAAATGTTCGTGGCTACCCTTCCTGGAATCTACTATGAAAAGCTGGTCAGTGGCATGTCTGGGACTTTCTCGGCTCTCATCACTATGGGCGAGCATGTCGAGAACGGTATAAAGATTGGAAAAATTCAAGGCGAATCATCCTCAGCTGGAGGAGGTAACAAGAAACCTTACGCTGGCAAGCGTCGAGAGGGGGATGCAAGTGCTGTCACCAATGCTCGGAGAAAGGGCAAGGGCCCTCAGCAACATATTGCTAGCATAAATATCCCAGCTGCTCCGCCGCAGCAGCAGCAGCAGCAGCAGCCTCAGCAGCAGAATCAGCAGGGGTATAGGAAATATCAGAACCGGGCTCCTTTGGCAAGCCGTCATTTTGAAGCTCCACCTATGTCGTATGCGCAGCTTTTGCAAACGTTGCTTCAGCTTCAGTTAGTGCAAAAGAGGACGTTGGCTCCCTTGACAGGGGCACCACCACCGGGGTATGACGCCAATGCTACTTGTGATTTCCATACTGGGGCACCAGGCCATACGATTGAGAATTGCAAAGCTTTTAAGCACAAAGTGCAGGACTTGGTGGACGCCAAGGTTATTAACTTTTCTGACAGTGTGCCCAACGTCACCAAAAACCCTATGCCTCATCATAGGGGAGGCGGAGTGAATGCCGTTATCACAGAGGAGAGTTCAGACTTGCTGACTGATGTCAAAGACTTGAAAACGCCACTTAGTTTTGTCAAAGCTAAGTTGCTGAAGAAGGGCTTCTTTCCTGGATGCGGAGAGTTATGTATGGCTTGTGCTACACTTCCTGATGGGTGTGAGCAGCTGGTCGAAGGTATCCAAAGTCTGATGTCTGAGGGTATTTTGCAGTTCAGCCGGAGCGTTGAAAGTGCATCAGGGGAAGTCGTGCTGAAGCAGGCAGATGAAGTTGCCACCATCACCATTCCTCGTCAACCTATTACTATTTCTGCGCCCCGACCGCCTACTATCACTATCACCAGGGCCGAACCAATCCCATTCGAGAGTACTAATGTTGTTCCATGGCATTATGGCGCCGAAGTCTATTGCAATGGTCAGAAGTTAGAGCTTGAGCCGTACGGATCGACTGTGCAGAATCTCGCCGGAGTCAGCGGCATTACTCGAAGCGGTAGAGTGTTTGCGCCAACAGAGGTTGTGGAAGAGAAAGTGGTCAGAGCTGACGCTGCTGATAAGGGTAAAGGCAAAGCTGTCGAAGAGGTCCCTTGTGGGGCAGAAAAGGATTTGCTAGTTAAAGATGCTGAAGAATTCATGCGGTTAATCAAGAAGAGAGACTACAAGATTGTAGATCATCTTCATCAGACTCCGTCAAAGATCTCTATTCTTAACTTGTTGTTGTGTTCTGAGGCGCACCGCAACGCATTACTGAAGGTATTGAACGCTGCTTACGTGCCGCAGGAGATATCAGTAAATCAGCTAGAGGAGGTGGTAGCCCATGTTAATGCCGGTAATGGGCTGGGATTTACAGATTTAGAGCTGACTCCTAAAGGGAGAGATCACAACAGCGCCTTGCACGTCTTGATAGAGTGCAGAGGCACTATCATGTCGCATGTCCTGGTGGATACGGGTTCGTCGCTTAATGTGCTTCCGAAGAAGGCATTGATGAAGTTGGACACTCGTGGATTGCTTTGCACGCCCAGTGACCTGGTGGTGAAAGCCTTTGACGGAACTAAGCGCCACGTTTTCGGAGAGTTGACCCTGCCGATTCAGGTTGGTCCAGAGACGTTTGATACGGTTTTCTATATCATGGATATCATGCCCGCCTACAGTTGCCTCTTAGGTCGGCCATGGATCCATGCTGCTGGTGCCGTGACGTCCACGCTGCATCAAAAGCTTAAGTATGCTGTCGGGGGTAGCATAGTAACCGTCTGTGGTGAGGAGGACATTATGGTGAGCCACTTGTCATCCTTTAAGTATGTTGAAATGGATGGCGAAATCCATGAAACTCTCTGCCAAGCATTTGAAACCGTCAAGGTGAAAGAGGTAGCTCCTGTCGTCGCAGAGAAGCAAGAGATGAATCTCTCCTCATTCAAAGAAGCTCGGGCCGTCGTCGAAGCCGGTTCCACCCCAGGCTGGGGGCATGTCTTGGAGATACCGATCAAGCAGGATAAGTTTGGATTGGGGTATTCTTCTGAAGCTGAAGCTTCATCTTCTTCGTCTTCGTCTCGTGGGAAGGGGCCGATCTTATTCACTAAGGGCGGAGTAATTTTCGAAAGCATCAACGCAGCGTCCGAGGACAGTGGGGATAGCGATTGTGATCTTGACGCCTGGATTCAGCCAAGCAAGCCGGGCGAGCGCCTCAACAATTGGACCATCAAGGAGATTATCCAGCTGACAAGTGAAGAGTAATGATTTGCTTTTTACAATCTTTGTACAACCCTATGTCCTGCCCGGGGCATAGTGGTTTTATTGTCAGGGCCTTGTTGGATTATGTACATGCATTTTGTTAATAAATAAAAGGCGTTTTCTTCGTACTCAAATATTGTGTTCTCTGTTATTCCTGTTTTATGTTTATTTCGAAAAAACAGTAAAATGGCAACGAGGTTTGTGCTAACCTGCATATTCTTGCTTTAAACTTAACCCTTGTTATTGCAGGATCCACATAACAGATGACATCGACTCTGGACCCTCTACGGCTCACTACGACTTCGATTGCCCGATCTATCAAGCCGAGGATGAGATTGATGAAGATGAAGACCTTCCGGAAGAGTTGGCCCGCTTGTTGAGACAAGAATAAAAGGTTATTCTGCCTCATGGGGAGGATATTGAGATTGTAAATCTGGGTTCTGAGGAGCTCGTCAGAAATGTCAGAGTAGGGGCTGCGCTGCAGAATGATGTCAAGCGTAGATTGGTTGAGATGCTTCGAGAGTATAGTGACGTCTTTGCTTGGTCATATGAAGATATGCCCGGACTTGACACTGACATCGTGGTTCATCGCTTGCCGTTGCGAGAAGATTGCCCTCCAGTCAAGCAGAAGCTTAGGAGGACGAGACCAGATATGGCTGTAAAAATCAAAGAAGAAGTCCAGAAGCAGTTGGACGCAGGATTTCTAGCCGTTACCACTTACCCTCCGTGGGTCGCCAACATAGTGCCTGTACCGAAGAAGGACGGTAAGGTACGCATGTGCGTCGATTATCGGGATTTGAATAGGGCGAGCCCTAAGGATGATTTCCCGTTGCCTCATATCGATGTGTTGGTCGACAACACAGCCCAGTTTTCCGTGTTTTCGTTCATGGATGGCTTCTCCGGTTACAATCAGATTAAGATGGCACCGGAGGACATGGAGAAAACGACGTTTATCACCCCCTGGGGAACATTCTGCTATAAGGTAATGCCCTTCGGTCTGAAGAACGCAGGGGCCACTTACCAGCGAGCAATGGTAACTTTGTTTCATGATATGATTCATCATGAGATCGAGGTCTATGTTGATGACATGATTGCAAAGTCCCAAACGGAGGAAGAGCATCTGGTCAACTTATTGAAGTTGTTTGAGAGGCTTAGGAAGTTCAGGCTGAGGCTGAATCCTAACAAATGCACTTTCGGAGTGCGGTCCGGAAAGGTATTGGGGTTTATCGTTAGTGAACGAGGTATTGAAGTTGATCATGCGAAAATAAAAGCTATTCAAGAAATGCCAGCGCCGAAAACAGAAAAAGAAGTTCGTGGTTTCTTGGGCCGAATAAACTACATTGCAAGGTTTATCTCGCAGCTCACGGCCACTTGTGAACCGATGTTCAAGCTTTTAAAGAAAGATCAGGCGATCACTTGGAATGAGGATTGCCAGAAGGCATTCGACAAAATAAAGCAGTATCTTCAAGAACCTCCAATCTTGATACCCCTAGTGGCTGGACGGCCATTAATCATGTACCTGACGGTTCTGGAGAATAGTATGGGGTGTGTTCTCGGTCAGCACGACGAGACGGGCAGAAAGGAGCATGCCATTTATTATTTGAGTAAAAAGTTCACTGAGTGTGAATCTCGATACTCGATGCTGGAGAAGACGTGTTGTGCATTAGCTTGGGCTGCCAAACGTCTACGACAGTATATGCTCAATCACACCACTATGCTAATTTCGAAGATGGATCCGATCAAGTACGTCTTCGAGAAGCAGGCTCTTTCGGGCAGGATTACCAGATGGCAAATGGTGTTAACGGAATATGATATTCAGTACGTCTCTCAGAAAGCCATTAAGGGAAGCGTATTGTCTGATTACCTTGCCGAACAGCCAATCGAAGACTACCAGCCGATGAAGTTCGAATTCCCTGACGAGGATATTATGTTTCTCAAAGCGAAGGATTGCGATGAGCCATTGCCCGATGAGGGGCCAGATAGGAAGTCTCAGTGGATGTTGATATTCGACGGAGCGGTTAACTCCTATGGAAGTGGTATCGGGGCTATCATCATGACTCCTCACGGATCCCACATCCCGTTTACTGCGAGACTGACGTTTCCAGTTACCAACAATGAAGCAGAGTATGAAGCTTGTATTATGGGTCTAGAAGAAGCAATTGATTTGAGAATCAAGAATCTAGACGTATATGGTGACTCAGCGCTTGTAATTAATCAGATTAAAGGGGAGTGGGAAACTCGTCAAGCGAATTTAGTGTCGTACATGAATTATGCCAGGAGGCTACTTCCTTTCTTCGATCGAGTGGAACTCCATCATGTACCCATGGCTGAAAATCAGATGGCTGATGCCTTAGCCACGTTGGCTTCAATGTATAAGGTCAATTTTTGGAATGAGGCTCCCAGAATTGTGCTTTCGCGTCTTGACAGACCGGCATTTGTCTTTGCTATCGAGGATGCCGCCGATGGCAAGCCATGGTTCCATGACATCCAGACCTTTCTTATGACTAAGGAATATCCTGCGGGTGCGTCAACCCAGGATAAGAAGACTCTGAGGAGGCTGTCTGGAAACTTTTATCTCAATCCTGATGGAGTGTTGTATAAGAGAAACCACGATCTCGTGCTACTTAGATGTGTAGATGAGAAAGAGGCGAATATGCTCATGGAAGAGGTCCATGAGGGCACATTTGGTACGCACGCCGGCGGGCATGCTATGACGAGAAAGATCCTGAGAGCAGGATATTACTGGCTGACTATGGAGTCGGATTGCTTCAGATTCGCGAAGAAATGTCATAAATGCCAGATTTATGCTGATAAAGTTCATGTGCCGCCGTGCCCATTGAATGTCATGTCCTCCCCTTGGCCGTTCTCCATGTGGGGCATCGACATGATAGGCAAGATCGAGCCCACTGCATCCAATGGTCATCGTTTCATTCTGGTAGCTATCGACTACTTCACCAAATGGGTGGAGGCAGCCTCGTACGCTAATGTGACCAAGCAGGTGGTAGCTAAATTCATAAAGAGGGACATCATCTGTCGCTATGGAATTCCCGAGCGGATCATTACTGATAATGGTTCGAATCTGAATAACAAGATGATGAAGGAGCTGTGCCAGAGCTTCAAGATTGAACACCACAACTCATCTCCTTACCGGCCGAAGATGAATGGCGCCGTCGAAGCCGCCAACAAGAACATAAAGAAGATTGTTCAGAAGATGGTTGTGACATACAAAGATTGGCATGAGATGTTGCCGTTTGCCTTGCACGGTTATCGTACGACGGTGCGTATGTCGACCGGGGCAACTCCTTTCTCCTTGGTGTACGGTATGGAAGCTGTCCTACCGTTAGAAGTGGAGATTCCTTCTTTGCGAGTTTTGGTTGATGTGAAACTCGACGAGGCAGAATGGATTACGAATCGCTTGAACCAACTCAGCCTGATGGACGAGAAGAGGTTAGCATCGATTGCATTTGGTCGCCTGTACCAAAGCCGAATGAAGAAAGCTTATGATAAGAAGGTGCGTCCTAGAAGCTTTCAGACGGGTGATCTCGTCCTAAAAAAGATTCTTCCGCCACACTCCGATCACCGGGGCAAGTGGACTCCGAATTACGAAGGGCCGTATGTCGTCAGCAAGGTCTTCTCGGGAGGAGCTTTGTTGTTATCCACGATGGATGGTGAAGATTTTGCATCCCCGGTGAACGCGGACGCAGTTAAAAAATACTTTGCTTGAAAGAGACCCGCTGGACAAAAAAGAAAGAGTCCAGGCAAAAAAGGGGCATCCCGGCGAACCAAAAACAGAATAAAAGGTTCGGGCAAAAATTAGGGATATATTGAAAAAATGTGCACCCGCGAAGTCGAAAACCTACACTGGGCGGCTTCGGCAAAAAAGGGTATCCCGGTGAACTGAAAACCCGTAAAGGGCAGTTCGCGCAAAAGTTAGGGATTTGAATAAGCAAATGACTGCGTTCCGTGTGGACTTTCATTGTTTAGTGGTTTGGAGGACCTGAGGGCCGTTTATCTGAATCAATCTCTTCCGAAGCTGAAGCGTCGGAGAAGTATCGAAGTCGAGTGGGTCTTAGAGGGATCAACTCATGGTGTTCGTCTACGCCTCGTTGCCGACATTTGTACATACTGATGTATAGTTATGTTTTATTTTTGCGCGGCTTCCTCATTCCAGGAGCTTGCCTCTGTTGTAAAACATTTATTTACCCATTCAGGGGTCCACCATCAATAAAATGCATATTTTTCAGCAATTCTGCTTGCCCATTTAGCATTTATCTGTTTTGTTTGCCAATGAAAACGCCGATGTTTTTGATAAAATGCGCATACATAAACTTACGGGCCTAGGCCCATTGGTTGTTGAAACAATTAATTACTTGAGTGTTGTCACAAGATAATAACCTTGATAGGCCCCTGGAGGAGGGTATCTTGTCTGTTTGTTTGTGTTGTTGCAGGTGTAGCACCTTCCAGACAGTGTGCCGTGCGCATCCCCGAAGCAGGGCGAGTCCCCCTTCTCCAGCAGAGTTCAGTAGTCTCTCCTCCGCAGAATCTGAACGCAGAATAGTGAGCATTGATATGTCTCCCCAGGCAGGGATGATTCTCTTCCCCAAGCAGACGCATCCTGAAGGAACGTCATTTTCTCAGCTGAGTCGCGCGCCGGAGCTCGTATTCTCCCCCAGCACCGGGTCACAAGTGCAGGTTTCATAGAAATGTTCGGGTGCCGAAGCTCGTGTTTTCCCCAGTAAAGTCGCCGAAGCGGGATTCCTCCCCCAGCACCGGGTCACAAGTGCAGGTGTCGTAGGAAATTGTTCGTACGCCGAAATATGCAGCAACTGATGGTGCCAGACTGAAGTCTCCGGCGGAATTGAGATTCCCCATCAGAGCTGTATGCTCTCCTGAAGTTGGATGATTCCCTCTCCCCCAGTAAAGTGTTGGAACAGCTGATGTTGTATTCCCCTGCAGAGTCGTATTCTCTCCCCCGAAGTCAGATAATTCTTTCTTCCCCAGCGAAATTGAAATTCCTCGCCAGAGTCGTACTCTCCAGTGAAGTAGAATGATCTCTCTCTCCGGCTGAGTCCGCAAACCCCCAAGAGAGCCGAATCCTTGGAAGCAGTTGGGACCATGAGTGGATTTTCCCTAGCAGAGCATTGAACAGCTGATGTTGTATTTCCCCAGAGTCGCACTCTCTCCAGCGAAGCAGAATGACTTCTCCTTCCTCAGCCGAGTTTGCAGATGTCCAAGAGAGCCGAGTCCTTGGAAGTTGATCATGATTGGTGTTTCCCCAGTGGAGTGTTGAGCAGCTGAAGTTGTTTCCCCACAGAGTTGTTATCCCCAGAAGAGTAGCCGAGACGGCCGCGCAGTTCATTCTCGCGATTGATATCAGCAGGTCCAGGTTCTCGTAGAGCTTCGTTCCCCTGCAGCAGTCAGCTGAAGTTGTTTTCCCTGCAGCAGTCAACAGAAGATCAATTCCCCAAGCGGAGTCCAATTGATATTGGCATGCAGTTTTCTCCTCAGCAAGATGATTCCTCTATCTGAGTAGTTCTTTCTCCTTGACAGGAGGATCTCCCCTCGGCATTTATTTTGCTAATGGGATCGCATCATATTGCATGATTGCATGGCATTTAGCATAAACACATAGCATTCCCACCGTGTGGGGCATGGCGCCGAAGCATAGGCATCATACGCATGATCTAGGTTATTATCATTCTTGTTTACAGGTGTACCACCGAAGGATCAGTTGCTCAGGATGATTCTTGACATTCTCCCCAACAAGGTCGTTTTCTTAGGATGATTCTTAATACCCCGGTGTAATCCCCACAGTCGCTCGCTCAAGATGATTTTTGAGATACCCAGCGAAGTCTTCGGTTCAAGACGACTCTTAAATTTCTCAGCAGGGCCGTTTGCTTAAGATGATTCTTAAGACCTCAGCGCAGTTTCCCGAGTTGTTTGCTTAGGATGATTCTTGAGCCCCCCAGTAGCGTACCCATCAAGAGTTGCCCAGGAAGATTCCTGGAATACCCAGCAGAATGAAGTCGCCAGAAAGGTTATTAGTTCAGGAAGATTCTTGAAGGTGCCCGATGGAGTTGTTGGTTCAAGATGATTCTTGAAGTCCCTAGCAGCGTGAAATGTTTGCTCCAACAGTGATGTCTAATCTGAAGATTGACTTCGTAGACGCCTGAAGGCGGTATCAGAATGTTCCTGTGGATTCAGGTTTCCGTGCTGATGAATCAGCGCTTGTCTGAAGACAAAGTTCAAAAATTTGTAGATACAGCTTTTGTTTGCAAAGTGATCCGTGTTGGCCTGAAGACCAAGTCAGTTATCCTGAGGTGATGATTGATTGCGATCAAGTGAATGATGTTTCTTCTGACTGAGGTCGAAGATGTTTCTCCAGCTGAAGCGGAGTTTTGCCTGAAGGCAAAGTGTTTGAATCCCCGTAGAGTCAGGATGCCATTTCTCTGACTGAAGTCGCAGATTTCCCAAGCTGAAGCGAAGGTGCCTGAAGGCAAGGTTATCCCCAAGGTCATGAATGACCTAGGATTCATTTTTCGGACTGAAGGCCGAAGTATATCCCTGACTGAAGTCACGGATACTCTATAGCAGAGGCGGAGTTGCCTGAAGGCAGATCCATGTATCCTTGAAGGCCAAGGACCATTTCTTTAGACTGAAGTCGAAGATACCTCCTGCAGAGTTGCCATCCTCGAAGACCAAGGATGCTTATCTTCAGAAGTACTTGAAGATCTTTTCTAGCTGAAGCTGGAAGTGGCCAGGGGCCAGGGTTTCATATAGCTCCGATGTTGGATGTATGTTTGTGTTCGACGGCGATGTTGAATATGGTCGACGGCGAGGTTGAATGTTTGTTTGACGGCGAGGTCAGAGTATGTTTGTGTTCGACGGCGAGGTTGAATGTTTGTTTTGACGGCGAGGTCAGATTAGGTTTGTTTCGACGGCGAGGTCAGATTGTGTTGGTTTCCGGCGGCGATGTTGGAGGATTATGTTCGACGGCGATGTCAGACTCTTTAAGTCCCCAGCAGAGATGATGTTTGTACGACGGCGACGTCGAGTGTCTCCCAGAGCAATGTTTGTTTCCGACGGCGATGTCAGATTCAGTTTTCCAGCGGCGATGTTGGGCATGTCAAGTTGATCCAGTCTTCTGACGGCGATGTTAGGTGATGCAGATCCTTTAGTTCCCCAGCGGCGATGCGGGGTATTTTGTTTGTTTCCGACGGCGATGTCAGATCAGTATCTCTCCAGCTAGTTGTCGTGCAGCTAGTATTGCAGTATTCAAAGATTTGTTCCCCGCAGAGTATCATGTGCTCGTGCAGTTGGCAAATTTTCGGGTTTACCGATATTCAACCGTCTCGCACCTTGATTGGCTGAGAGTCGTTCGCTTCTCACCCAGTCAGGTTCAAGCCGTTTGAATAGGGGCAGCTATTGCACCCCAAAATTTGACCAACATTTATTTACCTATCAAGTGTTTGAAAGTTGATACCTTCATCAGAAAGTTCAAGAGATCCTCAGAGAAATTGGTTGAAACCAGAGTTGTGTGCTTCATAGCTTGAGAGTTGTGGGAGCTCCTCAGATGATTCTGAGACTTTTAGAATGAACTTGAAGCTTTGAGAAAGTCTATGAGATGTCTTGAAAGCCATCATGAAGCCCAGAGAGGTCATTGTGCAAGAATTCAGAAGATTCAGCCATGAGTGGTGAAATTAGGGTTTTGACTGGGTCAACCCTAAGTCAACTGAAGATTTGGAGAAGGTTGAGACCTAATCCAAGGGCCATGAGATCATGGAATGATGTATGGAGATGTTATAAAGATGATTCCTAGACCAACTCATCATAATTGAGGAGTTTGAGAAGTTTCAAGTCAGGGTTTCCAAGGATTGTCAGTGAAAAAACCCTAATTTGATCCCTATCTTCCAGGCAGTTTTAGCTCAAGATGTGATTGATATCTCAGCTTCCCCACAACATGAATGTTGTAGAGCTTGCTCATAGCTTTAATTTGAGTGGTAGAAGTCCTTGATAGGAGCTGCAGAGCTCAAGTTATGGTTTTGACAAATTACAGGTCAGCTGAGGTGTGTGAATCTGGGTCCTTGAAAATCACCCAACTTGCAGACAACTTTTGCCCTAGTAGGATGATTCCTATGATCTCTTGGTAAACATGAATGTTGAAGAGAATATTCTTAGCTTTCTATAGAGTACTAGAAGTCCTTGATAGGATTTGTATAACTCAACTTATGGTTTGAACAAGACAGGGGTATTTTGGTCATTTGACAGTTATAGGTCATTTTAAGCAAAGGCCATATCTCCTATTTCCAAGCCTCAAATGAAAAAACTCAAAACATCAAAGTTGTTCAAAATGGGATTTTAAGCCTAGAAAAGTGGTCATGAGTTATTGAAAAAGCTTGTAGCAAGGATTTTCATGAATAGGTAAAAATGACCTAAAAATGACTTATAAAGTAAAAGAATCCAAGTTGGAAATTGGTTTGGGAGATCCACAAATCCAAAATGGGTCATCCAATATGTCATTTTGACTCCAAACATTATTTTAAAAACAATGGTTCAAGTAGAATTTTGATTTGAGGTCTTAAAATGGAGGTTGCTTTGTAATTTTCATTCTTGCATAATGAGGCAATTTGAGAAACTTGGCATAAGGCAAAACCAAGGCATGTTTTTCACTCATTCTCTTTCAATATCTCACAAGGGGAGATTTTAAAGCCAAATTGAAAGTCTTAAGGCATGAGATATGAGATGTACAATGTACCACTTCATGAGAAATTCCTTAACTTTCTAGCTCATTCTAGAAGTTCCTAGACTATTCCATTGATTGTTATAAAAAGATTGAATCACCATGAGATCAAGGTTGGTGAAAGTTGCTGAGTTCATTGGAGAGAGTGAGAGAGAAAGCACCATTTCAAGATTTCTTCAAAATCAAGCAAGCTTCCATTTCTTCTTCCACAAGCCTCATCCATCTCAATTCTTGCAAACAGAAAGGTGTCCACCATTGGAGGAGCATTTGGAGAAGATTACAAGTGCCAAATCGAGCCCTAACATCACTCACCATTGATTCTTAACAGGTTGGTAACTTGCTCCATAGGTCCTTATTTAGGTGCATTCTGTTAGAATTCTAGGTGGAAAGATAGCATGCTAGGTTAGTTGATGATATTCTGAGAAGTAGAGAGCTTGGCATAAGGTTTCATGGCAGGTCACGATTTTTTCAAGATTGTACAACAAGCTGTATACTGAGTTCTAATGGATATGATATAGTGTAGTTTGGTTAGGGTAACATGTAGAACAAATTTGGATCATTAGATTGAAGTTCTATCAAGGTTGATAACAGAGAAAAAGGTTGGAACCCTAATGTTGGAGCTTTCTGTTTGAACGATTTAAGGGGTTTCAGGGAAAACTACTTGTATGGTTGTGTTCATGGTAATCAGTAGCACAATTTTGCTTTTGGAATTTCTGGATTTCATCAAGTAATCATGGAGAACGAGGCTGGGGAAGAATCGTGCATGATTTCTGTTTTGGACGAAACCCTAATGACATTTGGGGACGATGGCCAGCAACCGTCCGATCACTTTCAATTTTTGACTTCTTCATCTAATCCAACGGGCGTGATTCAATTCAGAAAATGGAGGGAAGTCCCAAGAGCTAAACGGTGCGTTGAGTTAGTGAGTGATCCTGGGCCTCAGAAACTTGTGATATCCACACCCCTGTGTATCGCCCAATCAACTTTTGAACTGGAAAAACACGCTATTTGCACCGTTCGTTTTCCAATTTTCTGTGGATTTTTCTTTTGATTTTCTGAAGCATTTGGGCTTATCACGCGTGCTATTCCCACCCCCGGTTTATGGGCCCAACATCATAATCAACTGGGCGCAGTTACTTTTTTCCACCCCCCATCCCTTTTTCTTATATTTTCTTATTTTAATTTCTTTTAATTTTCTTGCATATTAAAAAAATCCATATAAAATAGGAAAATTAATATTTTTTAATGCTTGTTTTTTTCACATGTTCATAATTATGTCTAGAAAAATGTAAATAAATAAAATTGGGATTTTATTTTCTTCTAGTATTTTTAGCATATTATTCTTGTAAATAGCTTTTAAATATGGTTAGTTTGTATACTCAATTTTGTAGAATTTGTTTAGGACTTTCCCTTAGGATTTTTGAGCCATTCTTTTTGGCATAGTTAGGTATTGAATCATAGTTCATATAGGATTTAATTCATGATTTGTAGATTAAAATTTGACTAGTTTGTTAAGCTAGCATTAGTGTGCTCCAATTAGGGTTTTAGGTTGCATAAGTAGATTTGAACAATTTTGTTTTGGGTTTTATAGGCCAAATTAGAGTATGGGGAATATATGGGTTAAGGGTAAGTATGTATAGAATCCCCTAGAATTTTACTAGAATATTATATAGTATTTTAGTATTTTTAATTGATTTGTGAATGTATGGTTAGTATGTGTGTTGCTTAAGGGCATAGTTTGTATTGTTTTGCTTTCTTTTCTTCTCTTTTGAGTGGGTGAGCCTTGAAGATTGAGTTGAAGACCTTGTGGATCATCATTGAAGACTTTGAAGACCTTGAAGAGGAGCTTAGTTGTAGCTTTTGTTTGTTCAGTTTGTAGGATATAGGAGTTAGGCAGAGCTCTAGAGTAGCCAACTTGATTCTCAAACATGGAAGGTCTTGATTGCCTCCATTCTTCTCTGTGATACAGAGTCTCTCTAAGACACTCACCCCCTTCCTTTGGAAGGCTTGGTGCTAATGTCTGAGAGATAGAACTCTTGAGAGAAATATTCCTTGTGCTGATAGCAGTACGTTTGCCACCCTTGGTGGTCAACTAACTGCTTAGCACCCAGTTTGCTCTTGTGATTGATTCCTCAGCTTGGAGATCAGGACTTGAAGAAAAGCCATTGGAGATAGAAGCTGAAGCTTTGAAGAGGATGATTCCTTGGAGATTGTTGAAGTCTGAAGACTTTGTGAAGATCAAGTTGATACTTGAAGATCCCTGAGGATAGTGAAGCCTGAAGGTGGAGCTGATCGAAGAAGCTGAAGCTTAAGGGAAAAGATGAGTTGATACTCATATTGTAGGGCTGATACATGGAAAGCAAGTGATCTCTGAAGTCTGAAGACTGAGTAGCTGCTGGAGGAGCTGAAGCTTTCTTCTGTTTTTCTTTTCTGTATTGTTTGTTTTGTCTGATTTGTCTGTTGCATTAGAATAAGTCCATATAGGATAAGTTCAGTCTAAGAGCATGATCGCATTAGAGGTTGAGTTGATCCCTCTGCTTGTATTGTTATTGCGTGGCTTTGCTTACGGGTATTCGGTAGAGCCCCGCTCCCTTGCCCATGTGTTTATTTTGCTTGATAGCATGTTTTCATTTTATCTGTATGACTGCAGTTTACTGTTTATTGCTTGATAGCATGTTGTTTATTTTTCAGTATGATTACTGTTATTTCATGACTGGCTTGAGGTCGAGACGAGCTTGTGGAGGCTGAAGCCCCACACACATTTCCTCCCTCACTTGCATTGCATGCATTTTACTGTTAAGCTGATGCTTTGTCTGTTTTGGTGTATCATTGACATGATCCCTTAGGACTCTCATTTCCTTTGATAAGGATTTGATGATAGACCTTTAGGTTGAAACCTATGCATGACAACTTCTAGGAGTTCCCTGTTCAAACCTCAACCATAGGATGAATCCATGGCATGATAACAGTAGGACTTGATAGTCTCCCTCCTAGTTGGGCCTGTTCTCTTCTCATCTCAAAGCAGTTTAAGATACAGTAATCATGAATGATTTCTCTCGTACGTTACGAGCCTTAAGCTATCTGAGAAAGGACGCATTCCCTCTCAGGTCATAGTCTCTAGTGCGGTTGAAATCGCAAACACAATAAAAAACACTTCTTTCAGGAGATAACCCGTAGTTTCCCGAACTACGTTTGCTCTGATCTTCCATACAGTGTGGAAGTACGTAGGCATAGGATGCGATATCCTAGCGAGCAACCTTTCCCCCATAACCCTTCGTAGGCCGAACTACGTTGACTCTGATTTCTCATTCTCTGATGAGAATACGTAGGCATAAAGTGCGACGCTTTGCCGAGTCATTTTTATTTTCTTTTTTAGCCAGCCTTGATAGGTAGATAGATTAAAACCAACCCGTCCAAGTAAACAAACAAGCGTGGATCCCGTCGAGTACGACAGACGTAAGGGGTGCTAATACCTTCCCCTTGCGTAACCGACTCCCGAATCCAGACAATGGTTGCGATGACCTTGTCTTACCCTTATTCGTCAGGTTTTTCCGATCGTTTCCTTTCCCGCTCTGAGGGATAAATAACGAAAGGTGGCGACTCTTCTGTTTTGCCGGCACCTTATTTTCGCGCAAGCGACAAACATCAGAGACCGTTGGGTCTGATGCAAACGTTGAATACTCCATAGTGGAAATGGGATAGTATTTCCACGGATTTTGTGTTGGGTTTGCCGAAGACTGTGAGAAGGATATGATTTGATTTGGGTGATTATGGATAGATTGACTAGATCAACTCATTTCTTACCAATGAGGATTAATCGTTCTATGCTGAAGCTGGTTGTAATGTATATTGAGGAAGTTGCGAAGTTGTATGAGATACCATCGAGTATTGTGTCTGATAGAGATCTGGGATCTTCTTCGAGGTTTTGGGAGAGTTTATAGACGCTTTGGGTACCATTAGGGCTGGCAATGAACCAAACCAACTCGAAGATAGTTCGGAATTCGACTCGATAATTAAATCGTTGAACTAGGTTCATGAACCAAATGAGTTGAGTATGAGCGAAAAATTAAGCTCGTTAACTAAATGAGCTGAACTTGAACTATACATAGTTCGACTCGTTAGGTTCATGAGTCAACTCGATTACATATGAAAAGAATTATACTGTCTTTAAGATTAGGTTTAAATATTTACTTCAAATCTTAGACAAATTTAATCTTCAATTTAGTAGTTTTTGAATTAGACTCTCAAATGTATCTCTTGAAAGTTGTGTAGGTTTTGAATTAGTAGATTTCGAAGATAAAGTTAAATTTCAATATGATAACTTTTATTTTATATTAATATTTTATTTAAAATATATATATTTATTTAAAATGTCAAATATACTAAAAAATATATATATTTAAAAAAATAGTTTTTAAGTTCGTGAACCATGTGAGCTGAACCTAATGAGATGAACCTAACGAGTCGAACCGAACTGTTCGTGAACTTATAACGAGTCGAGTTTGAGCTTAAATAAAAGTTCGTGTCAAACTCGAACTCGAACTCGAATTCGAACAATTCTTAACGAGTCGAGTCGAGCTGAGGTGAGTTCGACTCGACTCGACTCATTTCCAGCCCTAGGTACCATGTTGAGATTGAGTTCTACCTATCATCCGCAGACGGATGGAAGACAGAGAGGATTATCCAGTCTTTTAGAGGATTTGCTGAGAGCTTGTGTGTTGGATCAAGGTGGATCGTGGGATAGTCATTTACCGTTGATTGATTTTACCTACAATAACAGTTACCATTCTAGTATCGGAATGGCACCATATGAGGCTTTGTATGATAGGAGGTGTATGACTCCTTTGTGTTGGTATGAATCAGGCGAGAGTGTTGTACTCGGACATGAGATTGTGTAAGTGACGACTAAAAAGATAAAGATGATCCAGAAAAAGATGAGAGTGTCACAGAGTTGTCAGAAGAGTTACCATGATAAGAGTGGGAAAGCACTTGAATTTCAAGAGGGGGATCTCGTGTTTTGAGAGGTACGTCGGTAACTGGTGTTGGTCGTGCTTTGAAGTCTCGAAAGTTCACACTGCATTTTGTTAATCCGTATCAGAGTGGCGCAGCAGAAGCGTGGGAGGAGTAGCATGTCGGATTTCTTTACTACCGTCGCTTGTGAATTTGCATGATGTGGTTCATGTGATTTGGATGGATGATGTACAAGTGAGAGGTGATTTGACTGTTGAGGCATTTCTAGTTCGGATTGATGAACGAGAAGCAACTTCAAGGTAAAAAGATTTCCTTGGAAAAGGTAGTTTTGGGAGAACCACCTGGAGAAGGTTGGACTTGGGAGCGTGTGAATCAGATGAAGGAGTCGTATCCGACTCTATTTCCTTGAGGTAATTTTCGAGGGCGAAAATTCTTTTAAGTGGGGGAGAGTTGTAACACTCCAAATTTTATTGGAATATTTATTTAATTTATTTAAATAAGAATATTCGTATTTTGGTGATTTTCGGTGGTTTTGTGGAATATTGGGAATTAATGGAATTTGGGTTATTTATTTTGAATAATAATATATAATATGAATATATTAATATTATTGTTAATTAAAATATATATATATATATAAGTGAAATAAGGGCAAATTGGACAAGTATGAGGAGTTATGAGGGTATTATGGGAAAAGCCCAAATTGTGAGGCCCAAGTCTAGGTTTAACAAAAAGGAAATTGTGAAGGGATTAGAATTCATTTGTTAGACCGTGAAGAGAATTGAGGCCAGAGCTCTAAGGAGGAAGAGTGGAGGCAAAAGTTTCGAAAGGTTCCCTGAAAGATTTGAGAAGGTTTTGAGTCGACAACTAAGGTATGGGGAATATTACCTTCATGATTTTCCATGTGTAAATTCAATGTATTTAAGGTCGATTTAAGGTTTAAGGGATTTTGGGGTTGATTGTGAGAAAAAAGGATTTTGGCCTTCGTGGCCTAAATCTAGTATTGAGATGTTAACCATGGGAATTCATTGGAGTAAAAGGGAAACTAGGCCTTCATGGCCAAAACTCTGATTTGACATTGGTTAAACCCTGTAGGAAAATTTGATGGTGAGAACTCTGATGATTGTGGGGTAGTGGTAAGTATTCCTGAGAGTTTGAGGGTAGATATGAGAAATAGTGATCTTTAGCCTTTGTGTCCTAAATCTATTATAGGTAAATCTAACCATGGAATTTGTTGGGGAAAAGGAAAAGTTAGGCCTTCGTGGCCAAAACCATGATTTGTTATTTGTCTAACCCTGAAGGGATAGGAATATTAGATAGTGAGTAACTCTAATGCCTTGGGATAATTGTAAGGAATTTGTGATTTAGGGCGTGAATATGTTATAGGGTTGGCCTAATAAACTGTAAGTTTTGTGCCTTTATCGTCGTAAGACCTTAGGGATGATTTAGGGATGTTTTGGGGGCATTGGGGAAGCGAATCGTGTGGACTTTTGGGTTGAATCAAGTTTTGGTGCGTAGCAGAATTTGCTGTCATCGCACTGTTCGTCTAGCGAAGAATGCTTTGCCTAACGAACAATGTTGTTCCCAGACTCGCCTAGAGAAGAATCCTTCACACAGGGAAGAAACTCGCCCCAGACTCGCCTAGTGAACATGCCAGCGAACGTAGCAGAGTTTCGCAAATGTTGATCGTGTGCAGCGATGCTTTGATGTTTGATTCTGTGATTTCTTTGACGAATTAACATGAGTAGGACTGTGAAGTTTATGTGATTAATAGGCGATAGTATTAGGATTACCGCGAGTATAATTATAAATTAATATGTGATTATATGTGATAATATGATGAATTAATATGAGTATGACTGTGAGCACTACGTGATTTGTACATGATTATATGATGATTTCTATGATGTATGATGATGATTATTATGATGAGCTGTGATGACATGATGTATGATGATTTTTATTATGATGAGCTATGATGACATGATGTATGATGATGATTATGATAATGAGCTATGACGTTTGATGATGATGAATATGATGAATGATGATGCACCTATGATGTTATTATGAGGATGATTTGTGACGTGTGCATCATGCATTCATGTGCATCCGGACTTCGGTTCAGGACCTCGATTTCTTTGGCTTCAATCCCATTGTGTGGATGTGAAGTGTTTTGATGTGCTCCGGTTCTCTAGTAGAATCGATCCTATTGACGGGGATCTATGGAGGGTTGATGGCCCAGTGTCCATTACGTTGTGATGATTGGTACCACATGCATTGAGTCTTGTTGCATTTGCATTTATGAGATTATTGTGAGTAAATTATGATGTTGTGGCCTTCGATGTCCTTTGAGGAATATGAATGTGTTGAATATGAAAATGACGCCATTTATATGTTGATTTTCTACATTGATTATTATGAATCGTTTTACTCACCCTGCCTGTTTGAATGTTACCTCCACGTGGGTAACATGCAGATGACCAGGTTTAGCTGTGGACACCATCGAGGATATTTTTGAAGTCTTTGAGTTGTTAGCCTTTTGGTTAACTTAGAGGGTCTTGCTCTGATATGTAACATCGGGTTGGGGTCTTTTGAGTTAAACTATGTTTTATTTGATTTTATTTTGATTATCTTCCCGTATGAGGAAAACCTTGATTTATGCCTTTTAAGTTTCGCTGCTTTGTGCAATTTGATGTGTTTTGGGAAAACCCGTTGCTTACGGAGCCTTGACCTATTTTGTTGATTTGGGAAATGTACGCCCTTTTGGGTGGCTTTTTGTTGAAATTTAATAATTACTGTGATATCTGTGTTATTTTGCTATAATATTTGTGGGGCAGAAAAGGGTGTTACATTAGTGGTATCAGAGCAGGTCGGTCCGTCCGGCCAAGTTATCTAATGTTAATTGTTCCCTAGTATGCGACATGTGTGTGAAAACACTGTCGATACACGTTTATTTTCTAACCTTTGTCTGCATAAGTGGGAATGAAATAAGTGGGGGAGAAGCTTGTGCTTCTCCAGGATGCTTCAAGTGTGGAGTGGTGGCTCAGTGTGTCGATAACCTTTATTTATGCCTTTTAAGTTTCGCTGCTTTGTGCAATTTGATGTGTTTTGGGAAAACCTGTTGCTTACGGAGCCTTGACCTATTTTGTTGATTTGGGAAATGTACGCCTTTTTGGGTGGATTTTTGTTGAAATTTAATAATTACTGTGATATCTGTGTTATTTTGCCATGATATTTGTGGGGTAGAAAATGGTGTTACAGTAGGCACATGATTCTTTATAATAAAGAGGTGAACAACATTCATATCTACAAAGTCAGCCATATTAGGGAATAAGACAATGCCATAGACGTGCAGAGCCAAAATAGAGTTGAAAAGCACCCAACTACCAGCTTCAGCGTACTTTTGAGCTTCACTCACCAAGAAATCCATATGAAATCCAGAAAATCCTCCCTTGCTAGAAATATTGTCCATTAATACAAATTTGCTCAAATAAAGAGCAGCAACAACATCTTTGAGATCATGATTCTCCTTGGAACAATAGAAAGGCGCTTTATCCCTAATAAGAACACCCAATATGAATGCATACTCTTCTAACGTGGGAACCAACTGATAATCCAAAAAAGTGAAACATCGCAACGGAGGATCGTAGAACTGTAGAAGAGTGTGGATGTCCTTATACTCGTACACAGTCATCCAAATTCTTTCTTTTACCAAGAATTTGGATTCTTTAAAAAAATCAGTTGATTTAGTATGTAGAAAGCTCAAATTTCTCCCGTAATCCTTCCTGAAGTCTTCGAGAACGCTAGAATCTGCCCGAGCAACCAAATCATGAAGCGAAACCAATTCAGGAGCTGGAAACGTGTACACAGTGATATTCTTTCTACCAGTGTCCATCTCTATAAACATCTGACCACAAGAATCAAGGATAAGATGCAAACCCTGGAAATGAACAAACATGCATGTTAGGATGCAATAAAGATGTTATGCAAATGCAGACATGGGATCAAGGTTTCCATATGCTCTGAATAGTTGTTATACTGCTGGTTGAGTAAGTTCAAAATTCTGCTCCGATAAGAAACCAAAATACCAGAATAATCAGAATACCTAGATTCAAAAGTCCACACTAATAAGAAAACCAGAAAACCGGGTAGGCTGAAAGTCAAGGTTTCCTGTAAAACTCGTTCCCTCTCACATGTGGGTTCTAGTCTTGGACATGGCATCTAAGCAGGTCCTTAGTACCACAGACTCTCAGGTCGAGAAATGATGATACGTTCATCATTTCTGGTTTGACATCATCATCAATCAAGGAGGCCTCAACTGATTTCCCATGAACGGTCACCAGAGTCATAAACCCTCTAAGTCAACATCAGATGCGTAGGATAGAATATCTCCAAAGGAAACCTCATATGAATGTGGATTTCGTGTCAACTAAATGTAGCCAGATGCCACGCAAGCCACACTACTCTCCATTCTAATCCTAAATGTGCACTCAAGTCTAGGTAGTGGGCTTATCTCTCGTGGAACGATCCCGCCCAATAGCACACTAGCAGCAGAGCAATATGATAACCGTAATCAAATGCAATAATATACAATAATAATGCACATAAAATCATAAAAATAAACATCCAAAGTACAGATATAGACAAGCGCTAGGATTGACTCGCAAAGGGAACCAGAGTCCCCAACTACGAAAAACATCCGGAAGAAAAACAGAAGAGTCGTTATGAATCATTATTTATCCCAACGGAGGAGAGGGAATGATCGAAGAAAACCTCAAAAAGGGAGAAGACATGGTCTCACAACCAAATCCTGGGTTCAGAAGTCGATTATGCAAGAGGAAGGTATTAGCACCTCTTCGCGTCCGTTGTACTCAACGGGATCCACACTTGCTGTCTAATCAAAGAGTGTGTCTACTAAAGCCTACTGTTAAACAAAAACAAGAACAAAAAGGGAAAAGGAGAGGCACAATAGTGTTGCACCCTAAAATTTGACCAACCGGGTCTCGTATCTGGCTCGATGTTTCGACGCATTACCGCATTCGCATCTGCATATTGCATACAGTGCATTTTTCATTTGTTTTGATTTTATCGGGATCACAGCTCTCGTCTCGCGTTTCAGGTGTTTTTAATCAGTTTAGATAGAATCGTATTTTTGGGATATTTCAGTGTCTTTTGATTTTTACCGGCTATTTTGATGCTGTTGCACCCTAAAATTTGCCCAACCTTATTCACTTGGTTTATGTTTTAATATCATTAGCATTTGCATATAGAGTCATGTACATAGACTAACCATCTGCATAGCATAAGCATAGCAAGTCATTCAACAGGGGACCAATCATTATTTTCATCTCTAGAGGCCTATCAAGAGGTTATTATCCCAATTCAATCTCAGTCAAGTCATCAGGAAAGAATTTGAAAGCAAAAAGTTCAGCAGATCAAGCCTTGAGTCCATCTCCCAGCTGAGGGTATCTGAGGGTCAACAGGAGGATTGTGAGCTGTGAGTTGAAAGCATGGAGAGTATCTAGACATTATGAGAGACTTAGAAAGTCATTTGGAGAAGGAGATAAGCCATTGATGAGAGCACAAGAGCTACAGTTGAAGACAGTCAACTAGGGTTTCATCTGGGTCAACCCTAGGTCAACCCTAGGTCAATTGACTGATTTAAAGGGCATTCAAGTCTATTGGAGAGATGTGGGGTTCATCATTGGATATATAAAGAAGGATATGGAGATATGCCAAGGAGAATTCAAGAGAAATCAAGGAGAAGAGGAGTTTCTAAATTAGGGTTTCTGTGTAAAGTCCCCTAGTTTAGGTCAAATTTCCAAGCAAGATAAGTCAAAATGCTAGCTTCAAATGGCTTCTTGGCCAACATGAAACTTGTAGAGGATCTCAATACCTTTAATTTGAGTGGTGGAAGACCTCAAGGAGATTTATAGAACTCAAGTTATGGTCCTTGCAAGTTACAGGTCATCTGAGGTGTCTGAACTTTTGTCTGTGAAAGTGACTTGACTTCCAAGCTAGTTTTGCCCCTCAAGGAGATTTCAAATGAATTCTTGGTCAACATAAGAATTGTTCCTCATTGTCTTAGATTTCTATAATGGTATGGCATGCCTTCATATGGTGTGTGGAACTCAACTTATGGTCTTGGCAAGCAAAGGGTATTTTGGGCATTTGTGAATTACAGGTCATTTTAACCTATGTCCAAAACTCATACAAGGAGGCCTCAAATGGAAAAACTTACAACATCAAACTTGCTCCAAATGAGATTTTAAGTCTAGAAAGAAGGTCACAAATTATTGGAGAAGCTCATAACATGAAGTTGCATAATTGGTCAAGATATGAACTAAAATGGCTTATAATTCAAAGAAATTCAAAGTGAAAAATGGTTTGGGAGATTTATGAGTCCAAATGGAGACTTCCAATATATGATTTTGAATGGAAAAGCAATTCTAAGAACAATGGTTCAAACACTTTTTTGAGTTTAGAAGGAAAAAAGAAAGTTATCTTTGGTTACTTGTAATTGAAGAAACATGACCAAAATGGATCAAAGTTGGAAAGCAAGGGAATGTGCAAGATGGATCTAGAATGTTCATATGAGGTCTATATATTCATGAAATGAGCATTGATCAAGGGTTGGCTTCATTTTCACCAAGAATTTCACAAACTTTCTCATTCTTTCTCTTTGAAGTTTCATTCCAATTCCTCAAATTCTTCGCAAAATCATCATCAAAATCAATTCAATCTTATTCAATCATCATCCTAGATCAGAATTGAAGCAAAGGTTTGGTGATTAGGATCCATTTTCGTGCACTATCTTCAAGAACATCAAAACTGCAAATTCCATTGGACAGCATAATTCAAGCCAAGGCTCATCCAAATCTTGCAAACAGAATCAAGTACATCAAGGATTGATCAAGATCCAAAACCTAGAAGCTTCAGATCCACGAGTTCCATAGCTGTTTTCAAGATTTCACACCAGGTGAGTTTTCATTCACACAGCTTGATCTAGTTAGTTTGGCATGTTGTTGTTAGTTTAGATATGATCTAGGTGGTTAGTAGAGTAAGTAGGATGAATTTGGAGTGATTTGGTGACAATTGTTAGCAGGTGCCATAAACTGTTAGGAGGTAGTACTCTTAGGTTAGTGCATTAGAATCTTAGCTTGATAGCGCAGGTTAATCACCATTATGCATAGATTAGTTTAGTCTAGGTTTGAGGGAGAATTGTGGTGATGCATCTCAGTGCATATCCATGGTGACCAGAACTTGCATCGATCGGGTCGAATGAATTGTTGAGTTTCAAATTGATCTAAGACCATAGGATTGTAGAGGGAAGAATTCTGAGCATTTTTCATGTTCACATCGTGTGGATTGGTTGCCTGTAGAGTGAGAACAGAGGGAGGGAAGTTTGGCTCGTGCATGGTAGCCATGGTGAAACCCTAAGTTTCAGTTGATCCATTGAGGAAGACGTAATCCTACCCGTCCAATGCGTGTGAAGACTTTTGACTAAGAGGGAGATCCTGTGGCTGTTATTTGAAGCAGATTTTGGAGGGAGTTGACTGGGTGCCAAACGCACCGTTTCATTAATTGAAACGGGCGGGCCTCAGATTGTTTTGTTATCCCCACCCCCAGTTTTAGGCCCAATTCCAATTTTAACGTGATTTCACTTCTATTTTCACCCCCAGCGTGTGTTTTTTTATTTTCTTTAATTCTGAGTGATGCTGGGCCTTGGTAAAAATGCTATGCGCACCCCTGCTGCTTGGCCCATCCTGAATAATTAACTGAATGCGCTTGCTGAATACACCCCTCTCCCATTTATTTCTTTCAATTTTATTTTTTAATTTCTCTTACTATTTTCTTGATTTTCTTTAATTCATAATAAATTCATAAAAAATGCATTTCAATCCATTCTTTTTACATCATTTTCACTAAAATGTCTAGAAAATTTTCATTAAATAAAATTGCATTTTTATTTTTATTTCATATTTTTTCCATATTTTCTAAATAAATGTCATTTTAAATAGATTCATTTCATGCATAAATTTTAATAATTTTTGTTCTATCACATGCTTTAATATTTTTTAGTCATTCTTTTTATATTGTTTAGATGAGATATTCAACTTGTAGATTCAATTTAGTTCCCTGTTTTAGAGATTAATTTTAGGTGATTAAAATAGGTTTGAACATCATGAACAAAACTAGGGTTTTAGGTGATGACTTAGGAGTTTGATTTCATTTCCCTTAGGACTTAGGGTTTGAATAGATTAGTTATGGGACTATAGGGGCTATGGGTAGTTATTAGATCCCCTTAGAGAAAAAGTTAAGATTCCCCTACTGCTATTAATACTGTCTGTATATCTGTTGTCTGGTGTGGTGTGCCCTCTGGGGATTATTGCTTGCTTGCTTGGGTATTGGGTTTGTCTGGGGACCTGGGAGAGCTGAAATTTGTGAAGATGAAGACCACTGGATATTCAAAGATTGAAGATCAACTGCCAGAGTTGAAGAGGAGTTTCTTGCTAGCAGATGCTGAGGAGACTAGGGTTTAAGAGCTAGGCAGAGCTCTAGGTTAGAAAGTTTGTTTCTCAAACATGGATTGCCTTGTCTGCATCCATTCTTCTCTGTGATTCAGAGTCTCTCTAAGACACTCACCCCCTTCCTTTGGAAGGCTTGGTGATAGTGTCTAAGAGATAGAACTCTTGAGAGAAAATGTCTTTTGTGTTAGAAGCAGTCTGTTCACCACCCTTGGTAGTCAACTGATTGCTTAACACCCAATTCACTCTTGTGACTGATCCCTCATCCTGGAGGTTTGAGCTTGAAGAAAAGCCATTGCAGATGGAAGATTGATGATCAAAGCCCTTATCTGAAGGCCATGAAGATGGAGATTGATGCTTGTTGAAGCTTGTAGCTGATTGGAGATTGCTGGAAGCCAGATGTTGATTCAGAGCTGCTGATGCTGTTTCTTTTGCTGTTGTATTTTATTTGCTGATGTATTGATTGGTTTTCTGGACTGTATTGTTTGTTGTTTACCCTGCTGGGTTGAAAGTGAAGCCTGTTCACTTTTGCCTATTGTTTTCTAGGTTCGAGGTTGAGTGGGACTCCCTTGCCTCGCTTGTGCTGTTGCATCCATGCATTTTACTGTTTTACTATATATATCTGATTTTGTTTCTGTTTCTGCCTATCCCTTAGGATCTCTGTTTCTCTCTGTGCAAGAGAGGAGCATGATAGACACTAGGTCTTAACCCATGCATGATAACATTAGGATAGTTTGTTTCCCTTTGCAACCGTAGGTTAGGGTTCTGTCTCTTTCTCATCTCAAAACAAACAGAAAAACACATAAAGATTTCAAACACAATAAAAGACACTTCTTTCGTAAAAGAGTGAGAACTCATCAAAACGTCATTTTTTGTCCGCCGGGACTGTTAATCAGAAAACCTTTTTCAGAAGGAATAAAATCAACCAAGACAAGCTTGTGTCTTCCGTGGCCTGAACTATGTTTGCTCTGATCTTTCATGCTGTATGAAAGTACGTAGGCATAGGATGCGATATCCTAGCGAGCAACCTTCCCCTCCTTTCCCGTAGGTAGGCGAACTACGTTGACTCTGATTTCTCGTTCCAGACGGGAATACGTAGGCATAAAGTGCGATACTTTGCCGAGTCATTTTTATTTTCATTTTATTTTCTTTTTCACCCTTGACCTATAGTTTAGATAGAATAACAATCCATACCCGAAAAAAAGCGTGGATCCCATCGAGTACGATGGACGTGAGGGGTGCTAATACCTTCCCCTTGCGTAACCGACTCCCGAACCCAGGTTTTGGTTGCGATGACCATACCTTTCCCGTGTTGTGCGAGGTTTACTCTGAGCGTTTCCTTTCCCTCCCGTGGGATAAATAACGCACGGTGGCGACTCTTCTGTTCAGCCGGCGCCGATTTTCGCAGTAGCGACAGATGCGCTCTCGCGGTGTTATGTGTCGTTCGGTGTTATTGTGATTTTTCTGGATTTTATTGACCTTTTTTAGATTTTCTTTTAATAGCTTTTAAATCATTTTTAGAATATTAATAGGATTTTTAATAGTTTTAATTCTTTTTAAATAGATTTTTACTATTTTTTTTAATAGAATAAATAGACTTTTCTTTTATAGAATTTAAATAGATTTATCATTTTAATAGAAGAATATAGTTAGTTTTCTTTTATTAATAAGAGATTTTCTTTTATAGAATTTTGTATAATTTTATTAGGGATTTAATAGAAATTTAATCAATTTTAGATTCAATAGAGAATTATTAGATTTTTTTTGCTTAGTGGAATTATTAGAGCATTATTAGTTTAGGAGTTAATTAGAATTAATAGATTTTTAGGATAATTCGCATTGTTAGGTTTAATTGAGTTTTAGGTTAGTTAATGCATTTAGTTAATTAGTAATTAGTTGTATGTCTTTTCTCATAATCCATTTTTAATCATCTTTATTATTCAGATTTTTTTTGAGTTTTTTTAATCATTTTTTTCGTCTGGGCCAATATCCAAATGTGTTCGGCAAAGCCCAATTCAGAGTTTTTTTGGCCAATTTTCGTCCAAAGTCTAGAAGCATCCAGAATATTCCAGAGAATCTGAGGGTATATATTCATTCAGCGCCACGTGTTGAAGAGGGGGGACCCCACGTTACACTGCCATCATGCTGCCACATCACAAACCCACTTCCCTCTCTCTGCCACGCATGGGACACGCGTCCCGCATGCATACCGTCCCTCCACTACCGCGTGCCACGCGTACGCACCTCATATCCTCGCCGGGAATACCCACCGGCCGGCATGCATGGCCGGCGACCACCGCCTAACTCGCCGGAAATCCAAAATCCCCAGACTCCGATCATTCTTCATCCTCCTCCTCTAACCTTCATCATCTAAAACCCAGAAAATCCCAGATTCAACCAACAAACTTCATCTTCCTCCGATCAAACTTCATAACCGTCGCCAGAAATTGCATCAGTATCCACCGATCTTCATCGTTCTTCATGAATTTCCAGATTTCGTTCAAGATCATCAAGAACATTCATGAGATGTTCATCCGTTTTTTCCAGAAACCGATCAAGATCTTCATCCATTTTTCGTGACCTCCATCAATCTTTTCCAGATTTCGCCTCAAGAACTTCATCGTTCTTCATTGACATTCATCACCGTTCGGTTCTTCATCAAATCTCCAGAAAACTCATAGATTCTTCATACCACCATCGTGTTCATAAGATTTCTCCAGAAATACATCAAATCTTTCATAACCGTTCATAACATTCATCAACCCTCAGCTTTTCCCAGCAATGTTCATCCAGTATACAAGAATGTTCACGAGAGGTTCATCGCGTCTCCAGTTCATCAAGATCCATTAAGATCTCCTCAATCTTCAACCGGATTCTTCCAAGATCTTACGCGTTCGTATGAGTTTTTCACAAGAACTTTATTAATCATCAGAGTATTCATTTCATCTGCGTCAAATCTGCAAGTAAACCTCCATTTGACTTTCGTCATCTTCCGTCTCCAACATCCGGACGCCTTGCAAAGCTTCTCAACATTCAGCTTCAATCACCATCGAAGGAGATTAGTTGATTTTGTTGGATTTATGTTTCTGTTTAAGTTTTGTGTGATATGGATGGGCGTGCTTAAGGGAAGCAAGGTTAGGAGAAGTTTAGTTTGAGGCGGTGAAGACGGTGAGGAAGGAGTGGTGAATAGTGTTGGTGACGGCTGAGAGAGATTAGGGAGAAAGTTTAGACTTAGGGTTTCAGAAATTGAGAGAGTGGAGAGGAGAAGAGAGGTTCCCTGTGGGTTCTTTGGGTTTTGGGCCTCAGGAGCTTCAGGCCCAACGGACTTGGGTCATACGCACCACCGTTCAGCTCCACACCCCCTCCCAAAAATTTTTTTTCTGAGCTAGCACTTATGGGCTGGGTCCGGTTTAGTTTTTGTTTTGTTTATTTTTACTTGTCTACCCCCCTGTATCCATAATGCACCCCCCTCCCCTTTCTTATTTGTTTTTTTTGTTTTTTTCTTTTGTACGAGAAAAATATTATGAAAAAGAAATAACATAGTTGAAAAGAAAAAAAAAGGAAAAAGAAAAAAGAATATATTGAAAAAAAAAATGAAAAAAAGATATTAGAGAAAAATAATAAAGGAAAGTATATTGAAAAAAAGAGGGAAATATATTTGAAAAAAGACATGGAGAAAAATATATAGAAAAATATAGAAAAAATATGAAAAGATATTTTGAAAGAGAAAAGAAGAAAATAGTTGAAAAGAAAAGAAGGAAAAAGAGAAAAAAATATTAGTATAGATTTAATATTTTTTTAGAGTGTATTTTCTTCATAGGAGCTTATTTTAGAGATAGTTTTAGATGTCCACTTGTTAGGGGACTATTTTCCATTCGATTTTTTAGGATAGGATAGGATAGTATTTCCTAGGAGATTTATTTTCAGTATTCGATCATTGTAATCATTTTTCAGAATGTTAATAAAACGAGATTTGAGCTGTGGTCCCAAAGTAGCCGAACTACAGCTGCTCTGATTTCTCGTACCAGACGAGAATATGTAGGCATAGGATGCGATATCCTAGCGAGCACACTAACAACTGACTTTTGTTCTCTCGCTGCTGTGCGATCGAGACTTTCCCGCTGACGACTAATTGTTACCCTTTTTCTCTCTTGCCCGAGTGCATTTGAGACCAAGCCATAGTTTTGCCTGTAGGTTCCCGTACCTTTGAAGCCAGTTGTTTTTCTCATTGCTGTGTGAGAATACCCTTTTTAGCCGTAGTTAGCCTGAACTACGTAAAGCTCTGATCTTCCATGCAGTGTGGAAGTACGTAGGCACAAGACGCGAGGTCTTGGCGAGCCATTTTTCCCGTAGTCCCGAACTACGTTGACTCTGACTTTCTCTCTTGAGAATACGTAGGCATAGAGTGTGACGCTCTATCGAGTCAATTCCCTTTAGATTTAGCAGCCGTAGATAGATTGTTTTGCATCCTTTAGACAACCCAAGCAAGCGTGGATCCCGTCGAGTACGACGGACGTGAGGGGTGCTAATACCTTCCCCTTGCGTAACCGACTCCCGAACCCAGGTTTTGGTTGCGACGACCATACCTTTCCCGTGTTGTGCGAGGTTTACTCTGAGCGTTTCCTTTCCCTCCCGTGGGATAAATAACGCACGGTGGCGACTCTTCTGTTCAGCCGGCGCCGATTTTCGCAGTAGCGACAGCTGGCGACTCTGCTGGGGACTGCGATAGTTCCCTATGTGAGTCTGCTGGGGATCCAACGTCCCCTGGCTGCTAAGGACTGCGATAGTCCTTATGCATGTGGGATCCAACGTCCCCTAAGAGAGAGTCAATCCTAGCGCTTGTTTGCTTGTCTATTTGGTGCTTATTTATTGATATTATCTGTTGCTGTTGGGGTGTTACGGGTGTTCTATGATATTGAGAGAAGCCGGACCTGGGCTTGAGTGCACCATAGACTTAGAGTGGAAATTAGTAGGCGCGTGCTTGCTTTGCAGGCACTAGTGTCTCATGAAATCCACGCTCAGACGAGGTTCATCCGGTTGGCTTCACTTTCAACCCTTTGGGTTGAGACGGTTGCTGGTTTGGTGGATTGTCGACTCTGGGGACCGATCATTTGTGATTCAGCTAAGCGAGGCCGCTTCATGAGCTGGTGATGCCACACCTTCTGGGTATCGTATCACCCCTCTTGAAAGTCTGTGACGCTGATGAACGCATAGGATGCCGAACTTGGGTCAGATATAGGTCCACACCTGTGAGTGGGGGTTTTTTTGTGCAGGAAACTTGACTTCCAACCTACCCGTTATTCTGGTCTTCTCTTCAGAGCAACCGTACTCCGTCAGCAGTGCAGCAGTATTTAGATTGTGTGGGGGTTATGATCCCGTGTTTGTTGCATTGCATTGCATTTGCATAGGCATCTTCGCATCATATTGCATACCATTCGCCAGCTAGTCAGAGCTCTTATCCAGCCATTATTTTGGTTCTGAAGGTGAATATTGAAGACGACCAAGAGGTTGAAGCAGATTTAAAGCAGATTTGATCAGAGTCAAGCAGTGAAGTCAGCTGACAGTTGTCGGTAGCTATGTCAGAGAGCAGCTTCCAGTTTGTTGATACCTTGTCAGGTTTCACCGTGACGTCCAATCCTCTGTATGGATCTCCGCACGACGAAGACTTTCCACAAGTGAACAACCTTACTGCAGCTCAGCTTGTGCAGCCATCTGTTGAAGACCAAGGTCTGCGTGAGCAGTTTGTTGTCCGAGGTGAACGTTTTCCTTCTGTTGATGTCTCAGACTACCAGGGTTTTGCCTTCCCTGTGCCAAAGCCCCGAAGAGAGGTCCCGACAGCAAAGAATGAAGACCCATTAGCTCCCGTGTATGCTGAAAGGTTTCGTGCATTAGATGAGAGATTCAAAGCCTTGAAAGGTAAAGACGCTGTTACTCCTAGTGCTGCAGATATGTGTCTGGTTCCTGGCCTAGTGTTACCTCCGAAGTTCAGAATGCCGAGGTTTGAAAGGTACAAAGGAGATAGTTGCCCGAAGCAACATTTGGTGATGTTCTGCCGAAGAATGACTTCATTTGTGCACAACGACAAGCTGATGATTCATTGCTTTCAAGATAGTCTGACTAGGGCACCTCTGAGTTGGTATATGCAGTTAGAGCGTGATCAGATTCGATCATGGATGGACTTAGCCAATGCCTTTCTGAAGCAGTACGACTATAATCTTGACGAAGCTCCTACTCGCGTGCAACTGCAAGAATTGTCTCAAGGGAACAATGAATCTTTCAGAAAGTATGTTCAGAGATGGAGAGAATTTGCTGGTAGAGTGTGTAATACCCCAAATTTTGGCCCTAAGATTTGTCGTCGCATTTCATTGCATTTTTATTGCATTTAATCAATTACTAACAAATTTGTGTAGTCGTTTGACTTTTTGCAGGTAAATATCATATGGCATGCATTTTTTTTCTAAAAAGTAAAAATGGCACAATTGGCAGGAGGACATGTGTAAGGAGTTATGAGTGTGAGAGGTTGAGAGTTCGAATCTCACCTTTGTCACTTTTTTTGTTTTTTTTTATTTTTACTCTAAATTTTTCTATCTTTCATTAAAAAAATAACAAAAATAGTTTTTTATTATTATTTAATTATTATTTTCGTATTTTAATTAAATCATTTTTTAAAATATTATTTTTTTCACTTTTTTCTAAATTATTCATAAAAATATCCAAAAAATCATAAAATAAAAAATATTGAAAAAATTTTTGTTCTTTTTATAATATTTTTGATTTTAGGAATCAATAGGATTATTAGTTTTTATTTTAAGTTTATTTTAATTATTTTAAATTATTTAAATTTTATTTTTTCTTAACTAATTATTTAGTTTGGGCTTTAAAATGGGCTTTAGGGACATTATTGACAATTTGGTGTTAACCCTAATTTGTTCCCTATATATACATGTGTTGCCTTGTTGGAAAAAAGGGGAGAAGGAAAAAAACCTAAGAGGAGTGAGTGCCGTTTGCCGTTATTTAGTTTTCTTCTTCATCCATTACTATTGTTTCTTTTTCTTCATCGTTTACCATTATTTCTTTTCCTTCATCTATTACTGTTGTTTCTTTTTCTTCATCTTTTACCGTTATTTCTTTTTCTTCATCTATTACCGTTATTTCTTTTTTCTTTATCTATTACTGTTACGTTTATATATATATAATTTTTAAATTGTTAGAGTTTATATATATAAGATTAATTTTTGATCGAATTATGTCGATACGATGTTTGCACATTTGTGTGCATGACGCGTGACATTTGTGTTAGTTCGATCTGGTTGCGATGATCGCATTTTTGTGTGAGCAATAATACTATTTTTTGCTTAATTTCTTTTTCTTTGCGATAAATTTTGTTTCGTCCGATTTAGATCTGGTTGCGATGAGCGCATTTCTGCGTTAGCAACATTGTTGGGTTATTTGGCACATTTAAAATTCATTATATCTTTATTATTATTATTATTATTATTATTATTATTATTATTATTAGTATTAGTATTAGTATTATAATTATTTATTATTATTATCATTATTATCATTATTATTACCATTATTATTATTATTGTTATCATTAATTTATTAAAACTTGTTATAATATAAAAATCTGTTTTTTAAAATAAATAACATTAACATCTTTTCCAAATTAATATGAAAACCTATTATTTTTAAGAAAAACTTTTTTTTAGATAAATTTAAAATAATAACTAAAATCTTTTTTTTTTAAATAATAACTAGAACCGTTATTTATTTTATTTTATTATTGTTCAATTCAAATTTCATTATCATATTGTATCTGCTCCTCTCATGTAACCTCGCGAACTTAACAATCGCTCTTTAAATTCTGCCTTTAAATTTCTGCTTGCATGGTTTAAATTATGACATTATCTCTCTGTTTGCATGATTCAATTATCTCACGCGTTTACCATTATTTCTGTCACATTGCACACATCCGAAGGTTAGGTCTAACTGTTTGGCCGCCGCGCCAATAGTCCGTAAAACTTCACACATTCAATTTCAAATCCTCAAAACTACAAACTACAAACCCTAATTTTCACAAATGCCTCGCCGCAGGCAAAATTACCATTTTACCCCTAGCATTAGGTCAAAGAGCCGCCGCGCTCATTTTAGGGTTTCCCGCCGTGGAATCCCTAATTTAACCCTAATTACAACTTAACATTTCAACGTAGAGATTTGGAGTTTCTACACTCCACGTAAGCGTGTCCTTAAGATGCGTTTATTCCCCTTGAGACCTTGACCACAGTCAAGAAGTTTCTAACCTCCCTATTGAGGGGAACTACGATTACTCTGATTCCATTCCCGTAAGGATACGTAGGCACAAGATGCGATGTCTTGCCGAGTAAACTTAGAATTAACCCCCTTTAGGTCTCTTTTCTCACTTTTAATCCTTTGTACATATACCTTAAGCAAATAAATAAAGCAAATAGTAAACATCTGAACAAAAGGTTCCTGTAGAGTACTACAGAAGTTTAGGGTGCTAATACCTTCCCTAAATTTAACCAACCCCCGAACCCTAGATCTCTCCCTGCATTGTGTTTACGATGCAAAATAGGTTTTCCCTCTTTTGACCTTTTCCTTCGGATAAATCAAAGAGCGGTTGTGAATTGAATTGCGATTCAAACTCATTAATAGTTTGTAATCCTATCTCCACCGCAACAGAAAATGGCGACTTCACTGGGGATTCTGAGACTTTTGAGGGTTACCCCTAATTTGTTCATGTTTATTACTATTTGCTTTACTATTCATTTACATGTATATATTGTACTCTGATTTTGGGATGGTTCCTTGTGTTGTGAGATAAGTCCTACGCCCGGACTTGAGTGTCATTATTATAGGATGGGGATATATTCGATGAGGCTTATAGGGAGTTGAATCCCGACCAAGCCGATTCGAGAATCACCGCTCAGTTGAGACCTTTTCGAAAATGGTTCAGTTGAACGAGTAATCGTGAAAACTTTTTCCATGGTCGATTGGAGTCTGTGATATTGGGAACCGTAGTACCTTAACACCACCTTGGCCTTATTTAGGACGTAGTGCGGGAACTATGTGGGAGTAGTCCTACAACGGTTGCTACGCGATACTACACTCAAAAGAGGTTCTCTTGAGAATATTATTAACCCCCGAGTCAGTCGGAAGGTTGATAATATCCGAAAGATGGGCTGATGACTTTGGGCACTTTTTAGAACCTTGTTCTGCAGGTACGACTAACCTATAGTACACTCCTTTTTGGGATGGGTAGACCTTAACTCCGCTCACGTTCCTTTAACCTAGGACTTTATGTGTTTTCATGCATTGCATCCATAAAGCATCATATTACATTAAGACTTCGTGGAATTCAGACTCTATCTATGAACATTGCAGGATACCATGGATCACTCTAGGAAGCATACTTTAAAATTTACTTTTAAGGGTTTTAATTTGGAAGTCCTAGAGAAGCTAAGGGAGTTGGTTCAAGATCAAGAAAAGTTCCAAAACAGATATGGAAGGCTATTGTCTTTGTTGAAGGTTCAAGTAAACGAAGGACTTCTTGCAACTTTGCTACAGTTTTATGATCCAGATTATCACTGCTTCACCTTTCCAGATTATTAGCTTTTACCTACCTTAGAAGAGTACTCTCAGTTGGTGGGATTACCTATCTTGGATAAGTCTCCATTCCCTTTCTTGGAGGAAGACCCTAAAGAACGAGATATTGCTAAAGCCATTTGTCTAAAGATATCCGATGTCAAAAACAATATGATCACCAAAGGGGGGACCTCCGGCTTTCTCAGGGACTTCCTAATTAAGAGGGCCCAATTTTATGCCGATCATAAAGACATGTTTGCCTTTGAGACAATATTTGCTTTGCTCATTTATGGGTTGCTGCTTTTTCCTAGTTTCGAGGGGTTTGTGGACCTTAATGCAATCAAGACCTTCATGAGAAGAAATACAGTTCCAACACTATTGGGTAATACTTATCATTCAGTGCATCTCCGAAACTTTCATGGTGGAGGAATGATTACATGTTGTGTGCCATTACTATACAAGTGGTTTATTTCTCACTTACCCAAGTCCGATCTGTTCTGGAAACCTAATCAAGAACGTTGGTCGCAAAAAGTTATGGCTTTAACTCACTCTGATATTGAGCGGTATAATCGCATGTACGATGGGATATCGATCATTGATAGTTGTGGAAAATTCAACAATGTGCCTTTGCTCAGTTTCAATGGAGGAATTAGCTACAATCCCGTCTTAGCTCGTCGACAGTTGGGATATCCCTTGAAGGAACCGCCTAAAGGTATTCAGGTGGAGAAAATCTTTTTCAAAGACGACAAAAAGCTTCAAGATCAGATTCTGTCTTCTTGGAATCATATGCATAGGAAAGACAAAGAAAGTTTGGGCAGACCTAATTGTGTATCCATGGAACCATACCTTCAATGGGTCCGAGGAAGAGCTATTGAGTTGAATATGCCCTACTCTCGCCAAGATCCTGTACCTCAAAGAGAGGAACATGTCCCGTATTTCATGACCAAAGCTGAGACTTTGAAGATCGCTTTGAAGAGATCACAACACGAAGCAGAATCATGGAAGAACAAATACCATGTGATGGTCAGCAAGTACGAAGAACTTCAAAAGCAGATTCAGTCGAAGAATGATGAGATACAATCCTACAAGAAGAGGAGGCTCTACGAATATTTATTTTCCTCCGGATCTCCGTCTGCTCACTGAAGTTGTGGAAGATGCTTCTATAGGACTTTCTAGGCTTTTATTTAGCTATTTTGGTCGCAAGAATATTATTTGTAATTTGTCTTCAATGAATTAAAAGTTTCCTTGGTATTCCGCAATATTCGTAAATATTTGAATTCCATGAAATCTTCATTTGCATTCACATTTTAGCATCATACTTTTGCATTGCATGTGTCTTCCGTTTTCTCATGTTCGGTTCTCTCACCTTCCAGTTTTGTCACCCTAAGTTCTCTGCATCAATACGACCCTTCAAAAGGATGGAAGATCAAAACCAAGAGATCAACCATGTCAGCCATGAACTCGAAGATCTTCGAGGAAGTGTAGGGCAGATTGTGGAGATGTTACGAGCTCTTAGTGTGAAGGTGGATGCTCAGTCTACTGTTGTTTCTGAGACTACTAATACCGTTATGGAACCTCAACTAGCTGTTACTGTCAAGAATGTACCTCCTCACGGTCTTCAATCCGGTTTGGTGCCTCCTAGTGCTCAACCAGTTCGACGAGCTACCCCTCCAAAGTGCAAAACTCCTAACTCCGACCATGGTAAAGGACCTGCACGTTCGAGGAACCGCAAAATGGCTACTCCTCAACCTTGGCAACATCAGCAGAGTTATGTTCAAGGTTATCTGTTTCCATATGTCCAACAACCCTATGTAGCTACTGTTGCACCTCCTTTCGATCAGCAGTTTCCTACATACCAGCCTGTGCAATCAGTTCCGGTATATCAAGCACCGATTTATCAACAACCTTCCGGTTATCCGCACATGCAAGTTCCTGTCAACAGTCAACGAGTGCCCAACGCTCCTGTTCACCAATAATCACAGAATCAGGTTCCTTATCCCCGTAAGAGGCAGTATAAGCCTTGTCCTCCAATTCCGATAACTTTCACTGAGTTATACCCCCATTTGGTACAACAAGGTCTGATTACCACCCGTGCTTTGGGTCCTCCGCCTAATCCGTTACCTGCAGATTACAACGCTGCCGCTCATTGTTTATTTCATGAGGGTGCGCCCGACCATGATCTAGAGAATTGCTACGCTCTTAAGAACTTTGTCAGAAATTTGCTAGAAACGAAGAAGTTGTCTTTTGGCGATGCTCAGCCGAAGATCGAGACTCCTCTCGGGGTTCCCCGCTTGTCAGGTTTAAATTCTGCAAAGTATGTTGACCTCTCAGCAAATCAGTCGAATCCGGTAATTATTCAAAGGCCTAGCTCGCTTCATTTCAGTAACCCTCAAGATGATATGACCGGGATCAACAAAGAATCCGGGAAAGTTATTTTGAAGCAACGACTGAAAACTGTTGAAGATGTGACCAGTGTAACTGGGGCAAGCCATGACGACTCGCAGTGATCATGAACCAGACGTCCTTTCCATTGAGGCTCCGCCAAAGGAAACTGTTACTCTTGAATGCAAGATTTCATAAACATTTAGAAGGATTTTTCCGATAGTTCATTTGTTTATTTATATGTACTTCTCTTTGATTAAGCATATTTAGCATGTATGAACTTGTTTATCTTTGATTAATTAATGCAACGCATATGTTTGTCTTGAATAAATCCATTCGTTTCACTCATTCAAAAAACGTTTTCATAAATTACAATGCCAACTTTACCCGATCTCTTGTTCTGATGGAGAATTGGGAGGAGGATGACGAACCTAAAACGTCAGATTTCTTGTCGTATGCTTTCAATTAAAACCTGCTGAGGATGTAAGGCATTGTTTCAAATCCCAAACACTGGAGATATAAGGATGTTAATCCCTCGTTAAACCCCTTTGAGCCTTGAAGTAGGAGTTTTCTTTCTTTTTAAGAACCTTCATCCTAACCTGGGGCAGGGTAGGTTTCAGTTAAACCGATCGAGCGCTTAGATCCTCAAAAAGGAAGAGCAAACCTTCGAGAATTTATTCTTAGCATCTTAAGAGGTCCAATACAATGACTATCCCTCAGTTATCTAAGGAGTGGGGCAGTCACGAGCCTTTCAAAAGATTTACGCGACTTGCATAAAAGAATATTCAAAAAAAATAAGAGCCCGCTGACCATCATAGGTGCCATCTCCATTTGAGAATCTCCATTTGGAGGCCGTCTCATAGGTGTCATCTCCATTTGAGAATCTCGTTCCCGGTCTAAAAATGATAATTGGTCGTGTTCGCACCAGCTGACCATCATTTTAGAATTCCCCAGTGTTGTACTGTGTCCCAGCGCGTCGTTTTTCCCAGTGTGTTCTTCTCGTAGCGTCTGTCCCTGTGTCGTCGTATTCGTCAGCATTTTCGCACTCATCATTCCAGCATACACATCATATCATATTCATGTCATTGTCTGCATTAGTCTTGTTTGGTCCATAACATTGCATATCGCCACATATAAGGGCAAAATTTTCGGTTATCTATATTTAAATCCCTCCACCATGATTCCTCGAGTCTCCGCCACTCGAATCACCCGGTGAAGTTATTTAAATAGGGGCAACTGTAATACCCCAAATTTTGGCCCTAAGATTTGTCGTCGCATTTCATTGCATTTTTATTGCATTTAATCAATTACTAACAAATTTGTGTAGTCGTTTGACTTTTTGCAGGTAAATATCATATGGCATGCATTTTTTTTCTAAAAAGTAAAAATGGCACAATTGGCAGGAGGACATGTGTAAGGAGTTATGAGTGTGAGAGGTTGAGAGTTTGAATCTCACCTTTGTCACTTTTTTTGTTTTTTTTTTATTTTTACTCTAAATTTTTCTATCTTTCATTAAAAAAATAACAAAAATAGTTTTTTATTATTATTTAATTATTATTTTCGTATTTTAATTAAATCATTTTTTAAAATATTATTTTTTTCACTTTTTTCTAAATTATTCATAAAAATATCCAAAAAATCATAAAATAAAAAATATTGAAAAAATTTTTGTTCTTTTTATAATATTTTTGATTTTAGGAATCAATAGGATTATTAGTTTTTATTTTAAGTTTATTTTAATTATTTTAAATTATTTAAATTTTATTTTTTCTTAACTAATTATTTAGTTTGGGCTTTAAAATGGGCTTTAGGGACATTATTGACAATTTGGTGTTAACCCTAATTTGTTCCCTATATATACATGTGTTGCCTTGTTGGAAAAAAGGGGAGAAGGAAAAAAACCTAAGAGGAGTGAGTGTCGTTTGCCGTTATTTAGTTTTCTTCTTCATCCATTACTATTGTTTCTTTTTCTTCATTGTTTACCGTTATTTCTTTTCCTTCATCTATTACTGTTGTTTCTTTTTCTTCATCTTTTACCGTTATTTCTTTTTCTTCATCTATTATCGTTATTTCTTTTTTCTTTATCTATTACTGTTACGTTTATATATATATATAATTTTTAAATTGTTAGAGTTTATATATATAAGATTAATTTTTGATCGAATTATGTCGATACGATGTTTGCACATTTGTGTGCATGACGCGTGACATTTGTGTTAGTTCGATCTGGTTGCAATGATCGCATTTTTGTGTGAGCAATAATACTATTTTTTGCTTAATTTCTTTTTCTTTACGATAAATTTTGTTTCGTCCGATTTAGATCTGGTTGCGATGAGCGCATTTCTGCTTTAGCAACATTGTTGGGTTATTTGGCACATTTAAAATTCATTATTGCTTTATTATTATTATTATTATTATTATTATTATTATTATTATTATTATTATTATTATTATTATTATTAGTATTATTATTATCATTATTTATTATTATTATCATTATTATTACCATTATTATTATTATTGTTATCATTAATTTATTAAAACTTGTTATAATATAAAAATCTGTTTTTTAAAATAAATAACATTAACATCTTTTCCAAATTAATATGAAAACCTATTATTTTTAAGAAAAACTTTTTTTAGATAAATTTAAAATAATAACTAAAATCTTTTTTTTTTAAATAATAACTAGAACCGTTATTTATTTTATTTTATTATTGTTCAATTCAAATTTCATTATCATATTGTATCTGCTCCTCTCATGTAACCTCGCGAACTTAACAATCGCTCTTTAAATTCTGCCTTTAAATTTCTGCTTGCATGGTTTAAATTATGACATTATCTCTCTGTTTGCATGATTCAATTATCTCACGCGTTTACCATTATTTCTGTCACATTGCACACATCCGAAGGTTAGGTCTAACTGTTTGGCCGCCGCGCCAATAGTCCGTAAAACTTCACACATTCAATTTCAAATCCTCAAAACTACAAACTACAAACCCTAATTTTCACAAATGCCTCGCCGCAGGCAAAATTACCATTTTACCCCTAGCATTAGGTCAAAGAGCCGCCGCGCTCATTTTAGGGTTTCCCGCCGTGGAATCCCTAATTTAACCCTAATTACAACTTAACATTTCAACGTAGAGATTTGGAGTTTCTACACTCCACGTAAGCGTGTCCTTAAGATGCGTTTATTCCCCTTGAGACCTTGACCACAGTCAAGAAGTTTCTAACCTCCCTATTGAGGGGAACTACGATTACTCTGATTCCATTCTCGTAAGGATACGTAGGCACAAGATGCGATGTCTTGCCGAGTAAACTTAGAATTAACCCCCTTTAGGTCTCTTTTCTCACTTTTAATCCTTTGTACATATACCTTAAGCAAATAAATAAAGCAAATAGTAAACATCTGAACAAAAGGTTCCTGTAGAGTACTACAGAAGTTTAGGGTGCTAATACCTTCCCTAAATTTAACCAACCCCCGAACCCTAGATCTCTCCCCGCATTGTGTTTACGATGCAAAATAGGTTTTCCCTCTTTTGACCTTTTCCTTCGGATAAATCAAAGAGCGGTTGTGAATTGAATTGCGATTCAAACTCATTAATAGTTTGTAATCCTATCTCCACCGCAACAGAAAATGGCGACTTCACTGGGGATTCTGAGACTTTTGAGGGTTACCCCTAATTTGTTCATGTTTATTACTATTTGCTTTACTATTCATTTACATGTATATATTGTACTCTGATTTTGGGATGGTTCCTTGTGTTGTGAGATAAGTCCTACGCCCGGACTTGAGTGCCATTATTATAGGATGGGGATATATTCGATGAGGCTTATAGGGAGTTGAATCCCGACCAAGCCGATTCGAGAATCACCGCTCAGTTGAGACCTTTTCGAAAATGGTTCGGTTGAACGAGTAATCGTGAAAACTTTTTCCATGGTCGATTGGAGTCTGTGATATTGGGAACCGTAGTACCTTAACACCACCTTGGCCTTATTTAGGACGTAGTGCGGGAACTATGTGGGAGTAGTCCTACAACGGTTGCTACGCGATACTACACTCAAAAGAGGTTCTCTTGAGAATATTATTAACCCCCGAGTCAGTCGGAAGGTTGATAATATCCGAAAGATGGGCTGATGACTTTGGGCACTTTTTAGAACCTTGTTCTGCAGGTACGACTAACCTATAGTACACTCCTTTTTGGGATGGGTAGACCTTAACTCCGCTCACGTTCCTTTAACCTAGGACTTTATGTGTTTTCATGCATTGCATCCATAAAGCATCATATTACATTAAGACTTCATGGAATTCAGACTCTATCTATGAACATTGCAGGATACCATGGATCACTCTAGGAAGCATACTTTAAAATTTACTTTTAAGGGTTTTAATTTGGAAGTCCTAGAGAAGCTAAGGGAGTTGGTTCAAGATCAAGAAAAGTTCCAAAACAGATATGGAAGGCTATTGTCTTTGTTGAAGGTTCAAGTAAACGAAGGACTTCTTGCAACTTTGCTACAGTTTTATGATCCAGATTATCACTGCTTCACCTTTCCAGATTATCAGCTTTTACCTACCTTAGAAGAGTACTCTCAGTTGGTGGGATTACCTATCTTGGATAAGTCTCCATTCCCTTTCTTGGAGGAAGACCCTAAAGAACGAGATATTGCTAAAGCCATTTGTCTAAAGATATCCGATGTCAAAAACAATATGATCACCAAAGGGGGGACCTCCGGCTTTCTCAGGGACTTCCTAATTAAGAGGGCCCAATTTTATGCCGATCATAAAGACATGTTTGCCTTTGAGACAATATTTGCTTTGCTCATTTATGGGTTGCTGCTTTTTCCTAGTTTCGAGGGGTTTGTGGACCTTAATGCAATCAAGACCTTCATGAGAAGAAATACAGTTCCAACACTATTGGGTAATACTTATCATTCAGTGCATCTCCGAAACTTTCATGGTGGAGGAATGATTACATGTTGTGTGCCATTACTATACAAGTGGTTTATTTCTCACTTACCCAAGTCCGGTCTGTTCTGGAAACCTAATCAAGAACGTTGGTCGCAAAAAGTTATGGCTTTAACTCACTCTGATATTGAGCGGTATAATCGCATGTACGATGGGATATCGATCATTGATAGTTGTGGAAAATTCAACAATGTGCCTTTGCTCAGTTTCAATGGAGGAATTAGCTACAATCCCGTCTTAGCTCGTCGACAGTTGGGATATCCCTTGAAGGAACCGCCTAAAGGTATTCAGGTGGAGAAAATCTTTTTCAAAGACGACAAAAAGCTTCAAGATCAGATTCTGTCTTCTTGGAATCATCTGCATAGGAAAGACAAAGAAAGTTTGGGCAGACCTAATTGTGTATCCATGGAACCATACCTTCAATGGGTCCGAGGAAGAGCTATTGAGTTGAATATGCCCTACTCTCGCCAAGATCCTGTACCTCAAAGAGAGGAACCTGTCCCGTATTTCATGACCGAAGCTGAGACTTTGAAGATCGCTTTGAAGAGATCACAACACGAAGCAGAATCATGGAAGAACAAATACCATGTGATGGTTAGCAAGTACGAAGAACTTCAAAAGCAGATTCAGTCGAAGAATGATGAGATACAATCCTACAAGAAGAGGAGGCTCTACGAATATTTATTTTCCTCCGGATCTCCGTCTGCTCACTGAAGTTGTGGAAGATGCTTCTATAGGACTTTCTAGGCTTTTATTTAGCTATTTTGGTCGCAAGAATATTATTTGTAATTTGTCTTCAATGAATTAAAAGTTTCCTTGGTATTCCGCAATATTCGTAAATATTTGAATTCCATGAAATCTTCATTTGCATTCACATTTTAGCATCATACTTTTGCATTGCATGTGTCTTCCGTTTTCTCATGTTCGGTTCTCTCACCTTCCAGTTTTGTCACCCTAAGTTCTCTGCATCAATACGACCCTTCAAAAGGATGGAAGATCAAAACCAAGAGATCAACCGTGTCAGCCATGAACTCGAAGATCTTCGAGGAAGTGTAGGGCAGATTGTGGAGATGTTACGAGCTCTTAGTGTGAAGGTGGATGCTCAGTCTACTGTTGTTTCTGAGACTACTAATACCGTTATGGAACCTCAACCAGCTGTTACTGTCAAGAATGTACCTCCTCACGGTCTTCAATCCGGTTTGGTGCCTCCTAGTGCTCAACCAGTTCGACGAGCTACCCCTCCAAAGTGCAAAACTCCTAACTCCGACCATGGTAAAGGACCTGCACGTTCGAGGAACCGCAAAATGGCTACTCCTCAACCTTGGCAACATCAGCAGAGTTATGTTCAAGGTTATCTGTTTCCATATGTCCAACAACCCTATGTAGCTACTGTTGCACCTCCTTTCGATCAGCAGTTTCCTACATACCAGCCTGTGCAATCAGCTCCGGTATATCAAGCACCGATTTATCAACAACCTTCCGGTTATCCGTCCATGCAAGTTCCTGTCAACAGTCAACGAGTGCCCAACGCTCCTGTTCACCAATAATCACAGAATCAGGTTCCTTATCCCCGTAAGAGGCAGTATAAGCCTTGTCCTCCAATTCCGATAACTTTCACTGAGTTATACCCCCATTTGGTACAACAAGGTCTGATTACCACCCGTGCTTTGGGTCCTCCGCCTAATCCGTTACCTGCAGATTACAACGCTGCCGCTCATTGTTTATTTCATGAGGGTGCGCCCGGCCATGATCTAGAGAATTGCTACGCTCTTAAGAACTTTGTCAGAAATTTGCTAGAAACGAAGAAGTTGTCTTTTGGCGATGCTCAGCCGAAGATCGAGACTCCTCTCGGGGTTCCCCGCTTGTCAGGTTTAAATTCTGCAAAGTATGTTGACCTCTCAGCAAATCAGTCGAATCCGGTAATTATTCAAAGGCCTAGCTCGCTTCATTTCAGTAACCCTCAAGATGATATGACCGGGATCAACAAAGAATCCGGGAAAGTTATTTTGAAGCAACGACTGAAAACTGTTGAAGATGTGACCAGTGTAACTGGGGCAAGCCATGACGACTCGCAGTGATCATGAACCAGACGTCCTTTCCATTGAGGCTCCGCCAAAGGAAACTGTTACTCTTGAATGCAAGATTTCATAAACATTTAGAAGGATTTTTCCGATAGTTCATTTGTTTATTTATATGTACTTCTCTTTGATTAAGCATATTTAGCATGTATGAACTTGTTTATCTTTGATTAATTAATGCAACGCATATGTTTGTCTTGAATAAATCCATTCGTTTCACTCATTCAAAAAACGTTTTCATAAATTACAATGCCAACTTTACCCGATCTCTTGTTCTGATGGAGAATTGGGAGGAGGATGACGAACCTAAAACGTCAGATTTCTTGTCGTATGCTTTCAATTAAAACCTGCTGAGGATGTAAGGCATTGTTTCAAATCCCAAACACTGGAGATATAAGGATGTTAATCCCTCGTTAAACCCCTTTGAGCCTTGAAGTAGGAGTTTTCTTTCTTTTTAAGAACCTTCATCCTAACCTGGGGCAGGGTAGGTTTCAGTTAAACCGATCGAGCGCTTAGATCCTCAAAAAGGAAGAGCAAACCTTCGAGAATTTATTCTTAGCATCTTAAGAGGTCCAATACAATGACTATCCCTCAGTTATCTAAGGAGTGGGGCAGTCACGAGCCTTTCAAAAGATTTACGCGACTTGCATAAAAGAATATTCAAAAAAAATAAGAGCCCGCTAAGTCAAAACCTATGAAGGAGACTTAGGCAAAACTGGGGCATCCCGCTGGACTCCAAAGTCAGATCAAAAGACGTTGTCCAGGCAAAAGTTAGGGAATAAAAGCAAAACAAGAGGGTACAATAAATAATCCCTAGTAAAGAACAAGGTCGTGTGATCGAATTGCCATTAGAAATAGGCGAGTGACTGCCATGTCCAAAGCTTTGATAAGTTCTCGACCATAGCAAATCCGCTTGAGATATGAGTGTTCGTATCCGATTAACTGAATTAGGATTAGAGAACATCACGAAGAATGGGTGGGTACAAATATAACTTTGAGCCTTTATCCTTTGTTTCTTAAACCGTGAACCGAGCCACGATACAACCTTTAAAAGACCTAATTGAAGTAGGACTTCGGTTGAAAGCATACTTGACAAGATCACGTTTCCTGACTCCTACGAGCTATGCTCAGAAAAAATTCATGTTGGCATTATAATTAAAACTTATATCCTGACTAGTGATTTCGGTCACAAGTTATCGCGATATCTTTTTTCAAAACAAAAATTCAGGACAAATATATGTGTACATTGACAAGCTCAGGATAGGCATTTCAGGCATGACAACTTTTCTTGATATCTTAGAGATTTACATATGAACATAACCCGTGGAACTTGAAGATCCTGCTGAACAGGAGCAGGCAGTTTCCCAATTCGCTTACCAACGCGAGTCTGACATTCTTAAGAGCTATTTCCCAAAGATTTCGTCGTAACACGATTAATTTTTGCCAGTTACGTCGAGACCTGACAAATCTCTCAAAGAGTTTGAGAACAATGGGGCAACCGGACTCGGTGTTCTCTATAAAATCCTCTTGAGATGACCCTACCTCGCAACGCAAGTATCCTGGGGCACCATGTTTTTAAAGGAAACAAATGGCGACTACTACAAGATCCTTCAAGATCAAAACTATGTGGTTTCACAACTTTTCCTCATACACCCAATGGATTTTACTCGCAACGGCCTTCATTCCCCAATGAATCTCAGTGTTGCAACAGGCTCCTAAACTATTGCCTCTTCATAGTCCTCAGAGAGACTATAAGCTGACAACTTTTTCTTGGGTAACTCGAAAGTGTCCCTCAGGTTTTTTTCTCCCCATGTGAAGACGTGATACTGTACACCCAAGCAGATTACCTTCTCCCCAGAGAATTCAGAACTTTAAAACCAGATTTGGTTCTACCATTGATCTTTCTTACCCATGATTGACGTATTGGTTGCAGAGAACGCAGGGTATTTCCGTCGAGATGTTTATTTCATCTCTCGTCCCGTCTCTAGTCTGTTTCGTCAGCATACGCAAGGGCATAAGCATCACATGCCTATTTCATTACATATTCATTACATATTCATTACATATTCATTACATACTCATTACATACTCATTTCATAACATCCTGCATATTTACATACATAGACATCAACATACATTCATATTAACATATTCATTAACATACGCGTTAGCATGCACAGGTTCATTGTGTCTCTATCATTGGTCGTTACCGCCGAGTAACTGGGTTCGTCCATTCTCTCCAAATAGATTGTCAGCCCTAAGCATAAAATACATATGTGTTTCCAAGTTTCCCTACGGAGCTCGATCCTCGTGGATGACGGTTACTTCAGCTATCTTTCCTCGCCAGGATAAGATATCTACCCTTCGAGTTCATTCCCTCGATGGAGTCTTGATTACCAGTTTTCTTTCTAGCTCGATCCTAGATTGAATCTCAGTCTTGTCGGTCGTCGAGCCCAACCGGACGTGCATTTATTTTGCACCATCTAAAGATTTTCACCATACCATGGCAGATACACGACTGTTTTCGCCCGAGAAGTTTATCACTGTACCCGGACGTGCATTTATTTTTCACTATCTTTCAACTAATCCTTTACAGATGCACGCCAGTTCACGCCTGGAAAATCTATCAGTACAACACTTTACAATCCTACATTGTTACAGCATCGGTATGATACATTTCTCGCCTGAGAAACCTATCTATATGACAACCTTACACAACACAATACACGCCTGTTCTCACCAGAGAAGCTTATCATCATCTGTTATCACCTCTACAAGCAGTTCTTACATGAGAGGCTTATTATTGCTACTCTTGCAAAATAAGCGACATCTCTCGCCTGAGAAGCCAATCCTATCTTCGTTATGACTCGCAGCAAATGGCCATCTCCATTGAGCAGTTGGGCTTCCATTTTACCTGTCGTCTTGAAGTATGGGAAGGTTTGAACCAAATCGTATTCAGGAGAGCACGATCTTGAAGTACGGGGAGGTTTGAGCGGAATCATATTCAAGAGAGCACGATCTTGAAGTATGAGGAAGTTCATTTACCCTTTAGTAAAAGAAGGAGCGGAATCATATTCAGGAGAGCACGATCTTGAAGTATGAGGAAGTTCATTTACCCTTTAGTAAAAGAAGGAGCGGAATCATATTCAGGAGAGCACGATCTTGAAGTATGAAGAAGTTCATTTACCCTTTAGTAAAAGAAGAAGCGGAATCATATTCAGGAGAGCACGATCTTGAAGTATGAGGAAGTTCATTTACCCTTTAGTAAAAGAAGGAGCGGAATCATATTCAGGAGAGCACGATCTTGAAGTATGAGGAAGTTCATTTACCCTTTAGTAAAAGAAGGAGCGGAATCATATTCAGGAGAGCACGATCTTGAAGTATGAAGAAGTTCATTTACCCTTTAGTAAAAGAAGGAGCGGAATCATATTCAGGAGAGCACGATCGTGAAGTATGAGGAAGTTCATTTACCCTTTAGTAAAAGAAGGAGCAGAATCATATTCAGGAGAGCACGATCTTGAAGTATGAGGAAGTTCAGTTTACCCTTTAAGAAAAATCAGAATCGTATTCCAGGCACCGACCTTAAATATGAGAAGATTTATATATCAGATAAGCAGCAGCCTCTTTATTTGAGTGCTTATCCGTTTTGGCATGTAAGTCCCTTCCAACGATAAGTGACAGTTCTCCCTCGAGAAGCTTATCGGGGCATTTCCCATTAAAGTCCATTTACTTTGGCATACAGTCGGTCTTTACCCTGTATATTTGATACGGATTTCCGAAAATCCATTCGATCCCACCACGAGGGATAGGTTATAGAAGCTTGGATGTTATTCGTTGCTCAATGCTCCAGCATTCTGTGATCGATCTTGCAATCGTGTAGGTCCAATTATTATTAGACATTCCCAAGTGGAGGTCATCTCATAGGTGCCATCTCCATTTAAGGATCTTATTCTAAAAGTCCATTTATTTTGGCATACAACCGGTTCTTTTTTACCCTGTATATTTGCTACGGATTCCCGAAAAGTCCGTTTGATCCTGTCACGAGAGATAGTTACAGAAGCTTGGATGTTATTCTTTGCTCAATGCTCCAGCATTCTGTAATCGATCTTGCAGTCGTACATGATCCAGTTTTACTTTTAGATTCCCCAGTGGAGGTCGTCTCATAGGTGCCATCTCCATTTGAGAATCTCGTTCCCGGTCTAAAAATGATAATTGGTCGTGTTCGCACCAGCTGACCATCATTTTAGAATTCCCCAGTGTTGTACTGTGTCCCAGCGCGTCGTTTTCCCCAGTGTGTTCTTCTCGTAGCGTCTGTCCCTGTGTCGTCGTATTCGTCAGCATTTTCGCACTCATCATTCCAGCATACACATCATATCATATTCATGTCATTGTCTGCATTAGTCTTGTTTGGTCCATAACATTGCATATCGCCACATATAAGGGCAAAATTTTCGGTTATCTATATTTAAATCCCTCCACCATGATTCCTCGAGTCTCCGCCACTCGAATCACCCGGTGAAGTTATTTAAATAGGGGCAACTGTAATACCCCAAATTTTGGCCCTAAGATTTGTCGTCGCATTTCATTGCATTTTTATTGCATTTAATCAATTACTAACAAATTTGTGTAGTCGTTTGACTTTTTGCAGGTAAATATCATATGGCATGTATTTTTTTCTAAAAAGTAAAAATGGCACAATTGGCAGGAGGACATGTGTAAGGAGTTATGAGTGTGAGAGGTTGAGAGTTCGAATCTCACCTTTGTCACTTTTTTTGTTTTTTTTTTTATTTTTACTCTAAATTTTTCTATCTTTCATTAAAAAAATAACAAAAATAGTTTTTTATTATTATTTAATTATTATTTTCGTATTTTAATTAAATCATTTTTTAAAATATTATTTTTTTCACTTTTTTCTAAATTATTCATAAAAATATCCAAAAAATCATAAAATAAAAAATATTGAAAAAAATTTTGTTCTTTTTATAATATTTTTGATTTTAGGAATCAATAGGATTATTAGTTTTTATTTTAAGTTTATTTTAATTATTTTAAATTATTTAAATTTTATTTTTTCTTAACTAATTATTTAGTTTGGGCTTTAAAATGGGCTTTAGGGACATTATTGACAATTTGGTGTTAACCCTAATTTGTTCCTTATATATACATGTGTTGCCTTGTTGGAAAAAAGGGGAGAAGGAAAAAAACCTAAGAGGAGTGAGTGCCGTTTGCCGTTATTTAGTTTTCTTCTTCATCCATTACTATTGTTTCTTTTTCTTCATCGTTTACCGTTATTTCTTTTCCTTCATCTATTACTGTTGTTTCTTTTTCTTCATCTTTTACCGTTATTTCTTTTTCTTCATCTATTACCGTTATTTCTTTTTTCTTTATCTATTACTGTTACGTTTATATATATAATTTTTAAATTGTTAGAGTTTATATATATAAGATTAATTTTTGATCGAATTATGTCGATACGATGTTTGCACATTTGTGTGCATGACGCGTGACATTTGTGTTAGTTTGATCTGGTTGCGATGATCGCATTTTTGTGTGAGCAATAATACTATTTTTTGCTTAATTTCTTTTTCTTTGCGATAAATTTTGTTTCGTCCGATTTAGATCTGGTTGCGATGAGCGCATTTCTGCGTTAGCAACATTGTTGGGTTATTTGGCACATTTAAAATTCATTATTGCTTTATTATTATTATTATTATTATTATTATTATTATTATTATTAGTATTATTATTATCATTATTTATTATTATTATCATTATTATCATTATTATTACCATTATTATTATTATTGTTATCATTAATTTATTAAAACTTGTTATAATATAAAAATCTATTTTTTAAAATAAATAACATTAACATCTTTTCCAAATTAATATGAAAACCTATTATTTTTAAGAAAAACTTTTTTTTAGATAAATTTAAAATAATAACTAAAATCTTTTTTTTTTTAAATAATAACTAGAACCGTTATTTATTTTATTTTATTATTGTTCAATTCAAATTTCATTATCATATTGTATCTGCTCCTCTCATGTAACCTCGCGAACTTAACAATCGCTCTTTAAATTCTGCCTTTAAATTTCTGCTTGCATGGTTTAAATTATGACATTATCTCTCTGTTTGCATGATTCAATTATCTCACGCGTTTACCATTATTTCTGTCACATTGCACACATCCGAAGGTTAGGTCTAACTGTTTGGCCGCCGCGCCAATAGTCCGTAAAACTTCACACATTCAATTTCAAATCCTCAAAACTACAAACTACAAACCCTAATTTTCACAAATGCCTCGCCGCAGGTAAAATTACCATTTTACCCCTAGCATTAGGTCAAAGAGCCGCCGCGCTCATTTTAGGGTTTCCCGCCGTGGAATCCCTAATTTAACCCTAATTACAACTTAACATTTCAACGTAGAGATTTGGAGTTTCTACACTCCACGTAAGCGTGTCCTTAAGATGCGTTTATTCCCCTTGAGACCTTGACCACAGTCAAGAAGTTTCTAACCTCCCTATTGAGGGGAACTACGATTACTCTGATTCCATTCCCGTAAGGATACGTAGGCACAAGATGCGATGTCTTGCCGAGTAAACTTAGAATTAACCCCCTTTAGGTCTCTTTTCTCACTTTTAATCCTTTGTACATATACCTTAAGCAAATAAATAAAGCAAATAGTAAACATCTGAACAAAAGGTTCCTGTAGAGTACTACAGAAGTTTAGGGTGCTAATACCTTCCCTAAATTTAACCAACCCCCGAACCCTAGATCTCTCCCCGCATTGTGTTTACGATGCAAAATAGGTTTTCCCTCTTTTGACCTTTTCCTTCGGATAAATCAAAGAGCGGTTGTGAATTGAATTGCGATTCAAACTCATTAATAGTTTGTAATCCTATCTCCACCGCAACAGAAAATGGCGACTTCACTGGGGATTCTGAGACTTTTGAGGGTTACCCCTAATTTGTTCATGTTTATTACTATTTGCTTTACTATTCATTTACATGTATATATTGTACTCTGATTTTGGGATGGTTCCTTGTGTTGTGAGATAAGTCCTACGCCCGGACTTGAGTGCCATTATTATAGGATGGGGATATATTCGATGAGGCTTATAGGGAGTTGAATCCCGACCAAGCCGATTCGAGAATCACCGCTCAGTTGAGACCTTTTCGGAAATGGTTCGGTTGAACGAGTAATCGTGAAAACTTTTTCCATGGTCGATTGGAGTCTGTGATATTGGGAACCATAGTACCTTAACACCACCTTGGCCTTATTTAGGACGTAGTGCGGGAACTATGTGGGAGTAGTCCTACAACGGTTGCTACGCGATACTACACTCAAAAGAGGTTCTCTTGAGAATATTATTAACCCCCGAGTCAGTCGGAAGGTTGATAATATCCGAAAGATGGGCTGATGACTTTGGGCACTTTTTAGAACCTTGTTCTGCAGGTACGACTAACCTATAGTACACTCCTTTTTGGGATGGGTAGACCTTAACTCCGCTCACGTTCCTTTAACCTAGGACTTTATGTGTTTTCATGCATTGCATCCATAAAGCATCATATTACATTAAGACTTCATGGAATTCAGACTCTATCTATGAACATTGCAGGATACCATGGATCACTCTAGGAAGCATACTTTAAAATTTACTTTTAAGGGTTTTAATTTGGAAGTCCTAGAGAAGCTAAGGGAGTTGGTTCAAGATCAAGAAAAGTTCCAAAACAGATATGGAAGGCTATTGTCTTTGTTGAAGGTTCAAGTAAACGAAGGACTTCTTGCAACTTTGCTACAGTTTTATGATCCAGATTATCACTGCTTCACCTTTCCAGATTATCAGCTTTTACCTACCTTAGAAGAGTACTCTCAGTTGGTGGGATTACCTATCTTGGATAAGTCTCCATTCCCTTTCTTGGAGGAAGACCCTAAAGAACGAGATATTGCTAAAGCCATTTGTCTAAAGATATCCGATGTCAAAAACAATATGATCACCAAAGGGGGGACCTCCGGCTTTCTCAGGGACTTCCTAATTAAGAGGGCCCAATTTTATGCCGATCATAAAGACATGTTTGCCTTTGAGACAATATTTGCTTTGCTCATTTATGGGTTGCTGCTTTTTCCTAGTTTCGAGGGGTTTGTGGACCTTAATGCAATCAAGACCTTCATGAGAAGAAATACAGTTCCAACACTATTGGGTAATACTTATCATTCAGTGCATCTCCGAAACTTTCATGGTGGAGGAATGATTACATGTTGTGTGCCATTACTATACAAGTGGTTTATTTCTCACTTACCCAAGTCCGGTCTGTTCTGGAAACCTAATCAAGAACGTTGGTCGCAAAAAGTTATGGCTTTAACTCACTCTGATATTGAGCGGTATAATCGCATGTACGATGGGATATCGATCATTGATAGTTGTGGAAAATTCAACAATGTGCCTTTGCTCAGTTTCAATGGAGGAATTAGCTACAATCCCGTCTTAGCTCGTCGACAGTTGGGATATCCCTTGAAGGAACCGCCTAAAGGTATTCAGGTGGAGAAAATCTTTTTCAAAGACGACAAAAAGCTTCAAGATCAGATTCTGTCTTCTTGGAATCATCTGCATAGGAAAGACAAAGAAAGTTTGGGCAGACCTAATTGTGTATCCATGGAACCATACCTTCAATGGGTCCGAGGAAGAGCTATTGAGTTGAATATGCCCTACTCTCGCCAAGATCCTGTACCTCAAAGAGAGGAACCTGTCCCGTATTTCATGACCGAAGCTGAGACTTTGAAGATCGCTTTGAAGAGATCACAACACGAAGCAGAATCATGGAAGAACAAATACCATGTGATGGTCAGCAAGTACGAAGAACTTCAAAAGCAGATTCAGTCGAAGAATTATGAGATTCAATCCTACAAGAAGAGGAGGCTCTACGAATATTTATTTTCCTCCGGATCTCCGTCTGCTCACTGAAGTTGTGGAAGATGCTTCTATAGGACTTTCTAGGCTTTTATTTAGCTATTTTGGTCGCAAGAATATTATTTGTAATTTGTCTTCAATGAATTAAAAGTTTCCTTGGTATTCCGCAATATTCGTAAATATTTGAATTCCATGAAATCTTCATTTGCATTCACATTTTAGCATCATACTTTTGCATTGCATGTGTCTTCCGTTTTCTCATGTTCGGTTCTCTCACCTTCCAGTTTTGTCACCCTAAGTTCTCTGCATCAATACGACCCTTCAAAAGGATGGAAGATCAAAACCAAGAGATCAACCGTGTCAGCCATGAACTCGAAGATCTTCGAGGAAGTGTAGGGCAGATTGTGGAGATGTTACGAGCTCTTAGTGTGAAGGTGGATGCTCAGTCTACTGTTGTTTCTGAGACTACTAATACCGTTATGGAACCTCAACCAGCTGTTACTGTCAAGAATGTACCTCCTCACGGTCTTCAATCCGGTTTGGTGCCTCCTAGTGCTCAACCAGTTCGACGAGCTACCCCTCCAAAGTGCAAAACTCCTAACTCCGACCATGGTAAAGGACCTGCACGTTCGAGGAACCGCAAAATGGCTACTCCTCAACCTTGGCAACATCAGCAGAGTTATGTTCAAGGTTATCTGTTTCCATATGTCCAACAACCCTATGTAGCTACTGTTGCACCTCCTTTCGATCAGCAGTTTCCTACATACCAGCCTGTGCAATCAGCTCCGGTATATCAAGCACCGATTTATCAACAACCTTCCGGTTATCCGTCCATGCAAGTTCCTGTCAACAGTCAACGAGTGCCCAACGCTCCTGTTCACCAATAATCACAGAATCAGGTTCCTTATCCCCGTAAGAGGCAGTATAAGCCTTGTCCTCCAATTCCGATAACTTTCACTGAGTTATACCCCCATTTGGTACAACAAGGTCTGATTACCACCCGTGCTTTGGGTCCTCCGCCTAATCCGTTACCTGCAGATTACAACGCTGCCGCTCATTGTTTATTTCATGAGGGTGCGCCCGGCCATGATCTAGAGAATTGCTACGCTCTTAAGAACTTTGTCAGAAATTTGCTAGAAACGAAGAAGTTGTCTTTTGGCGATGCTCAGCCGAAGATCGAGACTCCTCTCGGGGTTCCCCGCTTGTCAGGTTTAAATTCTGCAAAGTATGTTGACCTCTCAGCAAATCAGTCGAATCCGGTAATTATTCAAAGGCCTAGCTCGCTTCATTTCAGTAACCCTCAAGATGATATGACCGGGATCAACAAAGAATCCGGGAAAGTTATTTTGAAGCAACGACTGAAAACTGTTGAAGATGTGACCAGTGTAACTGGGGCAAGCCATGACGACTCGCAGTGATCATGAACCAGACGTCCTTTCCATTGAGGCTCCGCCAAAGGAAACTGTTACTCTTGAATGCAAGATTTCATAAACATTTAGAAGGATTTTTCCGATAGTTCATTTGTTTATTTATATGTACTTCTCTTTGATTAAGCATATTTAGCATGTACGAACTTGTTTATCTTTGATTAATTAATGCAACGCATATGTTTGTCTTGAATAAATCCATTCGTTTCACTCATTCAAAAAACGTTTTCATAAATTACAATGCCAACTTTACCCGATCTCTTGTTCTGATGGAGAATTGGGAGGAGGATGACGAACCTAAAACGTCAGATTTCTTGTCGTATGCTTTCAATTAAAACCTGCTGAGGATGTAAGGCATTGTTTCAAATTCCAAACACTGGAGATATAAGGATGTTAATCCCTCGTTAAACCCCTTTGAGCCTTGAAGTAGGAGTTTTCTTTCTTTTTAAGAACCTTCATCATAACCTGGGGCAGGGTAGGTTTCAGTTAAACCGATCGAGCGCTTAGATCCTCAAAAAGGAAGCGCAAACCTTCGAGAATTTATTCTTAGCATCTTAAGAGGTCCAATACAATGACTATCCCTCAGTTATCTAAGGAGTGGGGCAGTCACGAGCCTTTCAAAAGATTTACGCGACTTGCATAAAAGAATATTCAAAAAAAATAAGAGCCCGCTGACCATCATAGGTGCCATCTCCATTTGAGAATCTCCATTTGGAGGCCGTCTCATAGGTGCCATCTCCATTTGAGAATCTCGTTCCCGGTCTAAAAATGATAATTGGTCATGTTCGCACCAGCTGACCATCATTTTAGAATTCCCCAGTGTTGTACTGTGTCCCAGCGCGTCGTTTTCCCCAGTGTGTTCTTCTCGTAGCGCCTGTCCCTGTGTCGTCGTATTCGTCAGCATTTTCGCACTCATCATTCCAGCATACACATCATATCATATTCATGTCATTGTCTGCATTAGTCTTGTTTGGTCCATAACATTGCATATCGCCACATATAAGGGCAAAATTTTCGGTTATCTATATTTAAATCCCTCCACCATGATTCCTCGAGTCTCCGCCACTCGAATCACCCGGTGAAGTTATTTAAATAGGGGCAACTGTAATACCCCAAATTTTGGTCCTAAGATTTGTCGTCGCATTTCATTGCATTTTTATTGCATTTAATCAATTACTAACAAATTTGTGTAGTCGTTTGACTTTTTGCAGGTAAATATCATATGGCATGCATTTTTTTTCTAAAAAGTAAAAATGGCACAATTGGCAGGAGGACATGTGTAAGGAGTTATGAGTGTGAGAGGTTGAGAGTTCAAATCTCACCTTTGTCACTTTTTTTGTTTTTTTTTTATTTTTACTCTAAATTTTTCTATCTTTCATTAAAAAAATAACAAAAATAGTTTTTTATTATTATTTAATTATTATTTTCGTATTTTAATTAAATCATTTTTTAAAATATTATTTTTTTCACTTTTTTCTAAATTATTCATAAAAATATCCAAAAAATCATAAAATAAAAAATATTGAAAAAATTTTTGTTCTTTTTATAATATTTTTGATTTTAGGAATCAATAGGATTATTAGTTTTTATTTTAAGTTTATTTTAATTATTTTAAATTATTTAAATTTTATTTTTTCTTAACTAATTATTTAGTTTGGGCTTTAAAATGGGCTTTAGGGACATTATTGACAATTTGGTGTTAACCCTAATTTGTTCCCTATATATACATGTGTTGCCTTGTTGGAAAAAAGGGGAGAAGGAAAAAAACCTAAGAGGAGTGAGTGCCGTTTGCCGTTATTTAGTTTTCTTCTTCATCCATTACTATTGTTTCTTTTTCTTCATCGTTTACCGTTATTTCTTTTCCTTCATCTATTACTGTTGTTTCTTTTTCTTCATCTTTTACCGTTATTTCTTTTTCTTCATCTATTACCGTTATTTCTTTTTTCTTTATCTATTACTGTTACGTTTATATATATATAATTTTTAAATTGTTAGAGTTTATATATATAAGATTAATTTTTGATCGAATTATGTCGATACGATGTTTGCACATTTGTGTGCATGACACGTGACATTTGTGTTAGTTCGATCTGGTTGCGATGATCGCATTTTTGTGTGAGCAATAATACTATTTTTTGCTTAATTTCTTTTTCTTTGCGATAAATTTTGTTTCGTCCGATTTAGATCTGGTTGCGATGAGAGCATTTCTGCGTTAGCAACATTGTTGGGTTATTTGGCACATTTAAAATTCATTATTGCTTTATTATTATTATTATTATTATTATTATTATTATTATTATTATTATTAGTATTATTATTATCATTATTTATTATTATTATCATTATTATCATTATTATTACCATTATTATTATTATTGTTATCATTAATTTATTAAAACTTGTTATAATATAAAAATCTGTTTTTTAAAATAAATAACATTAACATCTTTTTCAAATTAATATGAAAACCTATTATTTTTAAGAAAAACTTTTTTTAGATAAATTTAAAATAATAACTAAAATCTTTTTTTTTTAAATAATAACTAGAACCGTTATTTATTTTATTTTATTATTGTTCAATTCAAATTTCATTATCATATTGTATCTGCTCCTCTCATGTAACCTCGCGAACTTAACAATCGCTCTTTAAATTCTGCCTTTAAATTTCTGCTTGCATGGTTTAAATTATGACATTATCTCTCTGTTTGCATGATTCAATTATCTCACGCGTTTACCATTATTTCTGTCACATTGCACACATCCGAAGGTTAGGTCTAACTGTTTGGCCGTCGCGCCAATAGTCCGTAAAACTTCACACATTCAATTTCAAATCCTCAAAACTACAAACTACAAACCCTAATTTTCACAAATGCCTCGCCGCAGGCAAAATTACCATTTTACCCCTAGCATTAGGTCAAAGAGCCGCCGCGCTCATTTTAGGGTTTCCCGCCGTGGAATCCCTAATTTAACCCTAATTACAACTTAACATTTCAACGTAGAGATTTGGAGTTTCTACACTCCACGTAAGCGTGTCCTTAAGATGCGTTTATTCCCCTTGAGACCTTGACCACAGTCAAGAAGTTTCTAACCTCCCTATTGAGGGGAACTACGATTACTCTGATTCCATTCCCGTAAGGATACGTAGGCACAAGATGCGATGTCTTGCCGAGTAAACTTAGAATTAACCCCCTTTAGGTCTCTTTTCTCACTTTTAATCCTTTGTACATATACCTTAAGCAAATAAATAAAGCAAATAGTAAACATCTGAACAAAAGGTTCCTGTAGAGTACTACAGAAGTTTAGGGTGCTAATACCTTCCCTAAATTTAACCAACCCCCGAACCCTAGATCTCTCCCCGCATTGTGTTTACGATGCAAAATAGGTTTTCCCTCTTTTGACCTTTTCCTTCGGATAAATCAAAGAGCGGTTGTGAATTGAATTGCGATTCAAACTCATTAATAGTTTGTAATCCTATCTCCACCGCAACAGAAAATGGCGACTTCACTGGGGATTCTGAGACTTTTGAGGGTTACCCCTAATTTGTTCATGTTTATTACTATTTGCTTTACTATTCATTTACATGTATATATTGTACTCTGATTTTGGGATGGTTCCTTGTGTTGTGAGATAAGTCCTACGCCCGGACTTGAGTGCCATTATTATAGGATGGGGATATATTCGATGAGGCTTATAGGGAGTTGAATCCCGACCAAGCCGATTCGAGAATCACCGCTCAGTTGAGACCTTTTCGGAAATGGTTCGGTTGAACGAGTAATCGTGAAAACTTTTTCCATGGTCGATTGGAGTCTGTGATATTGGGAACCATAGTACCTTAACACCACCTTGGCCTTATTTAGGACGTAGTGCGGGAACTATGTGGGAGTAGTCCTACAACGGTTGCTACGCGATACTACACTCAAAAGAGGTTCTCTTGAGAATATTATTAACCCCCGAGTCAGTCGGAAGGTTGATAATATCCGAAAGATGGGCTGATGACTTTGGGCACTTTTTAGAACCTTGTTCTGCAGGTACGACTAACCTATAGTACACTCCTTTTTGGGATGGGTAGACCTTAACTCCGCTCACGTTCCTTTAACCTAGGACTTTATGTGTTTTCATGCATTGCATCCATAAAGCATCATATTACATTAAGACTTCATGGAATTCAGACTCTATCTATGAACATTGCAGGATACCATGGATCACTCTAGGAAGCATACTTTAAAATTTACTTTTAAGGGTTTTAATTTGGAAGTCCTAGAGAAGCTAAGGGAGTTGGTTTAAGATCAAGAAAAGTTCCAAAACAGATATGGAAGGCTATTGTCTTTGTTGAAGGTTCAAGTAAACGAAGGACTTCTTGCAACTTTGCTACAGTTTTATGATCCAGATTATCACTGCTTCACCTTTCCAGATTATCAGCTTTTACCTACCTTAGAAGAGTACTCTCAGTTGGTGGGATTACCTATCTTGGATAAGTCTCCATTCCCTTTCTTGGAGGAAGACCCTAAAGAACGAGATATTGCTAAAGCCATTTGTCTAAAGATATCCGATGTCAAAAACAATATGATCACCAAAGGGGGGACCTCCGGCTTTCTCAGGGACTTCCTAATTAAGAGGGCCCAATTTTATGCCGATCATAAAGACATGTTTTCCTTTGAGACAATATTTGCTTTGCTCATTTATGGGTTACTGCTTTTTCCTAGTTTCGAGGGGTTTGTGGACCTTAATGCAATCAAGACCTTCATGAGAAGAAATACAGTTCCAACACTATTGGGTAATACTTATCATTCAGTGCATCTCCGAAACTTTCATGGTGGAGGAATGATTACATGTTGTGTGCCATTACTATACAAGTGGTTTATTTCTCACTTACCCAAGTCTGGTCTGTTCTGGAAACCTAATCAAGAACGTTGGTCGCAAAAAGTTATGGCTTTAACTCACTCTGATATTGAGCGGTATAATCGCATGTACGATGGGATATCGATCATTGATAGTTGTGGAAAATTCAACAATGTGCCTTTGCTCAGTTTCAATGGAGGAATTAGCTACAATCCCGTCTTAGCTCGTCGACAGTTGGGATATCCCTTGAAGGAACCGCCTAAAGGTATTCAGGTGGAGAAAATCTTTTTCAAAGACGACAAAAAGCTTCAAGATCAGATTCTGTCTTCTTGGAATCATCTGCATAGGAAAGACAAAGAAAGTTTGGGCAGACCTAATTGTGTATCCATGGAACCATACCTTCAATGGGTCCGAGGAAGAGCTATTGAGTTGAATATGCCCTACTCTCGCCAAGATCCTGTACCTCAAAGAGAGGAACCTGTCCCGTATTTCATGACCGAAGCTGAGACTTTGAAGATCGCTTTGAAGAGATCACAACACGAAGCAGAATCATGGAAGAACAAATACCATGTGATGGTCAGCAAGTACGAAGAACTTCAAAAGCAGATTCAGTCGAAGAATTATGAGATACAATCCTACAAGAAGAGGAGGCTCTACGAATATTTATTTTCCTCCGGATCTCCGTCTGCTCACTGAAGTTGTGGAAGATGCTTCTATAGGACTTTCTAGGCTTTTATTTAGCTATTTTGGTCGCAAGAATATTATTTGTAATTTGTCTTCAATGAATTAAAAGTTTCCTTGGTATTCCGCAATATTCGTAAATATTTGAATTCCATGAAATCTTCATTTGCATTCACATTTTAGCATCATACTTTTGCATTGCATGTGTCTTCCGTTTTCTCATGTTCGGTTCTCTCACCTTCTAGTTTTGTCACCCTAAGTTCTCTGCATCAATACGACCCTTCAAAAGGATGGAAGATCAAAACCAAGAGATCAACCGTGTCAGCCATGAACTCGAAGATCTTCGAGGAAGTGTAGGGCAGATTGTGGAGATGTTACGAGCTCTTAGTGTGAAGGTGGATGCTCAGTCTACTGTTGTTTCTGAGACTACTAATACCGTTATGGAACCTCAACCAGCTGTTACTGTCAAGAATGTACCTCCTCACGGTCTTCAATCCGGTTTGGTGCCTCCTAGTGCTCAACCAGTTCGACGAGCTACCCCTCCAAAGTGCAAAACTCCTAACTCCGACCATGGTAAAGGACCTGCACGTTCGAGGAACCGCAAAATGGCTACTCCTCAACCTTGGCAACATCAGCAGAGTTATGTTCAAGGTTATCTGTTTCCATATGTCCAACAACCCTATGTAGCTACTGTTGCACCTCCTTTCGATCAGCAGTTTCCTACATACCAGCCTGTGCAATCAGCTCCGGTATATCAAGCACCGATTTATCAACAACCTTCCGGTTATCCGTCCATGCAAGTTCCTGTCAACAGTCAACGAGTGCCCAACGCTCCTGTTCACCAATAATCACAGAATCAGGTTCCTTATCCCCGTAAGAGGCAGTATAAGCCTTGTCCTCCAATTCCGATAACTTTCACTGAGTTATACCCCCATTTGGTACAACAAGGTCTGATTACCACCCGTGCTTTGGGTCCTCCGCCTAATCCGTTACCTGCAGATTACAACGCTGCCGCTCATTGTTTATTTCATGAGGGTGCGCCCGGCCATGATCTAGAGAATTGCTACGCTCTTAAGAACTTTGTCAGAAATTTGCTAGAAACGAAGAAGTTGTCTTTTGGCGATGCTCAGCCGAAGATCGAGACTCCTCTCGGGGTTCCCCGCTTGTCAGGTTTAAATTCTGCAAAGTATGTTGACCTCTCAGCAAATCAGTCGAATCCGGTAATTATTCAAAGGCCTAGCTCGCTTCATTTCAGTAACCCTCAAGATGATATGACCGGGATCAACAAAGAATCCGGGAAAGTTATTTTGAAGCAACGACTGAAAACTGTTGAAGATGTGACCAGTGTAACTGGGGCAAGCCATGACGACTCGCAGTGATCATGAACCAGACGTCCTTTCCATTGAGGCTCCGCCAAAGGAAACTGTTACTCTTGAATGCAAGATTTCATAAACATTTAGAAGGATTTTTCCGATAGTTCATTTGTTTATTTATATGTACTTCTCTTTGATTAAGCATATTTAGCATGTACGAACTTGTTTATCTTTGATTAATTAATGCAACGCATATGTTTGTCTTGAATAAATCCATTCGTTTCACTCATTCAAAAAACGTTTTCATAAATTACAATGCCAACTTTACCCGATCTCTTGTTCTGATGGAGAATTGGGAGGAGGATGACGAACCTAAAACGTCAGATTTCTTGTCGTATGCTTTCAATTAAAACCTGCTGAGGATGTAAGGCATTGTTTCAAATTCCAAACACTGGAGATATAAGGATGTTAATCCCTCGTTAAACCCCTTTGAGCCTTGAAGTAGGAGTTTTCTTTCTTTTTAAGAACCTTCATCCTAACCTGGGGCAGGGTAGGTTTCAGTTAAACCGATCGAGCGCTTAGATCCTCAAAAAGGAAGCGCAAACCTTCGAGAATTTATTCTTAGCATCTTAAGAGGTCCAATACAATGACTATCCCTCAGTTATCTAAGGAGTGGGGCAGTCACGAGTCTTTCAAAAGATTTACGCGACTTGCATAAAAGAATATTCAAAAAAAATAAGAGCCCGCTGACCATCATAGGTGCCATCTCCATTTGAGAATCTCCATTTGGAGGCCGTCTCATAGGTGCCATCTCCATTTGAGAATCTCGTTCCCGGTCTAAAAATGATAATTGGTCATGTTCGCACCAGCTGACCATCATTTTAGAATTCCCCAGTGTTGTACTGTGTCCCAGCGCGTCGTTTTCCCCAGTGTGTTCTTCTCGTAGCGTCTGTCCCTGTGTCGTCGTATTCGTCAGCATTTTCGCACTCATCATTCCAGCATACACATCATATCATATTCATGCCATTGTCTGCATTAGTCTTGTTTGGTCCATAACATTGCATATCGCCACATATAAGGGCAAAATTTTCGGTTATCTATATTTAAATCCCTCCACCATGATTCCTCGAGTCTCCGCCACTCGAATCACCCGGTGAAGTTATTTAAATAGGGGCAACTGTAATACCCCAAATTTTGGCCCTAAGATTTGTCGTCGCATTTCATTGCATTTTTATTGCATTTAATCAATTACTAACAAATTTGTGTAGTCGTTTGACTTTTTGCAGGTAAATATCATATGGCATGCATTTTTTTTCTAAAAAGTAAAAATGGCACAATTGGCAGGAGGACATGTGTAAGGAGTTATGAGTGTGAGAGGTTGAGAGTTCAAATCTCACCTTTGTCACTTTTTTTGTTTTTTTTTTTATTTTTACTCTAAATTTTTCTATCTTTCATTAAAAAAATAACAAAAATAGTTTTTTATTATTATTTAATTATTATTTTCGTATTTTAATTAAATCATTTTTTAAAATATTATTTTTTTCACTTTTTTCTAAATTATTCATAAAAATATCCAAAAAATCATAAAATAAAAAATATTGAAAAAAATTTTGTTCTTTTTATAATATTTTTGATTTTAGGAATCAATAGGATTATTAGTTTTTATTTTAAGTTTATTTTAATTATTTTAAATTATTTAAATTTTATTTTTTCTTAACTAATTATTTAGTTTGGGCTTTAAAATGGGCTTTAGGGACATTATTGACAATTTGGTGTTAACCCTAATTTGTTCCCTATATATACATGTGTTGCCTTGTTGGAAAAAAGGGGAGAAGGAAAAAAACCTAAGAGGAGTGAGTGCCGTTTGCCGTTATTTAGTTTTCTTCTTCATCCATTACTATTGTTTCTTTTTCTTCATCGTTTACCGTTATTTCTTTTCCTTCATCTATTACTGTTGTTTCTTTTTCTTCATCTTTTACCGTTATTTCTTTTTCTTCATCTATTACCGTTATTTCTTTTTTCTTTATCTATTACTGTTACGTTTATATATATATAATTTTTAAATTGTTAGAGTTTATATATATAAGATTAATTTTTGATCGAATTATGTCGATACGATGTTTGCACATTTGTGTGCATGACGCGTGACATTTGTGTTAGTTCGATCTGGTTGCGATGATCGCATTTTTGTGTGAGCAATAATACTATTTTTTGCTTAATTTCTTTTTCTTTGCGATAAATTTTGTTTCGTCCGATTTAGATCTGGTTGCGATGAGCGCATTTCTGCGTTAGCAACATTGTTGGGTTATTTGGCACATTTAAAATTCATTATTGCTTTATTATTATTATTATTATTATTATTATTATTATTATTATTATTATTATTAGTATTATCATTATTTATTATTATTATCATTATTATCATTATTATTACCATTATTATTATTATTGTTATCATTAATTTATTAAAACTTGTTATAATATAAAAATCTGTTTTTTAAAATAAATAACATTAACATCTTTTCCAAATTAATATGAAAACCTATTATTTTTAAGAAAAACTTTTTTTAGATAAATTTAAAATAATAACTAAAATCTTTTTTTTTTAAAATAATAACTAGAACCGTTATTTATTTTATTTTATTATTGTTCAATTCAAATTTCATTATCATATTGTATCTGCTCCTCTCATGTAACCTCGCGAACTTAACAATCGCTCTTTAAATTCTGCCTTTAAATTTCTGCTTGCATGGTTTAAATTATGACATTATCTCTCTGTTTGCATGATTCAGTTATCTCACGCGTTTACCATTATTTCTGTCACATTGCACACATCCGAAGGTTAGGTCTAACTGTTTGGCCGCCGCGCCAATAGTCCGTAAAACTTCACACATTCAATTTCAAATCCTCAAAACTACAAACTACAAACCCTAATTTTCACAAATGCCTCGCCGCAGGCAAAATTACCATTTTACCCCTAGCATTAGGTCAAAGAGCCGCCGCGCTCATTTTAGGGTTTCCCGCCGTGGAATCCCTAATTTAACCCTAATTACAACTTAACATTTCAACGTAGAGATTTGGAGTTTCTACACTCCACGTAAGCGTGTCCTTAAGATGCGTTTATTCCCCTTGAGACCTTGACCACAGTCAAGAAGTTTCTAACCTCCCTATTGAGGGGAACTACGATTACTCTGATTCCATTCCCGTAAGGATACGTAGGCACAAGATGCGATGTCTTGCCGAGTAAACTTAGAATTAACCCCCTTTAGGTCTCTTTTCTCACTTTTAATCCTTTGTACATATACCTTAAGCAAATAAATAAAGCAAATAGTAAACATCTGAACAAAAGGTTCCTGTAGAGTACTACAGAAGTTTAGGGTGCTAATACCTTCCCTAAATTTAACCAACCCCCGAACCCTAGATCTCTCCCCGCATTGTGTTTACGATGCAAAATAGGTTTTCCCTCTTTTGACCTTTTCCTTCGGATAAATCAAAGAGCGGTTGTGAATTGAATTGCGATTCAAACTCATTAATAGTTTGTAATCCTATCTCCACCGCAACAGAGTGCAACCACCGTTCCTAGACCAAGAGCTGAAAGGCGTGTTCGTAAACTCCTTGCAGAGCCCGTACTTCGAAAGAATGTTTGAAACCGCACCAAATTTCTCTGAGTTGGTAAGGACGGGAGAGCGCATCGAGTATGGTGTAAAGACTGGAAGAATCCCGAATGTTTCAAGAGGTCAGGCCAGTGAAACTGAATCTCTCTATAGCTCTCAATTTGAAGATGAAACTATGATCAATGCGGTCCTGACAGATGTTGGATATCCTCAAGTCGAATCGGTGAAATCTGTTGGTTGTCCGTCTTCTCAGCGGTCAGTATCTTCTGTGTCTCGTTATTCTGGACAGACAATTGTGCCTGGGGCACCCCATCGGGAACCTTATGTCGCTCCTCTTGCAAGTCCACGAGCCCGTGGCCGAGGTTATCAGAATCAGCGTCAGAACCAGAATCGACCTCGTAACAACTTGGAACGAAGGAACGCCCCTTTCCATCCAGTACCTGTGTCGTATAGCCAGATTCTTCTGCGTTTGATTCAGAATTCTTTGGTGGAACCAAAAGCTCTCAAGCCCGTGCCAGAGCCTTACCCTCCAGGATACAATCCCCACGCTCAGTGTGGTTATCATGGTGGATCTCTAGGGCATTCAACTGAAGATTGCAAAGCTTTCCAGGCGAAAGTGCAGCAGTTAATCGACAAAGGGTGCATTTCCTTTCCAGATGGAGTTTTGGTTGTGCGTGACAACCTCTCAGCTGTTTGAGCTCGCAGATTCAGAGGGTTATTTCCAGAAGCCAGCGGTCCAAACAGGCAGACGTCCTCAGCATTGGCAGTCCTCGGACTTTTTATCATTTGCATTTGTAGTTTCTTTTCTGTTAGTTACTACTTGCTGTTAAACATTGTATGTTTCGAATGGTGATATTAATAAAGTGACTATGCATTTTTCTGAATTAATCATGTCGTTGTCACTCATTTACTGCATTGTACTGACACTTGCATTTTTTTCACTCCACTTTATCACTGTGACTAGCAAAGATTGGAGGGAGGATGATGAAACTGAATACTCATAGCCGATGATCGTATTGCTTTCAGATAAAACCTAGCCGATGACGTACAAGGCATTGCTTCAAATCCCTAAACACCGGAGAGATAAGGAAGAGAATCCCTTGTTAACCACTTCGAGCCAAGAAGTAGGAGTTCCTTTCGGACTTTTAAACCCTCACATCTTAACCCGGGGCAGGGTAGTTGTCGGTTAGCTTGATCGAGCATTCAAGTCTTATAGAGGAGTGTTGTCCTTCGAGGACCAATCACATCATATTCCTCTCCAGAGGTCGTACCTCATCAGCCACAATGGTTAAACCTCACCGATCAGGAGTGAAACAGTTATAATCCTTTCGGAGCAATCAAGACAGCCAGTGTCGCACGACTTGTTCAAAAAAAAAAGAATAAGAAAGCCCGCTAAGTAAAAAGGAAGAAAAAGCTGAGAAAGCTAATACTTAGGCAAAAAATCAGGGCATCCCGCTGGACTTCAAAAGAAAACGAAAAGATCGAAAAGAACTCAAAAGGAGTCAGTCCAGGCAAAAATTAGGGAATCAAAAGAATGAAAAAAGAGGGGATATCAAAAGAAATTTTTCCCCAGCAAGTCAAAGTCGTGTACACAGACACCGAAACGAAAAAGGAGTAACTATCACTCCGGAAAAACCTTGTGGATTCCTTTATTGTTGTTCTTACCATTCAACATACCTCTCGAAGAGGCGAGCGCTCGAGCCAAGTTAACTGAACTTTAGGATCGGAGATCATCACGTAGAAGGGGTGGGTACAAATCATAATTTGAGCCGAATATCCTTTGTTTCACGAACCGTGAACCCGACCACGATACAACCCTTAAAAGACCTAATTGAGGTAGGGTTTATTCTGAAAGCACATTACGATAAGGTTGAGTAACCTGACTCCTACATGATTTGCTAATCATATCCTTATTATATTTTTCACTGATCGAATCAGCACTACGTTTGAACTTTGGTTCACTCGTCACTCACAATCATATGCATGTAAATGAGTGACAGCTCAAATTTTTTCAAAATTTGCATGAACACTGCATTAAAATTACCATTCGTGAATAGAAAATTTTAATTGAAGGTCAGTAGTTGATACGAAGGAATTCCAACAGAGAGTAGTCAATCAGGACTGAATCGTAGTAGTCTGGATCAGAATGGTATGCTGCGAAGCCCTGTGAATCTGGGGCATTGACTTCCAGTGAGTTTGGAATCAGTTTGTCTGAGGACAAGTCCCGGAGCATCAGTTGATTATGGGGCAGTTTATGCAAGAAGCGGTTGATCGGAAGTGAATCTTCTCGAGACCCAATCAGGGGCAGTTATCCAGAATTCTTGCGATTTGAGGGCAGATCCCTTCAATGTTCAATCAGAGCATGTTGAGTCGCTCATTGCTCGTTCAGGGGCAAACTACTTCAGAGATATTGAAGCCAACCATGCTGAGAGTTGATTAGTGGAGGATGAATCCTTTCGTTGTACCGATATTGGGGCAAGCCATCTGAAGATTGTTTTGTTGCCAGCTGTTTTCCGTTCAGAATGAATTTTCCCAAGAGTCGAATTGGGGCAAGTTGAATTGCACTGGGGCAAGTTGTTCAAATAAGTTTGTTCACTCCAGCAGGAGTTGAGTGTCGGGGAATCGTGTCATTACCCTGCCAAAAACCTGAGCCTTCTGAAGAAGCCTTGCTGTCATTGGATCGTCATCCTACAGCCTAACCTATCACTTGGCTGAACCTAGTAACCAAATCGTCTTAAAGTCCAGTTCTCGTCTGGCAAGCCGGAGATCAGTCCTCGTCTGAAATCCAAACCAGGAACCAGTCCTGTCGGGTCACCTTTTCTGTAACCCATTGTTTAACCAGTTCTCGTCTGGCCAACACAGTTTTAAAGTCCAGTTCTCGCCTGGCAAACCAGAAATCAATTCCCGTCTGATATCCAGAACCCGTAAGTCAGTTCTCGTTTGACAACCTAACATGTTTCGCTATCAGCTCTCGTTTGGTAGTCCACCCTGAATGCTAGTCCTCGTCTAGTATGTCCCTTTCAAATCCACCTCTGTTGGTAACCAGAAATGGGTCCCTATCACCATAAACCTATCCCTAAACCAGAAAAAGCCTAAATACCTGGCCCGATGATTCCTAGTAACTCGTTTGTTGTCACATTCCCCGACATAAGGCTCGAGTGATCCCAGCTCCATGATTGGTATTCTGTATTCCCTGTGTTGATGTTGTTGAGTCAGGGTTGGTTTCTCGGCAGAGACGTACAATTGAGATTGTTTCCCCTGAGCAGTTTGACACTGCAGCAAGTTGAGATGTCATTCATCCCTTATTAGAATAGGATCAGGATTATCCTCAGTAGGTTTGATTGATATTCCCAGCAGAGTATGGTCATCCTAAGCATTAAACGTTGATTAGCCTGATGTGCTATTTCCCAAGTGGGTTGAGGCTGAAGCTTTCCCTGACCGGCGGATGTGGGTTTATTTCCCCAGCAGTGGGACTGATGCAATGTTGTATCTCCACAGAGTCCGAGTGTGACTCCCTTTCCCTCCGAGTCTAGGTCATTGACTCATTCCTCAAGCAGAGGTCGACGGTGATTCCCTCATTGAGTAATCTCTAGACGGGTAGATTTTGACGTCAGCCAGAGAAGAGGTATTTCTCAGCAGATTGCTTCGTACCCTATAAGGACTTAGGGTGTTCAAAGAAGACCGTTCAGGGTTGTTTTCCTCGGTGAAGTGAGATTCAATTTCAGTGATCGATTGTTATCTGCCGCAGACGTCAGAGGTGTTTCCTTGATAGGATCAGTACAGCTCCATCAGAGTGAATAATGAGTAGCTAAGGATTGATATCCCCGAAGTAGCACAAGCCCTCCTTCTCCAGCAGCGTTCAGTGGTCTCTCCTCCGCAGAATCTGAACACGGAATGGTGAGCATTGATATGTCTCCCCACGCAGAGATGATTCTCTTCCCCAAGCAGACGCACCCTGAAGGAACGTCATTTTCTCAGCTGAGTCGCTCGCCGGAGCTCGTATTCTCCCCCAGCACCGGGTCACAAGTGCAGGTTTCGTAGAAATGTTCGGGTGCCGAAGCTCGTGTTTTCCCCAGTAAAGTCGCCGGAGCAGGTGTCTTCCCCCGCACCGGGTCACAAGTGCAAGTCTTGTAGGAAGCTGTTTGTATGCCGAAGGATGCAGTAACTGATGGTGCCAGACTGAAGTCTCCAGCGGAATTGAGATTCCCCATCAGAGCCGTATGCTCTCCTGAAGTGGGATGATTCCCTCTCCCCCAGTAGAGTGTTGGAACAGCTGACGCTGTATTCCCTTGCAGAGTTGTACTCTCCCCCGAAGTCAGATGATTCCTTCTTCCCCAGCGGAATTGAAATTCCTCATCAGAGGCGTACTCTCCCGTTGAAGTTGAATGATTTCTCTTTCCCCGGCTGAGTCCGCAGATCCCCAGAAAAGCCGAATCCTAGGAAGCAGTTGGGACCATGAGTGGATTTTCCCTAGCAGAGAATTGAACAGTTGACGCTGTATTTCCCCAGAGTCGCACTCTCTCCAGCGAAGCAGAATGACTTCTCCTTCCTCAGCCGAGTTTGCAGGTGTCCAAGAGAGCCGAGTCCTTGGAAGTTGATCGGACCATGTTTGGTTTTCCCCAGTGGAGTGTTGAGCAGCTGAAGTTGTTTCCCCACAAAGTGGTTGTCCCCAGAAAAGTAGCCATGGCGGTCGCGCAGTTTACTCCCGCGATTGGTATCGCTCTCCTTCAGCAGGTCCAGGTTCTCGTAGAGCTTCGTTCCCCTGCAGCAAACAGCTGAAGTTGTTTTCCCTGCAGCAGTCAATCGAAAGATCAATTCCCCAAGCGGAGTCCGATTGATATTGGCGTGTCCACGCTCTCCTCAGCAGGATGATTCCTCTACCGGAGTAGTTCTTTTCTCCTTGACAGGAGAACTCCCCCCCGACATTTATTTTGCTGACGGGATCGCATCATTGTGCATGATTGCATAGCATTGTGCATGATTGCATAGCATTGTGCATGATTGCATAGCATTTAGCATAAACGCATAGCATTCCCACCGTGTGGGGCATGGCGCCGAAGCATATGCATCATAAGCATGATCTAGGTTATTATCATTCTTGTTTTACAGGTGTTCCGCCAAGAGACCAGTTGCTCAGGACGATTCCTGATATTCTCTCCAACAAGGTCGCTTTCTTAAGATGAGTCTTAAGACCCCGGTGTAATCCCCACAGTCGCTCGCTCAAGGTGATTTTTGAGATCCCCAGCGAAGTCAGTGCAAGACGATTCTTGAATTCCTCAGTAGGGTCGTTTGCTTAAGATGATTCTTAAGACCTCAGCGCAGGTTCCCGAGTTGTTTGCTTAGGATGATTCTTGAGCTCCCCAGTAGCGTCCCCAGCAAGGGTTGCCCAGGAAGATTCCTGGAATACCCAGCAGAATGAAGTCTCCAGAATGGTTATCGGTTCAGGATGATTCTTGAAGGTGCCCGACGGAGTTGTTTGGTCAAGATGATTCTTGAATTCCTTAGCAGCGTGATATGTCTGCTCCAACAGTGATGTCTAATCTGAAGATTGACTTCGTAAACGCCTGAAGGCGGTATCAGAAGGTTCCTGTGAGTTCAGATTTCCTTGTTGATGAATCAACGTGTGGCTGAAGACAAGGTTCCAAAGTTTGTAGATATAACGAAGTGATCCGTGTTGGCCTGAAGACCAAGTCAGTTGTCCTGAGGTGATGATTGATTGTGATCAAGTGAATAGTGTTTCTTCTGACTGAAGTCGAAGATGTTTCTCCAGCTGAAGCGGAGTTTTGCCTGAAGGCAAAGTGTTTGAATCCCCGTAGAGTCATGAATGGCTCAGGATACCATTTCTCTGACTGAAGTCATAGATTTCCCAAGCTGAAGCGAAGGTGCCTAAGGGCAAGGTTATCCCCAAGGTCATGAATGACCTAGGATTCATTTTTCGGACTGAAGGCCGAAGTATATCCCTGACTGAAATCACGGGTGCTCTATAGCAGAGGTGGAGTTGCCTGAAGGCAGATCCATGTATCCTTGAAGGCCAATGACCATTTCTTCAGACTGAAGTCGAAGATACCTCCTGCAGAGTTGCCGACAGGCAAAGTTTACATCCTTGAAGGTCAAGGATGTTTATCTTCAGAAGTACTTGAAGATCTTTTCTGGCTGAAGCTGGAATCGCCGACGGGCAGGGTTTCATCTATCTTCAGAAGAACTTGAAGATTCTCCAGCGGATCTGGAGTGGCCAGGGGTCAGGGTTTCATTCATATTCAGAAGTACTTGAAGATCTTTTCTAGCTGAAGCTGGAAGTGGCCAGGGGCCAGGGTTTCATATATCTTTAATGTTGAAGTTCCACGGTGGGTCAGTTGTGCAGCAGTATTCCGATGTTCGTTATGGTTCTGAGGGTGAACCCCAGATCAGAGCGTGCTCGGTTAAGTCTCTCATTCCCAGCGGAGTAGTTTCAAATACGCAAGTGTACTTTACCAGGGGTGAACCCCAGGTTAGATTTGTTCAGTGTTGTATTTTGTTCGACGGCGAGGTTGAATGTTTGTTTTGACGGCGAGGTCAGATGTTGGATTTGTTTGACGGCGAGGTTGAATGTTTGTTTGACGGCGAGGTCAGACTCTTTAAATCCCCAGTAGAGATGACGTTTGTACGACGGCGATGTCGAGTGTCTCTAAGAGGATGTTTGTTTCCGACGGCGATGTCAGATTCAGTTCTCCAGCGGCGATGCGGGGTATTTTGATTAACGTAGTTCTCCAGCGGCGATGCGGGGTATTTCGTTTGTTTCCGACGGCGATGTCAGATTCAGTTCTCCAGCGGCGATGCGGGGTATTTTGATTAACGTAGTTCTCCAGCGGCGATGCGGGGTATTTCGTTTGTTTCCGACGGCGATGTCAGATTCAGTTCTCCAGCGGCGATGCGGGGTATTTTGATTAACGTAGTTCTCCAGCGGCGATGCGGGGTATTTCGTTTGTTTCCGACGGCGATGTCAGATTCAGTTTTCCAGCGGCGATGTTGGGCATGTCAAGTTGATCCAGCCTTCTGACGGCGATGTTGGATGTTTGTTTCCCCGAGTTATGGTTGTTCCTGACGGTGATGTCAGGTGGTTTGGCCTCCCAGCGGCGATGTTGGGTGTTCCTCAGAATTTTGTCTGCTTCTGACGGTGATGTCAGGTGGTTTAGTCTTCCAGCGGCGATGTTGGGTGTTTGGTTGCCTGAAGATGATGTCAGAAGAAGTTAACATGGATAGCCGACGGCGATGTCAGATCAGTATCTCTCCAGCTAGTTGTCGTGCAGCTAGTATTGCAGTATTCAAAGATTTGTTCCCCGCAGAGTATCATGTGCTCGTGCCGTTGGCAAATTTTCGGGTTTACCGGTATTCAACCGTCTCGCACCTTGATTGGCTGAGAGCCGTTCGCTTCTCACCCATTCAGGTCCAAGCCGCTTGAATAGGGGCAGCTGTTGCACCCTAAAATTTGACCAACCGGGTCTCGTATCTGGCTCGATGTTTCGACGCATTACCGCATTCGCATCTGCATATTGCATACAGTGCATTTTTCATTTGTTTTGATTTTATCGGGATCACAGCTCTCGTCTCGCGTTTCAGGTGTTTTTAATCAGTTTAGATAGAATCGTATTTTTGGGATATTTCGGTGTCTTTTGATTTTTACCGGCTATTTTGATGCGCTCTCGCGGTGTTATGTGTCGTTCGGTGTTATTGTGATTTTTCTGGATTTTATTGACCTTTTTTAGATTTTCTTTTAATAGCTTTTAAATCATTTTTAGAATATTAATAGGATTTTTAATAGTTTTAATTCTTTTTAAATAGATTTTTACTATTTTTTTTAATAGAATAAATAGACTTTTCTTTTATAGAATTTAAATAGATTTATCATTTTAATAGAAGAATATAGTTAGTTTTCTTTTATTAATAAGAGATTTTCTTTTATAGAATTTTGTATAATTTTATTAGGGATTTAATAGAAATTTAATCAATTTTAGATTCAATAGAGAATTATTAGATTTTTTTTGCTTAGTGGAATTATTAGAGCATTATTAGTTTAGGAGTTAATTAGAATTAATAGATTTTTAGGATAATTCGCATTGTTAGGTTTAATTGAGTTTTACGTTAGTTAATGCATTTAGTTAATTAGTAATTAGTTGTATGTCTTTTCTCATAATCCATTTTTAATCATCTTTATTATTCAGATTTTTTTTTGAGTTTTTTTAATCATTTTTTTCGTCTGGGCCAATATCCAAATGCGTTCAGCAAAGCCCAATTCAGAGTTTTTTTGGCCAATTTTCGTCCAAAGTCTAGAAGCATCCAAAATATTCCAGAGAATCTGAGGGTATATATTCATTCAGCGCCACGTGTTGAAGAGGGGGGACCCCACGTTACACTGCCATCATGCTGCCACATCACAAACCCATTTCCCTCTCTCTGCCACGCATGGGACACACGTCCCGCATGCATACCGTCCCTCCACTACCGCGTGCCACGCGTACGCACCTCCTATCCTCGCCGGGAATACCCACCGGCCGGCATGCATGGCCGGCGACCACCGCCTAACTCGCCGGAAATCCAAAATCCCCAGACTCCGATCATTCTTCATCCTCCTCCTCTAACCTTCATCATCTAAAACCCAGAAAATCCCAGATTCAACCAACAAACTTCATCTTCCTCCGATCAAACTTCATAACCGTCGCCAGAAACTGCATCAGTATCCACCGATCTTCATCGTTCTTCATGAATTTCCAGATTTCGTTCAAGATCATCAAGAACATTCATGAGATGTTCATCCGTTTTTTCCAGAAACCGATCAAGATCTTCATCCATTTTTCGTGACCTCCATCAATCTTTTCCAGATTTCGCCTCAAGAACTTCATCGTTCTTCATTGACATTCATCACCGTTCGGTTCTTCATCAAATCTCCAGAAAACTCATAGATTCTTCATACCACCATCGTGTTCATAAGATTTCTCCAGAAATACATCAAATCTTTCATAACTGTTCATAACATTCATCAACCCTCAGCTTTTCCCAGCAATGTTCATCCAGTATACAAGAATGTTCACGAGAGGTTCATCGCGTCTCCAGTTCATCAAGATCCATTAAGATCTCCTCAATCTTCAACCGGATTCTTCCAAGATCTTACGCGTTCGTATGAGTTTTTCACAAGAACTTTATTAATCATCAGAGTCTTCATTTCATTTGCGTCAAATCTGCAAGTAAACCTCCATTTGACTTTCGTCATCTTCCGTCTCCAACATCCGGACACCTTGCAAAGCTTCTCAACATTCAGCTTCAATCACCATCGAAGGAGATTAGTTGATTTTGTTGGATTTATGTTTCTGTTTAAGTTTTGTGTGATATGGATGGGCGTGCTTAAGGGAAGCAAGGTTAGGAGAAGTTTAGTTTGAGACGGTGAAGACGGTGAGGAAGGAGTGGTGAATAGTGTTGGTGACGGCTGAGAGAGATTAGGGAGAAAGTTTAGACTTAGGGTTTCAGAAATTGAGAGAGTGGAGAGGAGAAGAGAGGTTCCCCGTGGGTTCTTTGGGTTTTGGGCCTCAGGAGCTTCAGGCCCAACGGACTTGGGTCATACGCACCACCGTTCAGCTCCACACCCCCTCCCAAAATTTTTTTTCTGAGCTAGCACTTATGGGCTGGGCCCGGTTTAGTTTTTGTTTTGTTTATTTTTACTTGTCTACCCCCCTGTATCCATAATGCACCCCCCTCCCCTTTCTTATTTCTTTTTTTTGTTTTTTTCTTTTGTACGAGAAAAATATTATGAAAAAGAAATAGCATAGTTGAAAAGAAAAAAAAAAAGGAAAAAGAAAAAAGAATATATTGAAAAAAAAAGAAAAAAAGATATTAGAGAAAAATAATAAAGGAAAGTATATTGAAAAAAAGAGGGAAATATATTTGAAAAAAGACATGGAGAAAAATATATAGAAAAATACAGAAAAAATATGAAAAGATATTTTGAAAGAGAAAAGAAGAAAATAGTTGAAAAGAAAAGAAGGAAAAAGAGAAAAAAATATTAGTATAGATTTAATATTTTTTTAGAGTGTATTTTCTTCATAGGAGCTTATTTTAGAGATAGTTTTAGATGTCCACTTGTTAGGGGACTATTTTCCATTCGATTTTTTAGGATAGGATAGGATAGTATTTCCTAGGAGATTTATTTTCAGTATTCGATCATTGTAATCATTTTTCAGAATGTTAATAAAACGAGATTTTAGTTGTGGTCCCAAAGTAGCCGAACTACAGCTGCTCTGATTTCTCGTACCAGACGAGAATATGTAGGCATAGGATGCGATATCCTAGCGAGCACACTAACAACTGACTTTTGTTCTCTCGCTGCTGTGCGATCGAGACTTTCCCGCTGACGACTAATTGTTACCCTTTTTCTCTCTTGCCCGAGTGCATTTGAGACCAAGCCATAGTTTTGCCTGTAGGTTCCCGTACCTTTGAAGCCAGTTGTTTTTCTCACTGCTGTGTGAGAATACCCTGTTTAGCCGTAGTTAGCCTGAACTACGTAAAGCTCTGATCTTCCATACAGTGTGGAAGTACGTAGGCACAAGACGCGAGGTCTTGGCGAGCCATTTTTCCCGTAGTCCCGAACTACGTTGACTCTGACTTTCTCTCTTGAGAATACGTAGGCATAGAGTGCGACGCTCTATCGAGTCAATTCCCTTTAGATTTAGCAGCCGTAGATAGATTGTTTTGCATCCTTTAGACAACCCAAGCAAGCGTGGATCCCGTCGAGTACGACGGACGTGAGGGGTGCTAATACCTTCCCCTTGCGTAACCGACTCCCGAACCCAGGTTTTGGTTGCGACGACCATACCTTTCCCGTGTTGTGCGAGGTTTACTCTGAGCGTTTCCTTTCCCTCCCGTGGGATAAATAACGCACGGTGGCGACTCTTCTGTTCAGCCGGCGCCGATTTTCGCAGTAGTGACAGCTGGCGACTCTGCTGGGGACTGCGATAGTTCCCTATGTGAGTCTGCTGGGGATCCAACGTCCCCTGGATGCTAAGGACTGCGATAGTCCTTATGCATGTGGGATCCAACGTCCCCTAAGAGAGAGTCAATCCTAGCGCTTGTTTGCTTGTCTATTTGGTGCTTATTTATTGATATTATCTGTTGCTGTTGGGGTGTTACGGGTGTTCTATGATATTGAGAGAAGCCGGACCTGGGCTTGAGTGCACCATAGACTTATAGTGGAAATTAGTAGGCGCGTGCTTGCTTTGCAGGCACTAGTGTCTCATGAAATCCACGCTCAGACGAGGTTCATCCGGTTGGCTTCACTTTCAACCCTTTGGGTTGAGACGGTTGCTGGTTTGGTGGATTGTCGACTCTGGGGACCGATCATTTGTGATTCAGCTAAGCGAGGCCGCTTCATGAGCTGGTGATGCCACACCTTCTGGGTATCGTATCACCCCTCTTGAAAGTCTGTGACGCTGATGAACGCATAGGATGCCGAACTTGGGTCAGATATAGGTCCACACCTGTGAGTGGGGGGGTTTTTTTATGCAGGAAACTTGACTTCCAACCTACCCGTTATTCTGGTCTTCTCTTTAGAGCAACCGTACTCCGTCAGCAGTGCAACAGTATTTAGATTGTGTGGGGGTTGTGATCCCGTGTTTGTTGCATTGCATTGCATTTGCATAGGCATCTTCGCATCATATTGCATACCATTCGCCAGCTAGTCAGAGATCCAGCCATTATTTTGGTTCTGAAGGTGAATATTGAAGACGACCAAGAGGTTGAAGCAGATTTAAAGCAGATTTGATCAGAGTCAAGCAGTGAAGTCAGCTGACAGTTGTCGGTAGCTATGTCAGAGAGCAGCTTCCAGTTTGTTGATACCTTGTCAGGTTTCACCGTGACGTCCAATCCTCTGTATGGATCTTCGCACGACGAAGACTTTCCGCAAGTGAACAACCTTACTGCAGCTCAGCTTGTGCAGCCATCTGTTGAAGACCAAGGTCTGCGTGAGCAGTTTGTTGTCCGAGGTGAACGTTCTCCTTCTGTTGATGTCTCAGGCTACCAGGGTTTTGCCTTCCCTGTGCCAAAGCCCCGAAGAGAGGTCCCGACAGCAAAGAATGAAGACCCATTAGCTCCCGTGTATGCTGAAAGGTTTCGTGCATTAGATGAGAGATTCAAAGCCTTGAAAGGTAAAGACGCTGTTACTCCTAGTGCTGCAGATATGTGTCTGGTTCCTGGCCTAGTGTTACCTCCGAAGTTCAGAATGCCGAGGTTTGAAAGGTACAAAGGAGATAGTTGCCCGAAGCAACATTTGGTGATGTTCTGCCGAAGAATGACTTCATTTGTGCACAACGACAAGCTGATGATTCATTGCTTTCAAGATAGTCTGACTAGGGCACCTCTGAGTTGGTATATGCAGTTAGAGCGTGATCAGATCCGATCATGGATGGACTTAGCCAATGCCTTTCTGAAGCAGTACGACTATAATCTTGACGAAGCTCCTACTCGCGTGCAACTGCAAGAATTGTCTCAAGGGAACAATGAATCTTTCAGAAAGTATGTTCAGAGATGGAGAGAATTTGCTGGTAGAGTGTGTAATACCCCAAATTTTGGCCCTAAGATTTGTCGTCGCATTTCATTGCATTTTTATTGCATTTAATCAATTACTAACAAATTTGTGTAGTCGTTTGACTTTTTGCAGGTAAATATCATATGGCATGCATTTTTTTTCTAAAAAGTAAAAATGGCACAATTGGCAGGAGGACATGTGTAAGGAGTTATGAGTGTGAGAGGTTGAGAGTTCGAATCTCACCTTTGTCACTTTTTTTGTTTTTTTTTAATTTTTACTCTAAATTTTTCTATCTTTCATTAAAAAAATAACAAAAATAGTTTTTTATTATTATTTAATTATTATTTTCGTATTTTAATTAAATCATTTTTTAAAATATTATTTTTTTCACTTTTTTCTAAATTATTCATAAAAATATCCAAAAAATCATAAAATAAAAAATATTGAAAAAAATTTTGTTCTTTTTATAATATTTTTGATTTTAGGAATCAATAGGATTATTAGTTTTTATTTTAAGTTTATTTTAATTATTTTAAATTATTTAAATTTTATTTTTTTCTTAACTAATTATTTAGTTTGGGCTTTAAAATGGGCTTTAGGGACATTATTGACAATTTGGTGTTAACCCTAATTTGTTCCCTATATATACATGTGTTGCCTTGTTGGAAAAAAGGGGAGAAGGAAAAAAACCTAAGAGGAGTGAGTGCCGTTTGCCGTTATTTAGTTTTCTTCTTCATCCATTACTATTGTTTCTTTTTCTTCATCGTTTACCGTTATTTCTTTTCCTTCATCTATTACTGTTGTTTCTTTTTCTTCATCTTTTACCGTTATTTCTTTTTCTTCATCTATTACCGTTATTTCTTTTTTCTTTATCTATTACTGTTACGTTTATATATATATATATATATATATATATATATATATATATATATATATATATATATATATATATATATAATTTTTAAATTGTTAGAGTTTATATATATAAGATTAATTTTTGATCGAATTATGTCGATACGATGTTTGCACATTTGTGTGCATGACGCGTGACATTTGTGTTAGTTCGATCTGGTTGCGATGATCGCATTTTTGTGTGAGCAATAATACTATTTTTTGCTTAATTTCTTTTTCTTTGCGATAAATTTTGTTTCGTCCGATTTAGATCTGGTTGCGATGAGCGCATTTCTGCGTTAGCAACATTGTTGGGTTATTTGGCACATTTAAAATTCATTATTGCTTTATTATTATTATTATTATTATTATTATTATTATTATTATTATTATTATTATTATTATTATTAGTATTATTATTATCATTATTTATTATTATTATCATTATTATCATTATTATTACCATTATTATTATTATTGTTATCATTAATTTATTAAAACTTGTTATAATATAAAAATCTGTTTTTTAAAATAAATAACATTAACATCTTTTCCAAATCAATATGAAAACCTATTATTTTTAAGAAAAACTTTTTTTTAGATAAGCATTGCGCACAACTGCATAGCATTTAACACTGCATAGCATTTAACGTTGCATAACATCGTGCATGATTGCACAACATTTAGCATATCATTCCCACCGTGTGGGGCATAGCGCAGAAGCATATGCATCATAAGCATGATCTAGGCCATTGTCATTCTTGTTTTACAGGCGTTCCACCAAAGGACCAGTTGCTCAGGACGATTCCTGATATTCTCTCCAACGAGGTCGCTTTCTTGAGATGATTCCCAAGACCCCGGTGTAATCCCCACAGTCGCTCGCTCAAGATGATTTTTGAGATCCCCAGCGAAGTCTTCAGTTCGAGATGATTCTCGAATTTCTCAGCAGAGCCGTTTGCTTAAGATGATTCTTAAGACCTCAGTACAGCTTCCCGAGTTGTTCGCCTAGTATGATACTTGAGCTCCCCAGTAGCGTACCCAACAAGAGTTGCCCAGGAAGATTCCTGGAATACCCCGCAGAATAAAGTCTCCAGAATGGTTATCGGTTCAGGATGATTCTTGAAGGTGCCCGACGGATTTGTTTGTTCAAGATGATTCTTGAAGTTCTTAGCAGCGTGATGTGTCTGCTCCAACAGCGATGTCTAATCTGAAGATGGATTTCGTAAACGCCTGAAGGCGATATCAGAAGGTTCATGTGAGCTCAGATGTCCTTGTTGATGAATCAACGTGTGGCTGAAGACAAGGTTCCAAAGTCTGTGGATATAACAAGATGATCCGTGTTGGTCTGAAGACAAAGTCAGTTGTCCTGAGGAGATGATTGATTGCGATCAAGTGGATAGTTTTTCTTCTGACTGAAGTCGAAGATGTTTCTCCAGCTGAAGCGGAGTTTTGCCTGAAGGCAAAGTGTTTGAATCCCCGTGGAGTCATGAATGGCTCAGGATACCATTTCTTTGACTGAAGTCACAGATTTCCTAAGCTGAAGTGAAGGTGCCTAAGGGCAGGGTTATCCCCAAGGTCATGAATGACCAAGGATTCATTTTTCGGACTGAAGGCCGAAGTATATCCCTGACTGAAGTCACGGATGCTCTATAGCAGAGGCGGAGTTGCCTGAAGGCATATCCATGTATCCTTGAAGGCCAAGGACCATTTCTTCAGACTGAAGTCGAAGATACCTCCTGCAGAGTTGCCGACGGGCAAAGTTTACATCCTTGAAGGCCAAGGATGTTTCTTCTAGCTGAAGCTGGAATAGCCGACGGGCAGGGTTTCATCTATCTTCAGGAGAACTTGAAGATTCTCCAGCGGATCTGGAGTGGCCAGGGGCCAGGGTTCCATTTATCTTCAGAAATACTTGAAGATCTTTTCTAGCTGAAGCTGGAAATGGCCAGGGGCCAGGGTTTCATATATCTTTAATGTTGAGGTTCTACGGCGGGCAGTGTGCAGCAGTATTCCGATGTTCGTTATAGTTCTGAGGGTGAACCTCAGATCAGAGTGTGCTTGGGTAAGTCTCTCATTCCCAGCGGAGTAGTTTCAAATACGCAAGTGTACCTTTTGTTCCATTTACCAGGGGTGAACCCCCAGGTCAGAGTTGTTCAGGGTTGTATTTTGTCTGGCGGCGAGGTTGGATGTTTGTTCGACGGCGAGGTTGAACGTTTGGATTTGACGGCGAGGTCAGATCATCATTTGTCCGGCGGCGAGGTTGGATGTTTGTTCGACGGCGAGGTTGAACGTTTGGATTTGACGGCGAGGTCAGATCATCAGTTGTCCGGCGGCGATGTTGGATTTGTTCGACGGCAAGGTTGAACGTTTGGATTTGACGGCAAGGTCAGATCATCAGTTGTCCGACGGCGATGTCAGGTTCAGTTCTCCAGCGGCGATGCGGGGTATTTTGACAGATTTAGTTCTCCAGCGGCGATGCGGGGTATGTCAGACGTAGTTCTCCAGCGGCGATGCGGGGTATGTCAGACGTAGTTCTCCAGCGGCGATGCGGGGTATTTTGACAGATTTAGTTCTCCAGCGGCGATGCGGGGTATGTTGATTGTCCGACGGCGATGACAGATTTAGTTCTCCAGCGGTGATGCGGGGTATGTCAGACGTAGTTCTCCAGCGGCGATGCGGGGTATGTCAGACGTAGTTCTCCAGCGGCGATGCGGGGTATTTTGACAGATTTAGTTCTCCAGCGGCGATGCGGGGTATGTCAGACGTAGTTCTCCAGCGTCGATGCGGGGTATGTCAGACGTAGTTCTCCAACGGTGATGCGGGGTATTTTGACAGATTTAGTTCTCCAGCGGCGATGCGGGGTATTTTGGTTGATCGACGGCGATGTCAGACTCAGTTTTCCAGCGGCGATGTCGAGTGTCTCTCAGAGTGATGCTTGTTTCCGGCGGCGATGTCAGGTTCAGTTCTCCAGCGGCGATGCGGGGTATTTTGACAGATTTAGTTCTCCAGCGGCGATGCGGGGTATGTCAGACGTAGTTCTCCAGCGTTGATGCGGGGTATGTCAGACGTAGTTCTCCAGCGGCGATGCGGGGTATTTTGACAGATTTAGTTCTCCAGCGGCGATGCAGGGTATGTTGATTGTCCGACGGCGATGTCAGATGTAGTTCTCCAGCGGCGATGCGGGGTATTTTGTTCAGTATTGTATTTTCTCCAGCGGCGATGCGGGGTATTTTGGTTGATCGACGGCGATGTCAGACTCAGTTTTCCAGCGGCGATGTTGGGTGTGTCAGTTAATTCAGTTCTCCAGCGGTGATGTTGGATGGTTCGTTCTCCAGCGACGATGTTGGATATATTGTTTGTTTCCGACGGCGATGTCAGATCAGTATTTCTCCAGATAGTTGCCGTGCAGCTACTATTCTAGTGTTCGACGAGTTGAGCAGTTGGCAAATTTTCGGGTTTACCGGTATTCAACCGTCTCGTACCTTGATTGGTTGAGAGTCGTTCGCTTCTCACCCAGTCAGGTTCAAGCCGTTTGAATAGGGGCAGCTGTTGCACCCCAAAATTTGACCAACAATTATTTATTCACTGAGTGTTTGAAAGTTGATACCTTCATCAGACAGTTCAGGAGATCCTCAAAGGAGTGGGTTGAAACCAGGGTTGTGTGCTTCATAGCTTGAGAGTTGTGGGTGCTCCTCAGATGATTCTGAGACTTTGAGAATGAACTTGATGCTTTGAGAAAGCCTATGAGATGTCTTGATAGCCATCATGAAGCCCAGAGAGGTCATTATGCAAGAATTCAGAAGATTCAACCATGAATGGTAGAATTAGGGTTTTGACTGGGTCAACCCTAGGATAACTGAAAATTTGGAGAAGGTTGAGACCTAATCCAAGGGCCATGAGATCATGGAATGATGCATAGAGATGTTATAAAGATGACTCCTAGACCAACTCGTCATGATTGAGGAGTTTGAGAAGTTTCAAGTCAGGGTTTCCAAGGATTGTCAGTGAAAAAACCCTAATTTGATCCTTATCTTCCAGGCAGTTTTAGCTCTAGATGTGATTGATATCTCATCTTCCCCACAACATGAATGTTGTATAGCTTGTTCTTAGCTTTAATTTGAGTGGTGGAAGTCCTTGATAGGAGTTGCAGAGCTCAAGTTATGGTTTTGACAAATTACAGGTCAGCAGAGGTGTGTGAATCTGGGTCCTTGAAAGTCACCCAACTTCCAGACAACTTTTTCCCTAGTAGGATGATTCCTATGATCTCTTGGTCAACATGAATGTTGAAGGGAATCTTCTTAGCTTTAATTTGAGTGGTAGAAGTCCTTGATAGGATTTGTGGAACTCAACTTATGGTTTGAACAAGACAGGGGTATTTTGGTCATTTGTCAGTTATAGGTCATTTTAAGCAAAGGCCATATCTCCTATTGCCAAGCCTCAAATGGAAAAACTCAAAACATGAAAGTTGTTCAAAATGGCATTTTAAGCCTATAAAAGTGGTCATGAGTTATTGAAAAGGCCTAGAGCATGGATTTTTAAAAGTGGTTCAAATGACTTGTAAATGGCTTATAAGTTGAAAAAGTTGAAATGGAATTTTGGTTTGAGAGATCTACAAATCCAAAATGGGTCATACAATATGTCATTTTGACTCCCAACATCATTTTAAAAACAATGGTTTAGCCACATTTTTGATTTTAGGCTTAAAAATTGGAGTTGCTTTGTAATTTTCATTCTTGCATCTTAAGGCACCAAAAGGAAAAAGGAGAAAATGCTACATAAGGGTTTGTAAGACCTTATTTTCATGTCATAATATCATATGGGGAGAATTTAAGTAAGATTGCATGGTTTATCATGAGATTGCATGAGATTCACTCAAGATGACAAATTCAAATTCTCATTGCGTGATACATTCTAGAAACTTCTTGGAAGGTTCTCAAAGCTTCCACACCTTTCCATTGGCACCTATATATCCCCTAGAGAGGATCCATACCCTGGTTAGAGATTTTTAGAGCTTGCATACTACACTTTGATTCCTTCACTCCAAAAGTGCATTTTCATTCCAAACTCCATTGAAACTTCATCCATCACTACAATTCTAATTATCATCATCATCTATAATCAACATTGGGCATTTGGCAAAGAAAATCAAGGAGAATTCGTGGCTGGTTCATGAGATCACAAGTTTCACTCCAACTTGCATGAAGGATTGGCTAGGTTGATTCAAGAGGTGTGAGCAAGAACTACTGCAAACAGAAGCATATAGATCCATTGAAGATCATCTAAAGAAAGCACCAAGGCTTGAATTGAAGGAGAACCACCATAGCCATCATCACTTGCAAGGTATGCATTTTCCTTCGAATCTCATTATTTATGCATAGTTAGATCATGTGGTTAGGTGAAATGTGGTAGAGACCATTAGGAGATGAATCATGATGAGTTTGAGAGCATTACATGTAGGTTTGTGTTATGGCCATTTCTGTTTTGAGTTCAAGAACTCGTGCCTTAGTGTACTACAACCTTATTTTTATAGTGTAGGATAATCATCATGAAGTGTAGATCATTCTAGGTTAGTTTCAGCCAAGATCATGATCATGCAAACCAGAGGAAAGTAATGGTGTCCAAGACTTCCACGCTCCATATATTTTTCTAGAGTGAGTATTAAGAAAATCCGTGACCACAGTCTTGTAGAGGGCAAGGAGAGGAGTGAGTTTGGTTTTTGTATTGAGGGAAATGGTTGCGAGATGAGAGAGCTATGGAGGATGGAAAATTCGCGTATGGAAGTTGCTTTATGAAACCCTAACAGGCCCAAGGTAGGGGACGCAATCGTCACCCTTGATTCATTTTGGAAAGTTGACTAATTCACTTCATCCAGCGGTCCATATTGAACAGCAAATTGGAGGGAGAGTTTAAAAATTGAAACTCACCGTTTTGGCAAGTGAGTCCGTGTGGGCTTATCCCAATTTCTACTTGCACCCCACCATATTCTGGCCCACCAAATAACAACTAGCGTGTCTTGCTGTCTTCACCCCCTCCCCTTTATTTTAAATCTTTTATTTTTTTAATTCCTTTATATTTTCTTGCATTTATAAAATCCATATAAAATCCAAAAATGAATATTTTTTAATTCTTGTTTTTTTCATATGTTAATAAATCTGTCTAGAAAAATATAAATAAATAAAATTTCCATTTTATTTTCTTTTCATATTTTTAGTATATTTTTCATTTTAATAGCTTTTTAATATGTTTAGTTTGATATCCAATTTTGTAGAATTTGTTTTAGGACCTTCCCTTAGTCTTTTTAATTCATTCTTTTTGGTGTGATTAGATATTGAATCATAGTTCCCCATAGGATTTAATTCTTGTTTTTTAGATTAAAATTTGGTTAGTTTAATTAGGTTAGCATTAGGGTATCCTAATTAGGGTTTATGTTATGCCTAGGTAAGGAAATTCATTTTCTTTAGATAGTTTTGTCTTGATTTTTGGGTAGAGGCATATGTGGATGTTATGGATAGATGTTGTAGACCCTTGTGGATAATTGATAGGTTTTTCCCCCTTGGTTTAGTATTTTTAGGTATTTTCTGAAGTTGACTGATGATTTTGTCTGTCCTGTGGTTATCTGTTTATCTCTGGGGGTTTATTTTGGGGAATTTGTTGTGAGGCTTAGTTTGTTTTGAAGATCTTGTTGGAGAGCATGATGAAGAGAAGATTGTAGATCAAGACTCAGAGACCCAGAGCTTGGCTTGTTCCCTGCCTGTGAGGTTTGAGATCCTGAAGTTTGAAGGAAGTTCATGGTACTTTCCTGAGGAAGGCACTATGAATGACTTTCATTCTTTCTTCTCACCTCTTTCTTAAGTATCCAATGATGTTGGAGCCAACTTGTGAGTTTAATTTCTCCTGAGGAGGAATGTAAACTGATCACCTGTTGTTGAGCCACATGGGATACAATTCCTAAGTGGAAGCCTCCTAGTACTTTCCTGAGGAAGGTCCTATGGGTCTATTCACTTAGTTCCCTTAGTTTATCTAGGATTTCTTAAGTATCCAATGATGTTGGAGCCAACTTGTGAGTTTAATTTCTCCTGAGGAGGAATGTAAACTGATCACAGTTGTTGAGCCACATAGGATACAACTCCTAAGTGGAGGCCTCCTAGTACTTTCCTGAGGAAGATCCTATGAGTCTGTTCATTTAGTTCCACTAGTTCAGATAGGATTTCCTAAATATCCAGTGATGTTGGAGCCTGCTTGTGAGTTTAATTTCTCCTGAGGAGGAATGTAAACTGATCACAGTGGTTGAGCCACGTAGGATATGATTCCTGAGTATACACCTCCTAGTGCTTTCCTGAGGAAGACACTATGAGTCTGCTTACTTAGCTCCCTTTCTTTGGTAAGCTTGTTCTGAAGCTTGAAGACTGGGATTGATTTCTTTTGGTTAGGTTTTGCTTTAGGGCTTTGCTTAGAGTTGATCAGGATTCTGTCTTAGGATTAGAGAGTAGATGATTCTTTCTCAAGCATGTGTTTTGTTTGCCTGATGGCACTTCATTTCTTTTATCTGTATATTGCTTGATAGCATGTTGTTTATCTTCAGTATGATTACTGTTATTTCATGACTGGCTTGAGGTCGAGACGAGCTTGTGGAGGCTGAAGCCCCACACACATTTCCTCCCTCACTTGCATTGCATGCATTTTACTGTTAAAGCTGATGCTTTTGTCTGTTTTGGTGTATCATTGACATGATCCCTTAGGACTCTCATTTCCTCTGATGAGGATTTGATGATAGAACTTTAGGTTGAAACCTATGCATGACAACATCTAGGAGTTCCCTGTTTAAACCTCAACCATAGGAAGAATCTATGGCATGACAACAGTAGGACTTGATAGTCTCCCTCCTAGTTGGGCATGTTCTCTTCTCATCTCAAAGCAGTTTAAGACACAGTAATCATGAATGATTTCTTTCGTACGTTACGAGCCTTAAGCTATCTGAGATTGGATGTTTAGTATGGTACCCTTTGGGTTACATGCGACGCATTCACTCTCAGGTCATAGTCTCTAGTGCGGTTGAAATCGCAAACACAATAAAAAACACTTCTTTCAGGAAATAACTCGTAGTTTCCCGAACTACGTTTGCTCTGATCTTCCATACAGTGTGGAAGTACGTAGGCATAGGATGCGACGTCCTAGCGAGCAACCTTCAACCTTTCCCCCGTAATCCTTCGTAGGCCGAACTACGTTGACTCTGATTTCTCATTCTCTGATGAGAATACGTAGGCATAAAGTGCGACGCTTTGCCGAGTCATTTTTCTTTTTTTTCAGCCAGCCTTGATAGGTAGATAGATTATAACCAACCCGTCCAAGTAAACAAACAAGCGAGGATCCCGTCGAGTACGACGGACGTGAGGGGTGCTAATACCTTCCCCTTGCGTAACCGACTCCCGAACCCAGACAATGGTTGCGACGACCTTGTCTTACCCTTATTCGTCAGGTTTTTCCGATCGTTTCCTTTCCCGCTCTGAGGGATAAATAACGAAAGGTGGCGACTCTTCTGTTTTGCCGGCACCTTATTTTCGCGCAAGCGACAGTGTGGAAGTACGTAGGCACAAGACGCGAGGTCTTGGCGAGCCATTTTTCCCGTAGTCCCGAACTACGTTGACTCTGACTTTCTCTCTTGAGAATACGTAGGCATAGAGTGCGACGCTCTATCGAGTCAATTCCCTTTAGATTTAGCAGCCGTAGATAGATTATTTTGCATCCTTTAGACAACCCAAGCAAGCGTGGATCCCGTCGAGTACGACGGACGTGAGGGGTGCTAATACCTTCCCCTTGCGTAACCGACTCCCGAACCCAAGTTTTGGTTGCGACGACCATACCTTTCCCGTGTTGTGCGAGGTTTACTCTGAGCGTTTCCTTTCCCTCCCGTGGGATAAATAACGCACGGTGGCGACTCTTCTGTTCAGCCGGCGCCGATTTTCGCAGTAGCGACAAATAGGACTTCGCCGTCCTAGGCCTACGTATTCCCTCGTGTAATGGGAAAGTCAGAGTCAACGTGGTTCGGAGGACTACGGGTGAAATGGGGAAGGTTGCTCACCAAGACTTCGCCATCTTGTACCTAGGTATCCTCATTCGTAAGAGAATAAGGAAGTCAAAGTGATCGTAGTTTGACGTACAAGTCTATAAGTGTTTTTTATGAGCGACGTTAAGTTCCCATTCCAGCAGTTAGGGTCGATGTCTGTTTGCGGAAGAACGGAAAAATAACGTACTCTTTCTGAAAATGATCTGACAAATAATCTTGAAGGATGAAGATGATTTAAATTTGTTGGTGAGTTTTAAAGACGTGAATTGAATTGGTTTGAGATTCATATTGCACTAAAGTTTATGATATAGAAGCGAATGCATCGCATGATCGCCCCCAGATGGGATGTACGCTAAACACTCTAGGAAAAGTGAGAAGAGACTCATCGCTCATCATTTCCCATATACTTAAGGCTCGTGGCACACAATATTCATCGCATTTATTAAATGTTTTGATGTTATTTTGAGAGACAAGAAGAAAACGCACAAAAGGTCTAAGGGGAAACTCGGTCCTAACGTTGTCATGCAAAATGGCCCTAAGGTTGAGGTTAAAAAGGGACTAACCTAATGTTATCATGCATGGATTAACTCCTAATGTCTATCCTACTCCACACTTAATCAAAAATTAAGTTGGACTAGGAGGCCTTAAGGAAGCATGCAATAACAAACCAAAACGAGGAAAAAAACCAAAAACAACAGCAACGACAACGCTTCAGCTTCAGAACAACAGGTGAAAAGGTCAGGCAACATGTATGCATCACCACTTCAACAAATGCATATGACATGGTGAGGATCAAAGATGAACATGCATTAATAATTAGGCACAAACAAGTTCGATAAGATTCCACAACTAAATATTCATCAAGAACATCATGCATATTCAACACCAATTAATCATTTTGAACAATCACGCGTTTACGGAATCAGAAACAAACCTAAGCATGCGACACATATCCAATAAGATAGACATAAAAAACCAATAATCACCATTGTGTAAACAATTATGCAACATGATCATCACACCAAGAATGCAACACAACAACCATAGATATTTACCATTGAAAACCACAAGTCGCATGTCAAAAAATCTCAAGCATGCTTTCAAGTATGATGAAACAGCTCAAAAACAGTCCACAGATATGCATCATATCAATCCGTGAGGTTTAAGGATGGAAAGAAATCCAAACAAGCTTGAAAATGCAAGAAAGTCTCATTCTGCAATAGTGTTAATCAGTTAACCTCCTGGTCTTAACCGATTAACACTGAAAAGTTGCCAAAAAACACGCAGCAAGCAGTGTTAATCGGTTAACATCAGGAGGTTAACCAATTAACACTGGGACATAATAAAAAATTCAGCAATTAAAAGCACTTTTCAGCATGTAATCAACTATCCAATCATCCTAATGAATAAGCAACCAATTGTGCATGAAAATTATGTCAAATCACAGAAATCAAACATCAATTAGATCCAACGAACACCAAAATCAATAATCAAAACAAGCAATGAATCTAATATCACCAATAAACCAAGGATCTACATTGTAAAATGCAAGATTAAGCAAAATCAAAGCTAGATCTAAAAATTACCAACCTATAAAGCCAAGATTTGCTTTAGTGAGTGTTGTTAAGCTGCAATTGATAGATTCAAGCAAGAAATCCAAGGATCTATAAAGTTCTAGCAAGAAAACTTGAATATCCAAGCAATAATCCACAAATAAGAAAAAGCTCTTCAAGAAGTGATTCCACCAACTTGATTAAGATCCAAATAAATTATAAAACCAAAATTCAACCAAGGATGATGATGCAATTGAGGTTTAGCTTAAGAATTCACATATTGCAGTGTAAAATTGAGAAGCTTTTGGCTATGGAGCTTTTATGAGGGTTTTGGAATGAGAGAAAAGTTGAGAGAATTAGAATGAAATGTGTAGAAAAATTAGAAAATAAGTGAATGTTTGAGAGGTTTGAAGCAAATTGATTTAAGTATGGTTTAAGTTATGAGTGTAAATGAGTTTTGGAGTGTGGGTTAGTATTAGGAATGGAAATTAGGAGTTCAATTAGGAATATAAATGTTTGAATTTTTGGAGGGAAGTGAAATTAATTTTGAATAATGAATCAAATTTTGAATCAATTCTAGATCCTTCTATCGGTGTAAAAGTGGACTCAAGTGATCAAAGTGAGTTGAAATTTGCTGCAGTGTTGAAACTGAACTTTCTAGGCAAAAAATACACATGTTAATCGATTAACCATTTGCTAGGCAAAATATGTTAATCAATTAACACATGAAAATTTTGAATTTTCTTGGCGCCACTAGGAGGGAAACCTGAGGAATCAACAATTACCTTCATAACTTTTGATCTATGCATTTTTTGGACTTGCTTCCTTCTATAAACTTGTTGTTCATGATGTCCTATTTAATTTGACTACAAATTTGCCTCATTTAGATCAAAGACGAGGAAATTATGAATATTTTAAGATAGCCCCATAAACACAAATCCTGCATAAAACACTGATTTTGCAATTTCTTCAGATTTCACAATTTCTCCTGATTCCTCTTGAACAATCTTCATAATATCATGGATGATGACTTGAAATGCCCAAATATAACCCTAGGACTCAAGGGTTGACTTTTGTAGGGCATCAGTTGACTTTATGACCAGATGAATTTAATTCCTCATCTTCCCACTTCGGAAATTCTTGGAACAACTTGTGATGAACCATGAGGCTAATGTAGATCCTTTGAGATGAATATTGAACCCTAGAAACTGTCTTGCTGAAGAAAACAATCACAAGTAACCGTTACACAAAACCCTAATTTAGAGCCACTAGGAGCCTGATCAGCTGAATCTCTTGGAATCCTTGAACCTTAATCCCCAGATGATTGGGTGAGATGGTTGAGAATACCATAATATTGAGTACATACATTTGATTTGGACCTTGAGATACATCTCATCCTCTTGAGGGTTAAAAAAAGATACCTTGATCCCATATTTAGAATCGATGCTATACATAAATGAAGATGCAAATAAAATGATGCATAAGCCAAGAAAGTTAAAAATGAGAGGGCAAATTTTGGGGTGTTACACATGGTTGATTCTAGATTAGGAAGAAACAAATTTTGATACCCAAATACATAAAAAATGAAAGCAGATTTAACAAAATACCATAACCAAACTATTTAAAACTCACACACTAATAATACTAATTGCTAAATATTTCTAAGGTTCACTATGAATGGAAGTCTATAGTCTATAGTCTATAGCAACAACATAACTTTATTAATTATGTACCTGGAAATTCTTCAGCAGAAAGGATTGGTTTCAATAAGCTTTCAGTTTCAACAACTTGCAGAATAAAAGTCAATGACAGTATTTTAAGAGCAGATTGAGGATATCGAATGAATTCACAACCAAATGTTCCACATAGCATAAATTTTGAATGAATTCACAACCGAATATTCCACATAACATAAATATTGAATGAATTCATAACGAATACACATTAACCAGTCACTAATATATTGTTGATGCCTGCAACTATAGCCAAAATACATTAACCGATCACTAATATTTGATTCAGTTCAAAGATAAAAACCTACCAATATATTAATTAAGCTTCAAACTAAGTGGCTAGTAATTGTAAGAATATCAACAAGATTCAAATTAGAAAGAATATCAAGTGAAAATAAAAGATGATTAAGAACAGTCCATAACGAGTGAAGAATGAAAACGATTTGAATTGGAGGTACAATAATTAAAACAAATTAAATTCTCGTATGGATGAACAAGAGTGATTAAACTCACCAATCCACAAGACCAACTTGATCTTCGTAAATTCTAATCGCAGAAAGAGTAGAAGGGTGACAGAAGCTATAATCGCATACGCATGTGATTTTCACAAGAGAAGCACAATGTTTAGATTTCTGCAGAAACCTGAGCAGTTTTTCTTGTTTCCTCAAAACCTAATTAGGAATCATTGAATGACACAGAAGCGGAAGAATTTCACAGTAATTTTTTATGAATTAGGAGGGAAACAAATTTTCCCTTTACTTTTTAGCGCTTCCAGTATTACTTTACAGAATAAAAGGTTGAGTAGGAAAACTTTTATGGGGAACACTTATAAGGTATGTAGGAAAAAGAAATCGTGACCATTGAAATTGGGCAAAGAACCTAATATGACGTGTGAGGCGGATATTGTGGGGCTTTTATGTATTTTATGGATAATTAACCAAAAGAAAGGGTGAGATGGGTTAGTGAAATCTGAAGTTAATATCTTGAGAAAAGCTCATTCCGTTTAAGCCATCACGTGGAAATGTGACTCGCCCATTCCCTTAAAGCAAAGAATATCATATTATATTATTATCATAAGAACATACTGTATTATATTGTCACATACATATAAATTAATATTTTTTTTATTTCTAGTTTACTTTTCAAATATTGCATGAGTAACTATGATATTAATGTCCTCAGTTCAATTCCAGCAAGGATCTTTTTTTCAAAAGAATTTATAAATATTGAGTGCCTTTTATCTAGGAGTATTGAATACCATATACCAATTGTTGACTTGTAATTACGGTATCTAAATGTTATCTATACCAACGTTTTTTTTACGATCGCTAAAAGTGTCTGTTGGTATATGGCAAATTTCTTGTAGCGATAGGATATATATATATATATATATATATATATATATATATATATATATATATATATATATATATATATATATATATATATATATATATATATATATATATATATATATATATATATATATATATATATATATATATATATATATATATATATATATATATATATATATATATATATATATATATATATATATATATATATATATATATATATATATATATATATATATATATATATATATATATATATATATATATATATATATATATATATATATATATACACACACATATACATATACATATACATATACATATACATATACATATACATATACATATATGTATATATATATACATATATATATATATATATATATATATATATATATATATATATATACACACATATACATATACATATACATATACATATACATATATGTATATATATATACATATATATATATATATATATATATATATATATATATATATATATATATATATATATATATATATATATGTATATATATATACATATATATATATATATGTATATGTATATATATATATATATATATATATATATATATATATATATATATATATATATATATATATATATATATACACGCACACATACGCGCGCGCACAGACTCACACACACACACATTATCAGGAGTTTATTTTCTTAAATACATTAATTGCTATATTTTTACAAATAATTAAGGGATAAAATCAACCTAACACACCTCAAATCATAAGTCATCTTCCCTTGCGCATTGAGGCATTTTTTAAAAATCAAATATTTCTCCGCCCCCGATGCATTGAGAACCTTTCCAAAATCTAAAATCAACAAAAATAAACAAACATTTTTTAGCCGAGTTACAGTGATCTGATCCTTCAATGAACTTGAGGGTACATAGACATGGAGTCGTATAATTCTAGCTAGTATAATGACTAAAACATTTTCTTTGTCTATTTGTTATTAAAATACTTTTTTCAATTATCTAATTTCCTATTAATAAATAAATAAGTAATTAAGCAATGATGGAAAATAAAGAAAACATTCCCTTAGGAGCAATAACCCTAGAATTAGAGAAGGATTCCATTGAGTACAATGGAGGTGAAGGGTGGCTAATACCTTTCTCTCATTTAATCGACTCTTGGACCTTAGGTCTCATCCTTAACTTTTAGATTTTATCATATTTCTTTGTTCCTTAGGAACGAATAAAGGATGATGGTGACTCTGTGATTTTCTACATGTGACAATCATGCATTATCCTCCTTCACTTAGAACAACAACTAGGTCTTATGAAATAAGGGCTTTGACTGAACATTTTAAAAGAGTGTTGAGAGAACAAGTTGACAAATTTCAACAACAAATTGATGAGTTATGAAGGATATTTAATTATTCTAATGATGGGAATGATTACGAGAAGGAAATGAGGTGTAGAAGAGAGAAAAGGAAGAGGGGGAAACATTTGAGATGCATAAAGATTCAAGTTCCACCATTTTTAGGGATAAGTGACTCAGATGCATATTTAGAGTTGGAAACTAAAATTAAAGAAATTTTCAATTGCCACAATTACTATAATATTGAAAAAGTGTAGGTTGGAGCCCTTTAATTTAAGGAGTAAGCTTTAGTTTTGTGTGATCAAATGACCAAATAAAGAAGAAGGTATGAAGAACCACTAATTGGTACTTGAAAGGAGATGAACAATATCATTAAAATACTTGTTCCATCATATTATAGTATGGATTTGCACAAAAAATTACAAAGAATCGCTCAAGGTTCTAAGAACATTAAAGAGTATTTCAAGGAGATTGAGTTTGCCAAAATTAGAGCTAATGTGGCAGTAGACGACGAGGCAGCCATGGCTAGGTTTCTTCATGGTTTAAACCATGACAGGTGACATAGTGGTACTTTATCGCTATGTTGAAATGGAAGAGTTGGTGCACCAGGTTTTCAAAGTTGAATAATAAGTCAAAAGGAAGGACCAAGTTAGAAGAAGCACAAATCCTTCTTTCAACTCTCAAAGTTTGAAGGACTAATAAAAGAAAGAGTGGGCTCATTCATCATCAAAAGATGCCACAATTGACAATAAAGATAAAACCAAAAATCCTTCTCAAAGTATCTCTACTAATAAAATTGTTAAGTGTTTTAAATGTTAAGGTCAATGACACATAACTTATCAATATCCAACAAAGAGAAATATGATAATTAAGAAGAATAATTATCAGGAAGATGAAGGGTATAATGGGTATGTTGAGGAAGACTATGAAGAAGAGGATGACGAAATTTCAAGTGGAGAATTTTTTATGATTAGAAGGATGTTAGGGAACCAATTCAAGAAGGAGAAATCAAATCAAAGGAAATATATTTTCCACACAAGATGCTTAGTGTAAGGAAAGATGTGTTATTTTCTTATTGATAGAGGTAGTTGTACTAATGTTGCCAATACATGTTTTGTTTCAAAGTTAGAATTGAACACAAAGTGTCACCCTAGGCCATACAAACTTCAATGGCTTAGTGAAAGTGTAGAATGCTTGTTGACAAATAAGTAAAGGTTTATTTAAAAATTGGAAAGTATGAGGATGTTGTTTTGTGTGCGATATTACCAATGGAGGCTAGGCATTTGTTGTTAGGAAGATCTTGGTAATTCAATAAAAGTGTTCATCATAATGATCAAACCAATAAATATTCATTTATGCATTATGGCCAAAATATTATTCTTGCACCATTGAGTCCTAGTGAGGTTAGAGAGGATCAAAGGAAAATGAGAGAAAAATATGAGCAAATAAATATAGAAAAATAAAAAGCAAAACAAAAATTAAAAGAGAGAGAGAAAAATAAAAGAAAAACTAGTAAAAAAAAGAGTGGTGAGAAAGAAAAGAAAGAGAGTATGATTGATAAAAAGAGAGATTTTTTTTTTTTTTTAAATCTTAGTATCCGACCTTACCACCGACTAATCCAAGAGGGAAAAAAAAGAGATATTAATTAGACAATGTTGAGCAAACAACCTATATATTTGCTAATTGGAAAAGTGGTGGTTTTATTAGCTAACATTTCTAATACTCAAAATTGGCCAAGTTATGTTGAGTTTATTTTGCACAAATTTGATGACTTGTTTCCTAAAGAAATACCAAATGGGCTACCACTTATAAGAGGGCATCACATTAACTTTATTCTTGAAGTGTATTTTCTTAATAGGCTAGCTTACTGAAGCAACCAACAACAAACTTAAGAGATTAAAAAATAAGTTGTCGAATTAGTAAGTAAAGGATGGGTAAGAGAAAGTTTAAGTCTATGTGTTGTTCCTGTTACTTTTGTCTCTAAAAAGATGGTAGTTAGAGATTGTGTACTGATTTTAAGGCTATTAATAATATTACCATCAAATATAAACATCTTATCCCTAGGTTAGATGATTTACTTAATGAATTGTTTGGTGCATGAGTATTTTCCAAAATTGATCTGAAATATGGGTATCATCAAATAAGAATAGGCAAATGGATGAATGGAAAACTACTTTTAAAAGAAAATATAGTTTGTATGAGTGGATGGTTGTGTCTTTTGGGTTAACTAATGCACCTAGTATCTTCGTGAGATCAATGAACCATGTTTTATGGAAATTTTTGGGGTAAATTTTTGGTTGTATATTTTGATGACATATTAATTTATAGAAAAAATTTATAGGGCCATCGTAATCTGATCTGTTGTCGTACACAGTTCAAAAACGAGTATTTTTGAAAAAAAAAGTATAGTAACGGTAATGATAACTCGAATATCGCTCTCAAGGATTCTTGTAGTGGATTAACCAATTACAGTAACGAAATATGGGGGATTTGGTTTTGATTTAGAAAAAGTGATTAAAAATAAAAGTGATTAAAAATATAAATGATTATAAGATAAATTAATCGGTTGTTCATTCTCCCACTTATCATTGATCATACAATTCCCAAGCCCTAAATGGATCTCATTTCCTTTCGACTACAGTAATAATTAACAAGCGTAATTGCAACTAATATATGATTTATGTTCCTAAATCCGAATTAAGCAAATAGATAATGCAAACACGAATTAAGCAAACGCGGTTACGATTAACAGAACATATATCAATCGAATTAATCCAATCCTATTCTACAAAATATGCAATTGAATTAAGCAAACAATGATAACTGAATAAAGCATTTAGAATTATAGATAGAATTGAAAAGAGAATCAAAATTACTTGAAAATTGTATTAACCTCAAAGTTAACGGAGATACGGTTACAACAGATCAACCCGAAGAAGCTAGTTCTCCATCAGATTCGTACAAAGCAAAAAGCAAAAAAGTCAACAGTGAAAAGAAGGTTAAAACTACAGTAGCACGGTTGCTAGGTATATGAAAGCATCAACAATTCTGGTTCTAACCCAACTGGATTGAAAAACATAAAAAACCCGACCCAAAACTAAATATTTCTAACGACAAATTTTGGGTCCTGACTTTAACGAATCATTTGAACCTGCTATACTCCGAATCAGCTTCGTCCTCAAACATGAAAGTTGTATCTTTCTGTCTTAATTTTTCAACACCTATTAGAACGTGCAAATCCAATTCTCATCGCTTCAGTTATGATCCAAATAGTGGACAGATATCAAATAACCGCTAAAGTTGAAAATAAGCTGGGAAAATAGATTAAAGGCAAACAAAGACTAAATTCTAAAAACACAATTAAATAGTAAAATAAACAAAACAAACTAGGGAAATGCCTAAGTACAAACATAAGCAAGTGTGCATTGAAATACACTGATCAAATTCCCCCACACTTGAACTTTTGCACTCCGAGCAAAATGATAACTTCAAAAATTCAAAACAAAACAAAACAAAACAGAGCATGCGTTTCCAAAGGTATTCAATATACAAGGTACAAGTAGAGTCCTAAGTTTAAACTTCAAGAATATGGTTTTAGTGAGCAACTCTTATGTGACATTCAAAACAAATACGAAAATAGATTACCGAAGAGTACATCAAAAGTAGCAGGATCCTCCTAAGATACAATTCACTCAACTCTCAAGTGTTTAGGCTAACTGTTTACACTCAAAGCACAACATGAAAGTTAATACTACTATAAACTTGAAAAAACTCTAAAATCTACAATTTAAATACATGCACACACAGATCAAAAGGACTTTTATTCGGTTGTAACTTGGCCAAGGTAAGGGTGAGATAAATCCTAAGGGGATACTAGGCTAAAAATCAAAGGGTTAAAAGAAAATTGAAAGGATTGCGGGAGTTGTACTACAGGATATATCAATTGATTTCAAACAAAAACCTCACAACTTAATTCTCTTCTCTTTTCCCTTTTTTATTATTTTTTTTCCGGAAGAATTATGTAATGAAATCCTTCTCTATTTTTTTCATTTTTCAATTTTTTTTCTTTTTCTTCCAACATTTGAAATATCACAACAACATCACAAAAATGAAGTTCAAACCCCATACAACTCCATACAAGACTCTTTTAACCCTTGATTAGGGTGATAATTTTGTTTTTCCCTTTTCGGCTTGTAATGAGTTAATCACAAAAAAAAAAGAATAAATAGGCTCAAAGGGGTTTTCAAACAAAGGGATGATATTGATCAGGGTTGGTTATTTTGGCTAAGTGACTAAAATTAAAACAAAAAACAAGTTGCCTTAATCATATAGTATGCACAAGTAAACAAAAAGTATCAACACGAGTTAATTCAAGTTCTAGAGACTAACAGACATGAGTGAATCACACAAGAAGGAAAGAGATAGATTTTTGTATGTTATTCATATAAGGCTCAAAACTCACAAGGTTTAGTGATCTACCACCCATGATATATATTTTAGAGTTTAGTCCTACTACATATCATACTAAGAATGCATAAAAAGAATCAATCATATCACATCACAAGTCTTTAATCAAGAGAGCTAAGAACAAAACTCATACTTGTAACTTAAAAAACCAAAGGAAAAACATGTTATTTTTTTGTTGCTATTTTTTATTTTTTATTTAAGAAAACAAAGAAAGCAAAACAATTAAATGATTCCCTCCCCCACACTTAAAACATACATTGTCCTTAATGAAAGGTTAAAAATACAGTAGCATGGCTGCTAGGTATATGAAAGCATCAACAATTTTGGTTCTAACCCAAATGAGTCGAAAAACATAAAAAACCCGGCCCAAAACTAAATATTTCTAACGGGAGATTTTGGGTCCTGACTTCAACGAATTATTTTAACCTTTTACACTCTGAATCAGCTTCTGCCTCAAACATGAAAGTTGTATCTCTCTGTCTTTAGCTTCCTAACACCTATTAGAATATGCAAATCTGATTCTCATAGCTCCGGTTATGATCCAAACAGTGGGCAGATATCAAATATCCGCTAAAGCTGAAAATAAGCTAAAAATAAGCTGCAAAAATAGATTAAAGGCAAACAAAGACTAAATTCTAAAAACATAATAAAATAGTGAAATAAATAAAACAAATTAGATAAATTCCTAATTACAAACATAAGAGAGTTTGCATTGAAATGCACTAATCATAATCACCTAAGGGATGTTTTAGAAGTGTTAAGACAATAATATTTATATACAAATTTGGAAAACATGTCTTTTGCATAGATCATGTGATTATTTTAGTTTTTGTTGCAAGGAGTAATGGAATCTAAATTGATGAAGAAAAGGTGAAAGTAATACAAGAATGGAAATCATCCAAACATATAGTTGAGTTAATAAGCTTTCATGGCTTAGCAAGTTTCCATAGAAGGTTTGTAAAAGTCTTAAGTACTTTGGTTGCACTTCTTAATAAAATTGTTAAGAACAATGTTGTTTTTAAATTGGGGTGAGAAACAAGATCAAATCTTTGTTGTCTTTAAAGAAAAACTCCCCTAAGCACCAATTCTTGTATTGCCAAAATTTTCTAAATCTTTTGAAATTGAATGTGATGCATCTAATGTGGGAGTTGGAGTTGTTTTAATGCAAGAAGGTCATTTAATTGCTTATTTTAGTGAAAAGTTAAAAGGGTGTGCCCTTAATTATTCTACCTATGATAATGATTTGTATGTCTTGGTGATGTCACTACACACTTGGAAACATTACTTGCTACCTAAAGAGTTTATCATTCATAATGATTACGAGTCCCTAAATCATTTGAAAGGACAAGAAAATTTTAACAAGATACGTTCTAAATGGGTTGAATTTCTTGAACAATTTTCATATGTGATCAAGCACAAAAGAGGTAAACCAAACATAGTTACATATACATTCTCTAGAAGACATGATTTACTTTTTAATCTTGAAGCAAAAGTTTTTGGTATTGAACATATTAAAGAATTGTATGAAATTGATCTTGACTTTTATCAAAATTTTTAGCTTGTGAACATGTTGCCTACAATGGATACTTTATGCACAATAATTACTTATTTAAATAAAAAAAAGACTATGTGTGCCCAAATGTTCCATTAGAGAATTACTTCTAAGAGGGGTGTATGAAGGGGTCTGATAGGGAACTATGGGGTTTCTAAACCCTTAGAATTATTGCACGGACATTTTTAATGGCCTCATATGAAAAACATTGTACAAAAAGTTTGTGAAATATGAATTGTGTGTAAAAAGGTTAAATCAAGAGTTATGTCTCATGGTCGTTTACACACCTTTACCCACCCCTAAATATCCTTGGAGTGACATCTCCATGGAATTTTTTAAAGGTTTACCTAGAACAAAGAATGGAAAATGTTATATTTTTGTTGTTGTGGACAGGTTCTCAAAGATGGCTCAATTCATACCTCGGAAAAAGGTGGGTGTTACAAGATATGTTACTGATTTGTTCTTTAAAGGGGTGGTGTGCCTTTATAGTTTACCATCATTTCATATCGTGACACTAAGTCCCTAAGCCATTTTAGGAGAACTTTATGGGGTAAAGTGAGCACAAAATTACATTTTCCATTACTTATCATCCCCAAACGAATGTACAAACTAAGGTAGTAAGCAAAACTCTTCCTACTCTTCTTTGAAACGTCCTTTAAAATAATTTAAAGATGTTGAAAGAATGTCTACCACATGTGAAGTTTGCTTACAATAGAGTTATGCATAATACTACACAATTTTCACCTTTTGAGATTGTGTATGGTTTCACTCCTCTTGATTTATTACCATAATCTAACACTTCTCTATTGAAGAATAGAGATGGAAAAGCTAAGGTGTATTTTTTAAAGAAATTGCACAAGCAAGTAAAAACTACAATTTGAGCAGAAAATTAAAAGTTATGCTAAACATGAAAAAAAAAGAGATGAAAATAGTGGTTTTTGAACCCAGAGATCGGGTTTGGAAACATATGAGGAAATAAAGGTTTCCTACTCAAAGAAAATGCAAAATTCAACCAAGTGGTGATATAACCTTACAAGTGCTAGAAAGTATTATCATCAATGCTTACAAACTCGAGTTACCCGGTGAGTATACTATAAGTGCTACATTAAATGTATCTAACTTGTTTTTTTTATGTAGGCAATATCAAGTTCAATTCAAGGTTGAATTCTCTTCGAGAGGGAGGGGATAACAAGGGAATAGTTATCAAAGACACATGTCAAGCAATTCAAAGACTACAAAAAAACAAGGACAAGGGTATGTGCTAAGTAAGTTAAGGAGACCTTAAATCAAATGGTAACAACTATGATGAAAACTATGCCTAAATTATAAGAATTGAAACCATTTGGAGTGGGGGGCTAATAGCGTTTTCCCCGAAAGACTAAATAAGTCAACAAATTGCTTGTGGGAGTTGGTCTGACCATGTAAAATAAAAGAATACCCTAACAATGGGAGGAACTTCTAACCGGTGACATATGATATCGAAGGCCCTGATGATACCCCAAACATTAAGCATGATTTCAGAAGGAGAAACATTGGTGGTCGTTGTAACACCCTCTTCTATACCCCCAAATAAACAATTAAATCACATAAGCACATAATAATTTCATCAGAGTAAATCAAATTATGGTGTAAAAGAAGTATGCCACATCATTCACCAAATAACATACAACACCTGCTCTATAAAAGACATGCAACAATGGGGTAGTTCAACAGAGGAACTTAGTCCTACACCCACATCTCAATATTTAGAAATTAAAGCGGAAGATTAAAACCTTGAATTACTTAAGACATGTTATTATTTAGATACATAATTCAGTTTGGTTCACAATATCATTCATGTTTACAAAACATTATCAAAAGATACTTACACGAATGTATCCCAAAGGAATACTATACAATCCTAACTACCCGGTGCTACATATCAGAGCATAACCGACCAAAAAGGATGAAGCTAAACTTCACAAAAGACCTCCAGCAACCTAATTTGCAATGCCTCATAGAGCATTATAAAACAGCAGAAGGGTGAGAAATATTATCATAATAGTCAAAGCATATAATTATATATATACATACACAAGTATAAAACACATATATTTCGCATTTCTCGCCTCAATTCGTTCCAACCATAATATACATCACAACATAAGTGTAACAAACATGGATAATCACCAAACATATTTCATCATGCATACACCCACACTTCTCAATTCAATACTTCACATAAAGGTAAACTTTCACACAACAATATGCATTAATCATATGACTCAATGCAACTCATGCCATGTGGTACCAACACTTGTTATCATTTTTCGGTTTTTACACTTAAACCGGGTCCACCCTTCTAGACTGATAACAACAAAAGACTGTTCCTTAAGCTTTCAAACCCACCCTTCTAGGTTTGGGACAAGTCACTAGTCTCCACGAAACTAGCAAACATTGCCTCTTGACTAAATGATGCATATGCAATCAACCACCAAATTCACTTAAGACCACCTCGCATCTTAATCTCATGCATTCACATAATTCATCACACAAGAATTATAACATGATTGCACACACAACATATTCATATATCATCAATACATTTATCAAGCAATGCACACATATTCACAAGATGTTCTCATATATTCCATTCATACAATCTCATACAACAACATGTATTCATAATCAATTCCACAATCTAGGATTCACGCCATACAGCTACCCACAGCATATATTTCACAGTATACAATTACTCAATTCCAACAAGTATTAAACCTAATCGAACAAGGAAATCGACATGGAATGGAATCACAAGAAAACCAAATGTTGTCACGCTCGCTGGCTTGCTCGCCTAGCGAGTCCCTAGCGAATACTCGCTATATGTTCGCCTAGCGAACCAGCTCGTGAAGGCAAACAGAAGCCACTGACTTCACTCGCTCCCTACTCGCTGCAGCGAGGCTCTAGCGAATCCTTCGCTACCTCACTCGCTACCAGCGAACCAGATCAAATATATTCTGCCCAAGTCTGGGACCTATCACTAACCTATTCGCTCAGCGAGTTGCTAGCGAATGTTCGCGACCTGTTCGCCTAGCGAAGGTGCTAGCGAACCTCTGCGAACTCAGAAAATTCCCACTGTCATCAAGTCCTCAACTATTCACAAAACCAACTGATTCTTACCAACCCAGTTCCATAGCCTTAGTCTAACCTCCCCCGATTAAATTATACCATTTGTTCTTAGTTTCGGCCGTTAAAACTTGGTTTCTATCGATTAAATCCAGTTTGCCCTAAAATGGAAGTTGTAGAAAAACAACCAACAATCTAACCCAAGCATACACAATCATACACATTGACTAGATAATGATATTTCACACCCTTACCTCGATTAATCGATGCTTGAGAGTTGTTCTTGAGCTTTTTCCAACTTTTCCTTCTTTTTCCTTCTACTTTCTCTTCTTCCTCTATCTTTATTTTTCTTTCTCTTATGTTTCTATCTTCTTCCTTTCTCTCCATTTTTCCCTTATAAGTCTTTCCCTTCTAATTCTCTCCAACATCTATTAATTCATTTAATTAATCATACATTAATCAAACAATCCTCTTAAATCATTTAATTAATATAAATAATTAATTAGTGAAAATTGGACTGTTACATCTCTCCCCCACTTTAGGAATTTTCGTCCTCGAAAATGTTACCTGGTTTGAACAACTCTGGATAAGACTCCCTCATCTGACTCTCCAGCTCCCAAGTCACACTTCCCCCAGCCGGTCCTCCCCAAGCGACCTTCACCAAAGCAATATCTTTGCCTCGAAGTTGCTTCAACTCTCGATCCTCTATGCGCATAGGTGATGTCTCCACGGTCAGGTTATCTCTCACCTGCACATCATCTACTTGGACTACATGAGACGGATCCGCAATGTATTTTCTCAACTGAGATACATGGAACACGTCATGAAGATTAGCAAGCGATGGCGGCAAAGCGACACGATAGGCTACCTCCCCTATCTTCTGTAAAATCTGATAAGGACCAATAAAACGCGGTGTCAACTTACGCGACTTCAATGCCCTACTAACACCAGTTATAGGAGTAACTCGAAGAAACACATGATCTCCCTCTTGAAATTCAAGTGCCTTCCTCCTCTTGTCATGATAACTCTTCTGACGGCTCTAAGAAATCTTCATCTTCTCTTGAATCATCTTAATCTTATCGGTCATTTGCTGGACTATCTCAGGTTCAACCACATGACTCTCTCCAGATTCATACCAACACAATGGCGTTCTACACTGTCTACCATACAATGCCTCGAACGGTGCCATTCCAATACTCGAATGAAAACTGTTGTTGTAAGTAAATTTAATCAAAGGTACGTAGTTATCCCAAGCTCCTCCCTTCTCCAATACACAAGCTCTCAAAAGATCCTCAAGTGACTGAATCATCCTCTCAGTCTGACTATCGGTCTGCGGATGATAAGTTGAACTCAAAAGCAACTTCATACCCAAAGCACTTTGCAAACTTTCCCAAAATCTCGAAGTAAACCTCAGATCTCTATCTGACACAGTGCTAGACGGAATTCCATGCAAACTGACAATCCTCTCAATGTACAGATTTGCCAACCTTTCCAACGGGTAATCCATTCGCATAGGAATAAAGTGAGCAGATCTGGTCAATCTATCCACAATAACCCAAATAGCTTCAAAGTTACTCGGCGTCCTCGGTAAACCAGATACAAAATCCATAGAAATGCTATCCCATTTCCACTCAGGAATAAACAACGGTTTCATCAAACTCGACGGTTTCTGATGCTCAATCTTCGACTTCTAACAAGTCAAACAAGAATACACAAACTCGGCAATATCCTTCTTCATGCGAGGCCACTAAAATACTTTCCTCAAATCTTGATACATCTTAGCAGCACCCGGATGAATACTCAATCCACTATGATGTCCTTCTTCAAGAATAATCTTCTTCAGCTCAACAACATCAGGGACACAAACTCGATCATGACACCTCATGATACCATTCTCATCCATCCGAAAATCACCACCTCGACCTTGATTGATCAAAGTCAACCCATCAACTAAACTCAAATCAGATTTATGTCCTTCTCGAATCTCGTCCAGAATACCACTAGTAAGCTTTAACATGAAGGTGAGAAAATACTTAGAAGAGGGGGTTGAATAAGTATATAGAAAATAATATGGCAATAAAAACACAAATATTTTTATCCTGGTTCGTTGAACTCAACTAATCCAGTCCACCCTATCAAGAGTGATTTGCCTTTCTCTACAAGGACTTAATCCACTATAATCAAACTGATTACAATAACAACCACTAAGAACAATTGTTCTTATTCTTCTCAAGAACTACTGACCACAACTTGGTCTTCTCAAGGAACTTTTACAATCAAATGTAAACTAAACAAGTGTTTGAATGCTTCTAAGAAAGCTATATCACAACTGTGATTTAAACTTAAGTTTAAGAACTTATGAAAACTATTTAGCAAAGAATAATAATTTGTATGAGAGCTTTGAGAGAGTTTTCAATGAATTTGGATAATTTCGTCAATATTCGTCAACTGAAGAAAGTTGTTGAAGGCTTGCTTTTATAGGCTTAGAAATCCAAGATGTTGCAAGCTTGGAGACCGTGTACTGCAAAGTAGCTGTAACTTTTTGTCTTTACATCACTTGACCTTTCCTAGAAGTAGAACATTCAGAGAAATCCTTTTTACATGTGTTCTTGTGTCTAGCATAAAAGGGGATAGATTCGTTTGGCATAACCAACGGATATAACTTTGAATTCTTCTTCAACAAGTTTCTAATTCACATCAATTAACATCAGAGCCTTGAGTGATCAGAGTCTTGATGCTCTTCAGAGTTTGCTGTATCAAAGTGTTGCAGCAAGTGTGCTTCAACGTGAGATTAATTAGAGCAGAGTTTAGAGATCAGATCCTCAGTACTTGCAGCATACAGTACTATCAGAGTCTTCTGAAAAACAGTGCTTGAAACTCTTCATACAAAGTCTTCAGTCTACGCTTCAGATGCTTCTATAGCTTCTGCTTCAGATCCTTCTGTAGGCAGCGCTCAAAGTCTTTTGTAGGCAGTGCTCAGATTCTTCTAAGAGATGCTTCTGACGCTTCAAAGCCTTGTGTAGTTCAACATTCAGATCCATTTTGGATTTCATAAGAATATTAAACTTAATATCTGCAGCAAAAATACTTGAACAAATTTAGAGTATATAATTTCTTAATACAAAATTTCGTAAGTGTTATCATCAAAACATAAAGATATAACTAAGAACCAATCTGTGTTCTAACAATCTCCCCCTTTTTGATAATGACAAAAACATAAGAAATTTTGTTCAATAAAAGGTAAATATAACTCCCTCTGAGATTATGAATCTCCCCCTGAATTGAATACTTAGAAAGAATAGAAACTTCCCTTTTTGCATGAGTATTCTTTTCAGAATCAGAACCTGATTGTTCCAAAATAGAGCTTGACTTGGATGAACGTTTCAGATTCAGAGCCTGATTGGTTAAAACTTGATCTGGGGATGTCAGAGTTACTTTAAAGAATTTTTTCAGATTTATCATAAGTTCTGAAATACTAAAAGTTCACGTTAGTTATAATTTGATATGTCTGAATTCCATTCAGGTAAAGTTTATTTGAACAGTCAGAATTTCATTTTCTCCCCCTTTTTATCATAATCAAAAAGAAAACTTTAAAGACAAATGAAAGGAAACAGAGAGAAAAGATACATTCATGTAGAGAAAACATCAGATTCATGCATGCATTCAAATATTCAGATAAAACATACAAAAAACATCAGATTAGAAATTCAAATACAAGTGCTCAAACATCAGATAAAGAAAACATAAAACTAGGGTTGTTTGGAAAGAAGCATCTTTAGAAGGTGAGTGGTCTCAGATGAAGATTGTTCTTGCTTAGACATCCATTTTTCAATGTTCTCAGTCTTCTGATCTTGTCTTGCCATCCAGGACTTAATCTCGGATTGACTAGCTTCTAGTACTGCAATCTTATCTTCTAATTCTGGGTTCTCTTTCTTGATCTCAAAAGAAGTAGACGGAGCAGATTCTGATGTAGGAGCAGAAGCAGAGTCAATAACCATTGGAGTTGCAGAGTCTGGAGCCACAGATGTAGAAGGATTGTCCACAGTAGTCAGAGCCAAAGGATTCTCTTCCAGAATGACTTTAGGAGAAAATCCTTCAAAAATCTCTGGAGCAGATACTCCAGAAGATAAAGGTACATCCTCCAGAAGTAAAGGTGCAGATCTCTTCATATTCCATAGCATGGTTCTGGCAGTCTCAGCAAATCGGATCTTCGCATCATCAGAGCAGACACTCTTCAGATTTGAAGCAACAATATTGAATATGGATATGAAGCTATTCCAAATAGCATCAGATTCATCTGCATTCATGGTTGACAAGCATCTTTTCTTCACAGAGCCTAAATTCATCCTTATTTCTTTCATAAAATTAGCAAATAGAATATCAACGTTTAACCTAGGTTTTGGTTTAAGAAAGGCTTCCAGAGTTGATGGTTTGATTGGTTTTGGTGGAGTTGGTATGGTGAAAGTTGGAATAATAAACAGAGGACGAGGATAAGAAGGAAAAGATGGATGGTCAGATGATGAAGTAGCGGTTTTGAATCTAGATAAAGTATGAAACAAAAATGGTTTAACACTTGATGCAGAGGGAATGACATCAAATGTAGTGGAGATGTAGGGGATACAAACATATTTATCAGACAATAGAGGTTCTGATGGAATGATATCTGGTAGTTGTTCAATATAGGTTTAAAGATCAGATGGTAAAATAGTTGACGAACTAGGTTTATATGGAGTGGTAGGGTCAGATGGTTCTATTCTGGTATAAAAGTTTTTAATCTTTAGACCAGAAGGAAGGGGATAAGAGGGATGTGGTTTAAAGGATGCAACTGAAATGAACTCAGATGTCCTGGGTTTAGGTTTTGGAGTGGGTCCAGGAATGATAGCATCAGATGAAATAGATGGATCTAGTTGTTTAGGTTCATATCCTCTGAGAGAGGGGGGTGAGCTGACTTCTGGATGAACATCAGATTCAAATGAATCAGATGAGGTAGATGAGTGACAGGATGTGGAAGAAATGTCAAGCATCATTTTGAGGGGTGGGATGTCTAGAACCTCAGAATCAGGTACGTTTGATTCAGTATGTTTGGGTTGTTCTGGTTGAGGATTGGGTTGTGGATTATAAGGTATAGATTTTGGTGGTTCAGATACAATGGGTTCAGATGGTATTGGTTCAGGTTGTGGAGATGGTTCTTGAGGTGTTGGAGTTGGTTCTGCTAGTTTTGTTGTTTGTGGTTCAGATGAAGGAATGTCAGATGATTGTTGTGGTTTAGTGGGAACAGAATCAGATGGAATTTGTGATTCAGAAGTTGTAGGTGGTTCAGAGGTTTGAGAAGGAGGGGGTTCAGAAGTAGAGCTAACTGTTGATAAATCTACTGCAATTTCAAAAATAGAAGGTAAGGATTTTTTTAATACCTCTTATCTTGATGCGTTTGCAAGGTGCAGAAGGAGCTTCTCCAGAAGCTTTTCTTTTCGTCTTCTTCTGAGGCTCTTCAGAAGATTTCAATTTCTTCTACGGTGAGCCTGCAGCTTCTTCTTCTCCTAACTCTTGTTTCCCCTACCTCTTATGTTCTGCATATAGATCTGGCATTGGTTCACGGTTTAGAAATCCTTCTGGAAGTGGGATTCCTTGTTCCATACAAGATCCAACAAATTTTATCAGAACTTCCTTTGCTTCTTCTGCATAAAACGTTGGGAAGTTTTCTACTAGAATTCTTCGTTTGCTTACTTCTTCTGTGTCTAGTTTGTCAGAAGCAGAAGTAAGTTCATCAATAACTTTCAGCCTTTGTAAAATTTTAGCATTCACAACCTTTCCCATAATGGATGTAAGTTCCTCTTTCAATCCAGCCACATGCAGATACTCCACCAGACCATTCTCTGTCAGAATGTCTGAAATCAATCTTCCACAAGGGATCCAATTTCTACCCTTTGTATATTTTGTCTTCATGTCTTCTCTATAAGCCTTGACATGATTCCAAAGATGAGAGAAGATCAGATGAGGCAGATCTACCTTTTTGCTCTGATTGAGACAATACATGAAGTAAAGTTGATCATTATTGACATAATCTGGAGAATTTGTAGACTTTCTGTGGTGAATACAACACATGAAGATTTTAGCCCAGATCTTGTAATTGGGTTTCAAATCTTTGAACTTGTTAGAGGGTTCTACAGAAACAATCACCTCTCCATACACAACATTCATGTTGACATGTCCAGTCAGATGAGAAACTCCATCAGTTTCCTCATATCCAATGAGTTTCCTTATTAAATCTTCTGTAATCACTATTTCTTTTCCCATAACAGATGACACTATGAACTTGGGATAAGCATGAACATGGATCCAGAACTCCTTCACTAAAACTGGATACACTGGTCCAAACAATTTGTCAAAGTACTTGGTCCATCCTTGAGCATCAATGATGGAACGCAGATTAAATCCATTTGCAGCCAGAGAAGCAAAATCCACCAAGGATTCACACAACACTTCCAGTTTCTCAACAGGTGTGAGATTCATTCTAACAGGTTCCTTAAAAGGAACAACACCCAGATTTGAAGAAGATACAACTGCCATTGTTGATTGAAACTGTGTTGAGGTTGAAGATGAAGTGGCCATGGATGAAGGTTTAGAGTTACGAGCAGATATGGGTTTAGGGTTTAGATGAAGGCAAAAGAGTAAGCAGAAATGCATAAACGTGTTTGTGAGAGTGAAAAGTGTGAAATGTTGAGATTTGTGGAATTTATAGAGAAAATTAGGGCATACAAACAGACACACATTCAACACGTTCTCGTTTAACATTTAATGGCATTTAATGAAAAGAATATAATAATTTCAAAGCATTAATGATTCTGACAATTGGGGGAAAATCAAGAATTTCAACTATTCAAACGTTACCTCAAATGTCTCTTCAGTATTGTGTACTCCATCTTTTCAGATTCTGAGTGACACGTGTTTGCTTGCATGTGCTTCTGAAAACTCTTGAGAAATGAAACGTTAGCCAACGTTCAGATCCTCTGAGACTTGTTAGTTCAGATACACACAGATATAATAATTCAAGAAATCAAATAATTGACAGATGAAATACTTCAGAGCTTAAACATTTTGCATCTGAGAAAGTTGTTTCTGATAAATATTATTCTGGACAAAACTCCATACCAATATTTTTCAGAATAAACTTGAACCTATCTTCAGCAAGGGGTTTTGTGAAAATGTCATCCCATTGATGATCTGTATCAACAAAGTCTAATTTTATAATACCCTTTTGAACATAGTCTCTGATAAAGTGATGTTTAATTTCTATATGCTTAGCCTTAGAGTGTAAAATAGGGTTTTTAGACAAGCATATAGCAGAAGTATTATCACAAAATATAGAAATATCACTCTCAAAGATCTGATAGTCTTCTAGCTGACTTTTCATCCAGAGCATCTGCGTGCTACATCCAGCAGCAACAATATATTCTGCTTCTATAGTTGATAGCGCAATTGTAGGTTGTTTCTTGCTGTACTAGGAGATTAAATTTCTTCCCAGAAATTGACAACTTCCAGAAGTACTTTTTCTTTCCACTCTGTCTCCAACGTAATCAGCATCACAGAATCTAACTAGTTTAAATTCATCAGATCTTCTGTAACACAAACCCACATTAGAAGTACCTTTCAGATACCTTAGAATCCTCTTAACAGTTGTTAAGTGTGATTATCTAGGATCTGATTGGAATCTTGCATACAAGCATACACTGAATAAAATGTCAGGTCTAGAAGCAGTTAAGTAGAGAATAGATCATATCATACCTCTGTAGAGTTTCTGATCTACTTTCTTACTTACCTCTTCCTTACCAAGTGTGCTTGTTGGATGCATATGAGTCTTTGCCATCTTACTATCAGTCATGTTGAACTTCTTCAGAAGCTCTTTTACATATTTGGTCTGATGAATGTAAGTGCAATCTGGATTCTGGTTGACTTGAATTCCCAGAAAGAATCTCAATTCTTCTATCATGCTCATCTCAAATTCAGCCTACATACATTGAGAAAACTCCTTTCCCAGCGTAACATTTGTAGATCCAAATATAATATCATCCACATATATTTGACAAATTAACAGATCTTTCTTAAATGTTTTACAGAAGAGAGTTGTGTCTACTTTGCCTCTGATAAATTTTTTCTCCAGAAGAAAATTGCTTAATCTCTCATACCAAGCTCTGGGAGCTTGCTTTAAACCTTAAAGAGATTTCTTAAGTTTAAAAACATGTTCTGAAAATTTTTCACTTTCAAAACCAGGAGGTTGGTGAACATAGACTTCCTCTTCTATAATTCCATTTAGAAAGGCACTCTTAACATCCATCTGATATAGAGTGATGTTATTTTGTGCAGCAAAAGAAATGAGTAAACGAATAGACTCTAACCTGGCCCCAGAAGCTTAAGTCTCCGTGTAGTCAATTCCTTCTTGCTGGCTATAACCTTGAGCAACAAGCCTTGCTTCGTTTATTTCAACTTCTCCTTTTTCATTCAACTTGTTTCTGAAGACCCATTTAGTTCCAATTATGTTGAATCCTTTTGGTCTTGGAACCAAATCCCAAACGTCATTTCTTGTGAACTGATTGAGCTCTTCTTGCATGGTAATTATCCATTCATTGTCTTGCAGAGCTTCATCCACAGAAGTTGGTTCAATAACTGACACCAACCCAAATAATGACGCTTCAAATGATCTGAGGTAGGATCTTGTTCTTATAGGGCCATCCTTCTTTCCAATGATCACATCCTCTGGGTGAGAGGCCTTGATTCTGGAAGATGATCCTCTAACAGTTGATTCTTTAGAAATATTCAAGTTTTTCATTTGAGAAGCTAAAGGAATTGCATCTGGTGTTGCTTCTGGCTCTTTCACTTGAACCTTTTCTGCCTCTGAGCCTTCAGAGTCTGTGAGAATTACTTCTCTATCTGCAAAACTTTCAAACTGCTTTGGCTTTTCAATGACAAGCTTATCATCAAATCTAACATGTATAGATTTCTCCACAATCTGTGTTTCAGTATTGTATACTCTGTAGCCTTTAGAGCATTTAGAATAGCCAAGCATGAAACACTTCTGTGCTTTAGAATCAAACTTGTTAAGATTCTCTTTAGTGTTCAACATATAACAAATACATCCAAAATGATGAAAATAAGAAATGTTGGGCTTTATGTTCCTCCACAATTCATAGGGAGTCTTTTCCAGAAGAGGTCTTACAGACACTCTGTTCTGAATATAACAAGCTGTGTTTATTGCTTCTGCTCAAAAGTGCTTTGCCAGATTAGTCTCGTTGATCATGGTTCTGGCCATTTCTTGTAGAGTTCTATTTTTCCTTTCTACAACTCCATTATGTTGTGGAGTTCTAGGGCAGGAGAAATCATGAGCAATGCCATTTTCATTAAAATATTTTTCAAAATATTTGTTTTCAAATTCGCCACCATGATCACTTCTGACTTTAACAATTTTAAAATCTTTTTCATTCTGGACGTGTTTGCAGAAGTCAAAGAACACAAAATGTGACTCATCCTTGTGTTTTAGGAATTTCACCCATGTCCATCTGCTATAGTCATCAACAATGACTAATCCATACTTCTTGCCTCTGATGGATGTAGTTTTCACTGGTCCAAACAGATCAATGTGAAGTAACTCTAATGGTCTTGACGTTGAAACAACATTCTTAGTTTTAAAAGAAGATTTTGAAAATTTTCCTTTTTGACATGCTTCACAAAGAGCATCTGAGTTGAACTTCAACTTAGGAAGTCCTCTGACCAGATTGAGTTTATTAATCTGAGATATACGTCTCATATTAATATGTCCCAATCTTCTGTGCCAGACCCATTGCTCATCATTAACAGACATAAGGCATTTAACATTTTGAACCTTAAGTTCTGAAAGATTTATTTTGTAAATGTTGTTCTTCCTCTTTCCATTAAATAGGATTGAGCCATCCTTCTAACTAACAGCTTTGCAACATTTTTGATTAAAGATTATGTCGTAACCATTGTCACTTAATTGACTTATGGACAATAGATTATGCTTTAATCCTTCTACAAGTAAAACATTAGATATAGAGGGAAGGTTACCATTGCCAATAGTACCAGAGCCAATAATCTTGCCCTTCTGATTCCCTCCAAACTTCACGTCTCCTCCAGATTTAAGCTCCAGACTTTAGAACATAAATCTTTCTCCCGTCATGTGACGTGAGCAGCCAGAGTCCAGGTACCATGACTGGCGTCTTGACTTTGCTGCTAAATACATTTGCAACAAGGATTATCTTATCCTTAGGTACCCAGATCTTTTTGGGTCCTTTTGGGTTAGTTGCCTTAAAAGTTTGTCTGAACTTCTGTCTTTTTACAACAATTTTGTTCTGACTGACTTTTGGCTTAAACACAGGAACATTCTGATCAGAACGTGTGTGCTTAATATCATTCAAATGACCAAACTTAACATGAGAATATAAGGGAGTCTTCTTAATGATAAGTTTATCAACAAGCTTTGGATTTAAATCCTTTCCAGAGGAAATTCATATCCAATTCCTTTCTTATTGTTTCTGCTAACTCCATAGATCACTGAAGCAATCTTGCTTCTATCTATGCTTTTAGCCAGAAACTTCTGAAAACTGAAGTCATATTCTTCTAAAATATTTTTGCATTTTGACTTAGTTTCAGATTCAGAGTTTTGTTGAGTTTTTTCAAAATTGTTTTTCATTTTCAAGTTGTTTTCTTTGAGCTCAGCAACTTCTAACTTTAACAGATTATTCTCAGATTCAAGATTGCATTTAAGCTTCTTGCATTTGAGCTTAATCTGGTTATAGTTTTTCAGGTCTTCTGATAAAACTTTAATAAGTTCTTCCCTAGAGAGATCAGAAAGTATCTCTTTTGAGTTAGATTCAGAATCAGATTCAGATCCAGATGATCCTTCATCCTGATCTTCTACTCCAGCCATCAATGTCATGTTGGCGCATTCTTCTTCTGACTCTGATGAAGATTCAGATGCATTTGAATCATCCCATGTAGCCATCAAAACTTTCTTCTTATGCTCGGGATTCCTTCTAGGCTTTTCCTTCTGAAGCTTTGGACATTCATTCTTGTAATGCCCATGTTCCTTGCATTCATAGCAAACAACCTCCTTCTTTCCAGGTCTTTTGTGTCCAGAGGACTCTTTGTGTTGATCTGCCTTCTTGAAGTTCTTGAACTTCCTCTATTTGTGCTTCCAGAGTTTGTTGATTCTTCTGAACAGCAAGGACAATTCATCTTCTTCTTCAGAAGAAGACTCTTCAGAACTCTCTTCTAACACCTGCAACGATTTAGCAGATTTCTTAGATTTTAAAGCAATTGACTTACCTTTCTTTTGAGGCTCGTCTTCTTCAAGTTCAATTTCATGGCTCCTCAGTGAGCTGATCAGTTCTTCCAATGTGATCTTGTTCAGATCCTTTGCTAGCTTCAGAGCAGTGACCATAGGTCTCCATCTGATAGGCAAGCTTCTGATGATCTTCTTCACATGATCAGCAGTTGAATAGCCTTTGTCCAGCACTTTTAATCCAGCTGTGAGGATCTGGAATCTAGAGAACATAATTTCTATAGATTCAGATTCTTCCATTTTAAAAGCTTCATACTTCTGGATCAGCGCCAGAGCCTTGGTCTCTTTAACTTGTGAGTTCCCTTCATGTGTCATCTTCATAGACTCAAACAAATCAAATGCAGTTTCTCTGTTGGTGATCTTCTCATACTCAGTATGAGATATAGCATTTAATAAGATTGTTCTAGCTTTGTGATGATTTCTGAACTCCTTCTTCTGGGCTTCAGTCATAGATTTTCTATCAATTTTCTTGCCATCCCCATCAGTGGGGTAAACATAACCATCTATGACTAAGTCCCATAGATCAACATCACAACCAAAGAAGAAACTCTTTATTCTGTCCTTCCAATAGTCAAACTTCTCCCCATCAAACATAGGGGGTTTTGTGCTGATTATATCCCTTTCTTCATATTTGTTGTTGCTGTTAGATGTTGAAGCTTCATCCATAATATCAACCAAGAATATATATCAAAGTTTTCTCACTGGATCTTTTCTGTTCACGGTGAAGTGATAGCACACACAGAACCAGAGCTCTGATGCCAACTGAAGGGGGGGTTGAATAAGTATATAGAAAATAATATGGCAATAAAAACACAAAGATTTTTATCCTGGTTCGTTGAACTCAACTAATCCAGTCCACCCTATCAAGAGTGATTTTCCTTTCTCTACAAGGACTTAATCCACTATAATCAAACTGATTACAATAACAACCACTAAGAACAATTGTTCTTAGTCTTCTCAAGAACTACTGACCACAACTTGGTCTTCTCAAGGAACTTTTACAATCAAATATAAACTAAACAAGTGTTTGAATGCTTCTAAGAAAGTTATATCACAACTGTGATTTACACTTAAGTTTAAGAACTTATGAAAACTATTTAGCAAAGAATAATAATTTGTATGAGAGCTTTGAGAGAGTTTTCAATGAATTTGGATAATTTCGTCAATATTCGTCAACTGAAGAAAGTTGTTGAAGGCTTGCTTTTATAGGCTTAGAAATCCAAGACGTTGCAAGCTTGGAGACCGTGTACTGCAAAGTAGCTGTAACTTTTTGTCTTCACATCACTTGACATTTCCTAGAAGTATAACGTTCAGAGAAATCCTTTTTGCCTGTGTTCTTGTGTCTAGCATAAAAGAGGAAAGAGTCGTTTGGCATAACCAACGGATATAACTTTGAAATCTTCTTCAACAAGTTTCTAATTCACAGCAATTAACATCAGAGCCTTGAGTGATCAGAGTCTTGATGTTCTTCAGAGTTTGCTGTATCAGAGTGTTGCAGCAAGTGTGCTTCAGCGTGAGATTAATTAGAGTAGAGTTTGGAGATCAGATCCTCAGTACTTATAGCGTACAGTACTATCAGAGTCTTCTGAAAAATAATGCTTGAAACTCTTCATACAAAGTCTTCGGTCTATGCTTTAGATGCTTTTGTAGCTTCTGCTTTAGATCCTTCTGTAGGCAGCGCTAAGAGTTTTCTATAGGCAGCGCTCAGATTCTTCTAAGAGATGCTTCCGACGCTTCAGAGCCTTGCATAGTTCAACGTTCAGATCCATTTTTGCTTTCAGAAGAATATTAAATTTAATATTCTGTAGCAAAAATACTTGAACAAATTTAGAGTATATAATTTCTTAATACAAAACTTCGTAAGTGTTATCATCAAAACATAGAGATATAACTAAGAACCAATCTGTGTTCTAACATAACATACCCAGCTTAACTCCATAAGAAGTCTTCTCACACACTAAACTCGAATCACGGAATTGCTCGATCAATTCCAACTCTTTTACCATCATCATTGACATATGCAATGATTTCCTACTCAAAGCGTCCGCTACCACATTCACTTTACCCGGATGGTAGTCCAAACCAAAATCAAAATCTTTTAGAAGTTCCAACCATCTCCTTTGCCTTTCATTCAATTCTTTTTGATCAAAAAGATACTTTAAACTCTTATGATCACTAAACACCTCAAATCTCGAACCAAACAAATAATGCCTCTAAAGTTTCAGCACAAACATAACAGCGGCCAACTCTAAATCATGCGTCGGATGATTCTTCTCATGCACTCTGAGTTGCCTCGAAGCATAAGCTACAACTTGTTTATCTTGCATCAACACACCTCCTAAACCCATCAAAGAAGCATCACAATATACAACGAACGGTTCTGTCGGATTCGGCAAAATCAAAACAGGAGTTGTCGTCAATCTTCGCTTAAGCTCTTGGAAACTTCCTTCACACTTGGAAAGTTTAGCATACAAACGCTTCTCTTTCATTACGGATAACACAATCCTCATATGCTCGGCATGTTCTTCTTCACTCTTCTAATAAATCAAAATATCATCAATGAACACCACCACAAACTTATCCAAATAAGGATGGAAAATCCTATTCATGTACTCCATAAATACACCTGGTGCATTAGTCACACCAAATGGCATCACAGAATACTCATAGTGTCCATACCTCGTTCTAAAAGCAGTCTTCTGAATATCTCCAGCCTTTATGCGAATGTGATGATACCCAGATCTCAAATCTATCTTACTGAACACACTCACACCAACCAACTGATCCATCAAATCGTCAATCCTCGGAAGCGGATACTTATTCTTGATAGTCACCTTGTTCAATTGTCTGTAATCCACATAGAGCCTCATAGAACCTTCCTTCTTCTTAACCAACAACATTGGTGCACCCCACGGTGACACGCTCAGACGAATAAAACTTTTCTCAAGTAGCTCTTCAAGTTGACTCTTCAACTCTTTCAATTGCGATTCTGGCATACGATATGGAGCCATCGATATCAGACTAGTTCCAGGAATTAAGTCGATCACAAACTCCATTTCTCGTTCTGAAGGTAAATCTATTATCTCCTCAAGAAAAACTTCCGGAAAGTCGCGGACAATTGGCAAAGCATCAATCGATCCATTTTCACCAATGCTCATCGTTGCCATTAACAAGAATACCTTATCACCTTCTTGCAGTGATTCCTTCACTTGCTTAACAGTTATAAACAAATCTTCTTCCTTCTCAGGTTCAGGAAAAATAATCGTCTTGTCAAAACAGTTAATATAAACACGATTGAATTCCAACTAATTCATCCCCAGAATAACATCAAGTTGATCTAAGTGAAGACACACTAAATCAACTCCAATGTCTTTACCAAAAATACTCAACGGACAATTCAAACACACATATGGGGTAGTTACCGAACCCATAGCAGGAGTATCAATAACCATATCTCCACTCATGACCGACAACTCAAGACTTAATCTCTTAACATAATCCAAAGAAATAAAAGAATGCGTAGCTCCAGTATCAATTATAGCGATCAAAGGTATACCATTAATGAAGCACGTACCACGGATCAATCGATCATCATTAGCAGTCTCCGATCCTGATAGAGCAAACACCTTCCCATTCCCTTGAGTCTTCTTTGGCTTATCACACTTGGTACTAATGTGCCCTTGCTCACCACAATTGTAGCAAGTCACATTCGCACCGCTTCTGCACTCTAGAGCCTTGTGGTCTGGCTTCCCACACTTAAAACATTTCTGATAAACACTTTTGCACTCTGGAGCACAATGTCCCTCTTCACCGCATCTAAAACATCTCATCGGAGTAGAGAATCCTCCCCCACTTGGATTCTTGCCGAAACCAGCTTTTTGTTTCCCCTTCTCTGCAAGAGTCACATACGACTTTCCTCTAAATTAACCCTTTCCTTTCTTTTCACTTAAACTCTTGTAGTGGCTAGACCGAGCCCTACTATCTTCATCATAAATTCTGCTCTTGTTCACCAGCTCTGAAAATCGCCTAATCTCCTGATAACCAACAACTTGCTTAATTTCCGGCCTCAAACCATTCACAAACTTGAGACACTTGGATCTCTCAGCATTAACAGTATTATAGTGAGGACAAAACTTAATCAACTCCTCAAATTTCGCCGCATACTCAGCCACAGTTGAGTTACCCTGCTTCAACTCGAGAAACTAAATTTCCTTATTCCCACGGACATCTTCGGGAAAATACTTCTCCAGAAATGTCTCCCTAAAAAGACCCCAAGTAATCACCATCTCATTCTCTTCAAACCTTTGGCGAGTATTACCCCACCAATCCTCAGCTTCCTCTTCGAGCATATGAGTGCCAAACTGCACCCTTTGCGCATCCGAACAATTTATAACCCGAAAGATCTTCTCTATAGCTTTCAACCAAACTTGCGCTTTGTCAGGCTTATGGGTTCCCTTGAAAACTGGTGGATTATTCCTTTGAAACCTTCCCAAAGCACGAAACTCATCATCAGCATGGTTTCCAACATTCACACCAGCTTGAGGATTCTGCCCAATCGCTCCAGCCAACCTCATCAAAGCCTCCGCAATTGCTTCGTCATTCCTACCTGCAACCATCGTTCTTGATTCCCACAACAAACATTCGTTAGAACAACCATATTGATAGTGCTACACACACATACCAAATGCAAATGGGGAATAAACACATTAACAACTTGGTCAACATACCGACCTACTCTGATACCACTTAATGTAACACCCCCTTCTATACCCCCAAATAAACAATTAAATCACATAAGCACATGATAATTTCATTAGAGTAAATCAAAATATGGTATAAAAGAAGTATGCCACATCATTCACCAAATAACATACAACACCTGCTCTATAAAAGACATGCAACAATGGGGTAGTTCAACAGAGAAACTTAGTCCTACAACCACGTCTCAATATTTAGAAATTAAAGTGGAAGATTAAAACATTGAATTACTTAAGACATGTTATCATTTAGATACATAATTCAGTTTGGTTCACAATATCATTCATGTTTACAAAACATTATCAAAAGATACATACACGAATGTATCCCAAAGGAATACTATACAATCCTAACTACCCGGTGCTACATATCAGAGCATAACCGACCAAAAAGGATGAAGCTAAACTTCACAAAAATCCTCCAGCAACCTAATCTGCAATGCCTCATAGAGCATTATAAAACAACAGAAGGGTGAGAAATATTATCATAATAGTCAAAGCATATAATTATATATATACATACACAAGTATAAAACACATATATTTCGCATTTCTCACCTTAATTCGTTCCAACCATAATATACATCACAACATAAGTGTAACAAACATGGATAATCACCAAACACATTTCATCATGCATACACCCACACTTCTCAATTCAATACTTCACATAAAGGTAAACTTTCACACAACAATACGCATTAATCATATGACTCAATGCAACTCATGCCATGTCGTACCAACACTTGTTATCATTTTTCAGTTTTCACACTTAAACCGGGTCCACCCTTCTAGACCGATAACAACAAAAGCCCGTTCCCTAAGCTTTCAAACCCACCCTTCTAGGTTTGGGACAAGTCACTAGTCTCCACGAAACTAGCAAACATCACCTCTTGACTAAATGATGCATATGCAATCAACCACCAAATGCACTTAAGACCACCTCACATCTTAATCCCATGCATTCACATAATTCATCACACAAGAATTATAACATGATTACACACACAACATATTCATATATCACCAATACATTTATCAAGCAATGCACACATATTCACAAGATGTTCCCATGCATTCCATTCATACAATCTCATACAACAACATGTATTCATTATCAATTCCATAATCTAGGATTCACGCCATACGGCTACCCACAACATATATTTCACAGTATACAATTACTCAATTCCAACAAGTATTAAACCTAATCGAACAAGGAAATCGACATGGAATGGAATCACAAGAAAACCAAATGATGTCACGCTCGCTGGCTTGCTCGCCTAGCGAATCCCTAGCGAATACTCGTTATCTGTTCGCCTAGCGAACCAGCTCGCGAAGGCAAATAGAAGCCACTGACTTTGCTCGCTACCTACTCGCTGCAGCGAGGCTCTAACGAAATCCTTCGCTACCTCACTCGCTACCAGCGAACCAGATCAAATACTTTTTGCCCAAGTCTGGGACCTATCACTAACCTATTCGCTCAGCGAGTTGCTAGCGAATGTTCGCGACCTGTTCGCCTAGCGAAGGTGCTAGCGAACGTCTGCGAACTCAGAAAATTCCCACTGTCATCAAGTCCTCAACTCTTCACAAAACCAACTGATTCTTACCAACCCAGTTCCATAGCCTTAGTCTAACCTCCCCCGATTAAATTATACCACTTGTTCTCAATTTCGACCGTTAAAACTCGGTTTCTATCGATTAAATCCAATTTGCCCTAAAATAGAAGTTGTAGAAAAACAACCAACAATCTAACCCAAGCATACACAATCATACACATTGGCTAGATAATGATATTTCACACCCTTACCTCGATTAATCGATGCTTGAGAGTTGTTCTTGAGCTTTTTCCAACTTTTCCTTCTTTTTCCTTCCACTTTCTCTTCTTCCTCTATCTTTTTTTTCTCTTTCTCTTATGTTTCTATCTTCTTCCTTTCTCTCCACTTTTCCCTTATAAGTCTTTCCCTTCTAATTCTCTCCAACATCTATTAATTCATTTAATTAATCATACATTAATCAAACAATCCTCTTAAATCATTTAATTAATATAAATAATTAATTAGTGAAAATTGGACTGTTACAGTCGTCAAGAATGTGTCCTCGAACAGTGTGAAGGGGATCAAGATCCCTAAATAAAAAATAACAGGAAAATGAAAGTAGAAATAAGGAATGATTGTATCATCTGCGACAACCATATTAGCCATTTCCTTTCCAGAACACGACTCTAAGAATACATCCTTTTTATGCCCTATATTGGAAAGCCTAATCTGCCACCGAAAGGTCATTATCATTTCTTCATCAGAATAGAGAGAAACAAAGTCGTGCACACTAATGCCTTTGTCTCTCCTCCCATTAATTTCTTGTAAGAACAAGAAAAATAAAAATGTTACTATCAAAGACACTTGAGCTTCCATCTTCCCGTAATCTCGATTTGTGATATTACAAACACAATAACTCCTTAAGAGAATCCCAACAAAAAGATTAATAACAGAAGAATGAATTCATACTTGTAACTATAATTAAAAGCTTGGGAATAATGCATTTTACACCCGTATGAACTCCTGACTTTATGAATAAAAGTATGAGTGGGAAAAAAAGATTAGAATAAAAATGTGTGAGATTTTATAAGGGATGAAGTCTAATTGTAGGGGAAACCTACCGTAGTGTGAGCATCTTAATAGTTACAAGAATGAAAAAGATCCCTTGCATTTGATACAAGTGTATAGATTAAGGCCAAATTTAGTTTCCCTAGAAAGATCATCATCAATTACATTTAACTTAATACACGCTTTGCCTAATTGATGCTTGAATCTATCTCAACTAACTAATGTTTAATTTCTTTTAGTTGATTGACATTCAATTTCCCACAACTATTGCATCACTAATACCTGATAGCGTGTTCTAAAACCACCATCACAAAGGTGTCATCTTACATTTGAAGTCTCACCTGATGGACTCTACTAAGTCTCTCTTGGGGAACTCAATTAAGTCTCACCTTAAAGACTCAACTAAACCTCACCCAGAAGGTTCATCTGAAGCTTCAATAACTAAAGGTAAGAATAAAGCTGCAACTAGGCTCCTGTGGAATGCTCGAAGACGAAGGCATGTGTTATTTCCAAGTTGCCATTTTATTGGTTCAAACGCCACTCTTTTGGATAAGGCACCCCTTCTCCAGATACGTCTCTCGGATCCCTAACGCCTCTGTCCATAGTGTATGATTATGCGCAAAATGTGTATTGGGTTAACAAACGTTACCTAAGGGGTCGTGGGATTTAGCTGCCCTCAATTTTAGGGAACCAACTACCTATTTTTGCGATATACTAGGAAAACTATGACAACACATCACAAAAGTACACAAATACAAAAGTTTGTCACCTCATGTGAGCTAACTCTTGATCCTACAACAATTTTAAAATCTTTGACAACCCTTAATCACTGGCGTTGTCACACATTAAATTTTTAGATTTGCTTAGAGAGATAAAAAAGGTGCGAGAGAGGAAGTGAAAAAGAATTTGCACAAAAATGCATTTTCCTAAGAAAATGAGACGAATAAAGATTTGTGTAGAGAGATGAAAAATAATTTGTAAGAAGCAAACTTGTTTTTTTTGTTTGTGTCAATTTTTTGTTGTTAAAGTAAAGGATTTACAGAAATGAAAAAAGAAAGTAAATGATTTAATCTATTTTAAATGTTTTGATGATTTTTTTGTATAAATTTAGAACATAAATGATGAATATAATTGCTAAAAAAACTAAAGATTTAAGTCATTTTAAATATATTTTTTAATTATTTAATTTTTTTACTTACTAAAACTTTTAATTCAAAAAAATGTTTTATATTTTTAATAAAATAAATAATAATTTTAAATAATGTGAATATTTTTTTTTTGGCTTAAATACACTATTGGTCCTCCTAGTTTGTGCATTTTAAACAAATGGCTCCCTTATTACAAAACTAGCGATAATTGTCCCTTAAGTTAGATGCACTTTGGATTTACTTGGCCATCCATTCAATTTTGCTGACGTGTCATGTTTTTTAATGAGGTGGTAGTAATCCATGTATTCCATGTCATCAAATCTTATTATTTTATTATAAAATTGAATAATTTAATTTATAAATTACCTAAATCATTATTTAATTAAATATAACATAATTATAATTGTTAAAAAAATCATGGATATTATCTAATTTTTTCATTCACGTCTCCACCCGGTTACCTTCATATCTACTCAAGAACCCTAATCCCCTTTCGTTCATCTCTTTTCAATCTCACAAGGTTTTGTTTATCATCTTCACTATTCCATAAACAATTTCATCATCTTCATCTTCAAAACTCAAAAAACCCAAAAGAAACCCAAACAAAAACAAGAATAGTCAAATCCAAATTCACTATTTCATAGGTTCCTTAGAAAATTGATTTTAGGGTTTTTGAAAATGGTTGTTGTTTTTTTTTGTGAGGGAGAGGATGAGAAGATAGAGGGCGGAATGAGAAGGTATAGGAAGGTAATGGAAATGAAAAAAACGATTCTGACTTTTTATGCTTGAATAAATTCATTGTTGTTCTTGCTCACTATAAAGCAAGGCAAGCTGCTATCATGAGTTGTTTGTGTTCGGACCTCGCAAAATGTCACTATCATATGTGTTCTTGACTTAGGCTGGGGTACCATGCGAAAGAAATTTTTTTACGGGAAATATCAAAACCTTCTTTTTTTTCTTCCTGTTGTGCTAGGTTCTTCGTTCTTAACAGAGAGTATCAAAACCAGACGACACATCAGTCTATATTACCATGTTTCTCTTCATTGTGTATGAAAAATTTTAATAGTTGTTGTCCATGCTTTATGTTTAGTGTTACTGAAGTTTAATGGTTTTATTAAGGAATATTGATTCTGAAATTCTGGCCATAATGAGTTCATATTAAAAAAAAATAGTTCAAACCAAAAATAATTTTTGTAACTAATCTACTTGTGAATAAATTATATTTAATTAAATAATGATTTAGGTAATTTGCAAATTAAATTATTCAATTTTATAAAAAAAATGATAAGATTTGGTGACATGGAATACATAAATTATTGCCACCTCATTAAAAAACATGACACATTAGCAAAATTGAATGGAGGACCAAGTAAATCTAAAGTACATCTAACTTAAGAGACCATTATCACTGATTTTGTAATAGGGGAGCCATTTATTTAAAATGCCCAAATTAGGGGGACCAATAGTGCATTTAAGCCTATTTTTTAGGGGTGGCAAAGTGGGTGACCCGTTGTCGCTACTGCGAAAATCGGCGCCGGCATAACAGAAGAGTCGCCACCGTGTGTTATTTATCCCAAAGGAGGGAAAGGAAACACTCAGAGAAAACCTAACGCAAGAGGGAAAAGGAATGGTCATCGCAACCAAGTCCTGGATTCGGGATTCGGTTACGCAAGGGGAAGATATTAGCACCCCTCACGTCCATCGTACTCGATGAGATCCACGCTTGTTGTTTATCTCGAAGGGTTGATTTAATACTATCTACGCTAAGGCCTGGGTTAAAAAGAAAAGAAAATGACTCAGCAAAGTATCGCACTTTATGCTTACATATTCCCGTCTGAAACGAGAAATCAGAGTCAATGTAGTTCGCCTACCTACGGGAAAGGAGGGGAAGATTGCTCGCCGAGATATCGCATCTCGTGCCTATGTACTTTCATCTGGTATGAAAGATCATAGCAGTCGTAGTTCGGCTTACTACGGGGAGACTAGTTTAATCCTAACGTTATCATGCCAAGTTCGTCCTAAGGTTGAAGTTTGCAAAGGGGAAGACTACCCTAATGTTGTCATACATGGTTTAAAAGCCTAATGTCTATCACATTCTATCTTCAACAAGAAAGAATGGAGATCCTAAGGGATAGGCAAAGGAAGCAACAGAAAACAGATGAAATAAACAGCATACAGGAAATGCGGATTCATAAAGGTAAACATGGAATGCAAGTGAGGGAGGAAGTCATCTCAACCTCAAGCCCATAATGACTGGAAAATGGCCTATTTTAAACATGCAATCTTGGCCACAAGTGATTATAAAGTGATACGAGGCAATAAAACCTACGAATGACATACATATACTACGATTAGGAATCATAACGCGCTATCATGAAAATATGGAACCTAATGGGCAATTATGTATGATAAAACCAGCCAATCAATGATCTACACATCCTATATAATGTCTATAATGAGCAATAGGAACCCTAGCGTTCATCACACAAACAATTCGAGGCCGTTGGAGCCAAAATAAAACCGAAGTCCGTTCGAATGTCCATATTACAAGTCCGAATACAAAAATATAAGAAAAATAGAAAAAGGTGCTAAAAAATTCAAATAAAAATCTCCAATGCCCTACATCAAGTCACAAACCAGGGGTGAGAGATACAACAAAAATATCCAAAGAGAAATGGCCAAACAAGTTGAAACTATGTCATGTATACCAAAAGAAAGGTTAAAATGGAGCATGTTAAAGAAAGCATCCAAAACCAACTAAAATGGTACAATAAAATTCCCACAAAAATATATCACAATACCTCAACATGTGTATGAGATCCCTGCAAAAGTTTAGGAAAAAATATGTAATTTTGATGGGTCAAAGAAAATTCACAACATGATAGCACCAGCATTGGCCTTTTTATGACGACTACAATGTAAAAAATCTAATAAAATGACGAAAAATGGAAAAAATATGGTTCCATTTCTATAAAATTCTAGACATCTTGAAGATTATGCAGAAAAAAATAGGAATAAAAAAGACTAACTTTCCTATTTTTTATGATTATTTGAAGTCAGCATATAAATCAGAAAAATAAAAGAACATGGAATAGCACATGAACACATGAGAAAAATGAGATAAATGGTGAGGATAAATAAAAAGTGTACAGCCAGGAATCGAACAGAGGTACATGGGGGCGTGGTGGCTGAGTTGGCGCGCCACCTCAATTAATGAGGTGTGATGTGGCAGCGCGTGTGGCACATTCCTGGACGTTCGATCGGATGACCAAGTCAAAATTTCAACACAATCCAACGGCAACCGCTCGTCTTCTTCGTTGGGAACATTTGCTGGCCGGAAATATGCAAACCGCGGCCAGAAAACGCAAGCTCCGCCGGCGAGCTTCATGTGGTTCTATCTTCTTCAATTCTTGACCAAACGCAATGTTCTTTAGATGAATCTTGTGGGATTTTTCGAGAGGAATCCGAATATATCATTATTTTCCACTGAAATGGCCTCTAACTCAAAAACCGTATATGAATCTCAAACTTTCAAGAACACCAAATTGTCACAAAAACCATCTTTTTTGTACTAGAATCCATGTAGGAGATGAGAGCAATGTAATGCAACAACAATAATGCAAGAAAGACTCATAAATCATGAGTTATGGTGAATTCTTTATACCTCCGAAAATGACTCTTTTGAGCTTCAATGGAGCACGAATTTCTTTGGAAAATTATGTAGAAATATTCAACAATCCATGGTAGAGGTATTAGGATGAAGGAGAATGCTTGAATTGGTGAAGAAAATGAAAATTAATTTTCACTTGGAGCTTACTTTTCATGTTACTACAACCATGGTGTTGCACTAAAAACTTCTCAAAAATTGATGGAAAAATTCTATGGAGTATATTGAATATGTTTGCAATGAGAAAGGATAAAAAAAGTGGAGAGAAAAGGGAATTGAAAAATCAATTTTTCAAATGTAGAAAATTGTGGGAAAATGAAAAAAATGGTGGAAGAAGAAATGCAAATGCCTTGATTTTGGTTTATATACATTTCATGCATCATAAGAAACTTCCAAGGCCAAAAATAGTTCCTTGTTTCTAGTTTTAAGACAAAAATCCAAAGTGTTACTTGAATTGTAAGAAATCTTGAAATAGCTCATGATAAAATCCTCAAATGAAAAATGTAATAATGTCATTGTTCTTAAAACATGATTTCCATTCAAAATGAGTACAAATATGGATTGGTTTGGTTAAATTTTGACAAAATACCAAACTAGGCCATTTCACATGTTTTCACCAAAGTGACTTTTATCAAACTTCCACCATGAGCTAACCCATTAAAACCTTGAGGTTTAGTTGACCCAATGACACCATTCGGAGCAATTTTCATGTTGGAAAAAAGTCTATTTGAGTTATGCAAAGTATTGAACTTGACCTGTAATTTTATGACCTGTAATCATAGTTTCCCAACTCATTGATAATCTTCAGTTGGCCTCTAAGTCAGGGGATGAACCCCACACAAGCATCTGAACTTCTCAAGGGCATGAACCACTTCCTGGTGACTTTAGTGACTCCTTAAGCTCGAATAAAACCTCTAGATAGGCCTCTCTCGATGTATATCACACTTGATCCCCTGCATAAATGCTAATGCAATGCTATAATAATGCTATGATGATGTTATGCTAATGCAAAAACAAGAAGGAAAAGGTTGGACAAATTTTGGGGTGCAACACCCGTCCCGTTTGGGCCTGCCACATTTAAGCTCGTCGAAAAGCAGGGTGGGGCAACTAAGGCGTCACAACTCAAAAGTCAATCTCACCCCGTTTACTAACGAGTTGGCGGGCCAACCCGCCAATTTTTTTTTTTTTTACAATTTAATTTACTGCATAATTTATAAAATTGTTAAACATTACAAAAGAGACCGACAAATTTTACCAATGCATAGTAAAACTTTAACAAGTTTTAATGCAAATGTCATATTCTAAAACATAAACAAACAACATAACTATAATACCCAACACTTAAAACAAACACACTAAAACCCAAAAATTCATAACTTATTATCATAATGAGAAATAAACCCCTATGTGCAAAACTTACCTTATAGTTTTAGAATCCGACTTCAATGACAACGAGTAATAGAAAATAGAAAAAAAAATGTATTCTCTATGTTTTGCAATAATGACTTTTTCTACTACGAGTGAAAATAAATAACTAAGCAGACACCAATTAATGTCTTTAAAATGAGATGTTTGTGGTTATGTGAAAAATGAATATTAGAGTTTGAAGAAATGATGGTTGTTTTAAAAATATATCTACTACATACCACGTTAATATTATTTTAAGTCCAAATAAAAAAAAATAAATTTTTTAAACAAAAAATCCGTGAGCGAAACCCGCCCCGCCCTCGGTCTGTTTTAAAAGTGGGTTAGGTGGGACGGGGCAACTTAAGACACCGAGCCGAAAACTTCACCCTGCCCCGTCAAAAATGGTGGGTTAAACGGGCGGGCCCAACCCATTTTGCCACCCTTAATTTTTTTGAGAGGTTCTTATGACACACCTTGGATCTCTTAGCCACCATGCGCGTTTCCTTAAATGCCCCAAACTCTGGAGATATATCTTCAGACGCACCTTTTTTTTACTCAATTTTGAATTTTTTCGGAGATACATTTTCGAAATCACCATAAAACACGTATTTTATTCGTTTTTGAGTCAGACCCCCAAATTTATAAATAAATTATTTTCGGAGATATATTTCCAAAATCTGAAGGCATTTAAAGAAACACGTATAGTGGCTAAAAAACCTAAAAGGTGGGATAAGAAATCCCATTTTTTTTTAACTTTATATAGATTCTTCTGACACACGAAATAACATGGAATTAAAATCGTAACACTAAAAATAAAAAAATAAATCTTTAATTTTTAAATAATAACCCCAAATAATGTGGAATTAAAATCCTTAAATTAAAAAGAGAAATTAAAAATTTATTTTTTAAAATAAAAAAATAAAAGGATTAAAACTGTAATTAAATTAAATTAATTTATAAAATAAAAAGAAAAAAATGAAAAAAAGAAAAGAAAGAAGAGATATAGATATAACAAAAAAGAGTTTTTCACGTCATTGCTCCATTCCGAGACCGCAACACATCACAACAAACCCTAGTCGCAAAATTGTTAATCCTCCTCCTCTACTCTCATCAATCTGAATCTCTTCACTATGGACGCTCAGAGAGCTCTCCTCGACGAACTCATGGGTTCAGGTACTACTGTCTATTTCCCCCAATTGAATTATTTATTCGATCTCATTTCTAAATTGAATAATTTGTTCTCGAATTCAGCACGAAACTTGACGGAGGAAGAGAGAAGGGGGTACAAGGAAGTTAGCTGGGACGATAGAGAAGTATGTGGATTCTATATGGTCAGGTTTTGTCCTCACGATCTCTTCGTCAACACGCGTAGTGATCTCGGTGTGTTTTTCTTCATCAATTCTATACTAAACTTTTGCATCATGATTTGGATTTAATATTCTTCATTTTGAATAGTTTGTTGTATAAGTTTTAATGGATTTAAACTGACGCAGGACCTTGCCCAAAAATACATGACCCTAAGTTGAAAGAAAGGTAAAAAACATATATTTATTCATCAATATATTTTATTTCATTATTGAATAGTTTGAGATTTCTGATGACATGATGTTTGCTGCCTCTGAATTCTTGCTGCAATTATTTCTGAGTACCGGAGTAAATTGTTTTAGATATGTCTTCTTAAAGATGTAATTTTTGATTTTTTAAATTGTTGAATGAGCCACACTATGAGGTTTTACATGCGTGCCTATCATATTCAATATCAATTTCATCACTCGTAATTCAGTTGGAGCTAGGATCATTTGTTCTATTATCAAAAAAGGTGCACCGCATTGACGTTGTCTTCCTTTAAAAGTTTCCACTCCTTTGCAGATTTTACCTTGTCATTTATGATATTTGATAACATAACATGACTACAATATTTTGGCACTGATAGTATTCTATCAGACTTTACTGTCATATATGTTTATCCCTTGACATGTTTACTCTATGCAGACTTGTCATATATATGTTTATCCATGATATGTTGATAAGTGCCCATAATTGCATAGACTAGTTTCAAATTTAATCAGTTTTACTTTGCTGGTGACTTCAGTTTTGAAAATTCCCCAAGACATGATGCCTATGTACCCAAATTTGAAGCCGAACTTTCTCAATTTTGTGAGAAATTGGTAAGTCAGCTATCTCTTATCATCCTCATCCTACGTCTATGAAGCACGGACACGATACGAGTATTGGATACGTATTGTATCCTATACGGCAATACGTTATTAATTGAAAAAGACTAGATACGATATGTTTAAGATACACATAAAAAATATGATAATAAGAACTTATTTAGAATATTTTAGATGGATAAAAATGATAACTATATTATGTTAATAAAATTTTGTTCCTGCATAGATAAAAGTAATTATATGTGAAAAGAAAATTATATTTAATATGAATTAAATTTAAAATATTGAAAATTGATAAGAAATGATGGGAAATTAAACCATTATTGTAAAATGGTAAGTTTCTAGAAATAATTAATTAGGGTATTAAAGAATGACCATTAAAAAATTAAAAGGAATGAAAAGTCATTAAAAAAAAAGAGTCAATTAAAAATTGAAAAGACATGTATCTGGGACGTATCGTAGGTGTATCACCGTCATATCGAAAACTTTCTATTTGTTTTTTAAAATAAATAAATTCGGATACTTCTTCGATAGGTATCGGTATGTATCAGATACGATTCGGTTGAGTTTTTGAAGTATCCGTGCTTCATAGCCCTACGTTCGAAGGAGTTGACCTTTGTTTGTATGTTGATGTTCTTCATATTTTCTGGTGTAATAATCACAGGTGATGGACCTGGATAGAAGAGTAAAACGTGGCCGGGAACGTCTTAATCAAGAGGTGGAGCTACCACCGCCGCCACCACTGACAGCTGAAAAATCTGAACAGCTATCTGTGCTGGAGGAGAAAATAAAGAACCTTCTGGAACAAGTTGAATCTCTTGGTGAAGCTGGGAAGGTTGATGAAGCTGAAGCTCTAATGCGAAAGGTGCTGAAGATGATGATAGACCTTCTTCCCTTGCATATACTTTTGATGATTTATTAGGTTTCTATGATGCTAATTGTAGAAATGACTTTGTGAGGATTTACCTTTGAAAGATCCAAGACTGGGTTTCACTTGGATTTATTTTTTGGGGATGTTTCTTTCAGGTGGAGACACTTAATACTGAGAAGGCAGTCTTGACACAGCCTCAAAATGAAAAAGTGTTAATGCTTCAGGAGAAGAAAATGGCACTCTGTGAGGTATGCGGTTCTTTTCTTGTGGCAAATGATGCTGCAGAAAGAACTCAGTCTCATGTCGCAGGAAAGCAGCATGTTGGCTATGGCATGGTTCGTGATTTCATAAATGAATACAAAGTGAGTTTTATCCTAAACAAATTTTTACATTACTTTTATAAAATCTTTCTTAAAATTAGTTGGTATATTGTGTATTTCAGACTGCTAAGGAAAAGGCTATTGAAGAAGAAAGATTGGCTCGGGAAAAAGAGATAGAAGAGCGAAGAAAGCAAAAGGAGAAGGATAATGAGAGAAAGAGACGGAGTGATTCAAGTGATAGGGAGAAATATCGTGATAAAGATCGAGACAGGGAGCGTGATCGGTACAGAGATAGAGACTCAGAACATGAAAGATCTCGGGAATATGAAGTTAGAGGTAATCGAGATCGGGGAAGGGGGATGGATTCTAGGTCGAGGAATGGAAAAAATGGGGGTAGAGACAGGTACCGCAATCGGAGCAGATCACGTTCCCCTATAAGGCATAACTACAGAAGGTCTTGAAGTCCAGTTTGCTCCAAGTAGTGGAATTTCTTGATAGATGTCAGAATTTGAATTTAAAAGAGGTAGACCTTAATATCCTGAGACTTTCATCAATATGTTCTTTTGGAGTCTTAATTTTCCTCATCATCAAGGGTGAATTTACCTTTTTCCCATCTCAGAGCTTTCCTGAGACTATACAAACTCCTTTTCATCAATGTTATTAGTGGAGAAAAGGTTCGAGGTAGGCATTTCACTGTTGTAACTTTTCTTACAAATTTATTTTAAGTGATTTATGATAGTTCATCTCAAACATTGTGTACCTGCATTTTCTGGAAATCATTTGATTGAGTAGAGAGATGTCAGACACAAAATTACATGATTGCTTATCATTGCTGCAAAAGGGGATGGTTTACTCTTGTTTTGAGGTAACATGTGAATCTTATAACCCTGAGACAAATAAATTGGTATTTGTTTTCCCTTGTCTGTTTCATTACTTGTTTCTTAAGTTGATATAAACCAGCACAGGTTTATAAATGCTCTGCTTATTCTGACATGCATTTGACATTGAACTACAACACTCTGAAGGCACCGGTTTAGAAGTTAGAAGATATAGGTAAACTTACTGAATTTGCTGTTGGATGTTTCCCCAATCTATCGTATTGGCATTTATAAGTATTGGGATTTATAAGTATTGGGATTTATGATATACTGGGTATGATATTTTAGACATGGGTTCCCATTTATGGGGAAAAGATAAGTGCATATTGTCCACTCACAAGTTAGCAGTTTCCTTTGAATTTATCCAATTGGTAATGGCTTGGAATGCTGAATTAGCTCAGCAATAAAAATATAACTTGATTTATAAAATGCTGTTTGAATTGAACATTCATAGGACTGAAAATACAGTATTTGGCTCTTTTCCAAGTTATTTGATAGCAGAAATATTGTCGTTTGCATGAAAAACCGTCATTGAAATGGGGTATTAGGTTGCTTCCTTTTGTTTTGTGAACAAAGTGTCTGTGTGATGGGTGGTAATTGGCTCTCATCTATTATCGAGTGTTAAATTTGGTGTTAAGAAGTACAAATCCCGTGATATTTAATTGTTAGAACAGGTTGCGATACGGGCAGGAAAAGCTTGTTCTTTTTATTGTGGACAATTGTTGGAGCTGTTATTGTTTCACACATCAAGTTTAAAGATGTATTTTGATTAAAAAAAATCAACCAAGTCTAGTTGGTAAATATATATTCACAGGCATAATTATTGAAATATTTTGAAAATAACGGATTGATACATCATATGTAAATGTTAATAAGTATTTATAATACAGGTTTAGATTAAAATCTAAAACCCAAACATGAAATGTATAATAGTTTGTCTCGGTAGATTGATTTAGTATCTGAATTGCTATGTATCTAAGCACAGGCAGCATGACAATATAGATTTAGTATCTGAATTGGTATGTATCTAAGCACAACCAACATAACAATATAGATTCTCCTTATTTTTTTATTCTTACAAAATGATATATAAATTATCCTCCTTGCGATGTATATGCAAACAATAATCATATTTGGCAATAAACTTCACCAAATTTATGCAATTTTTAAAACTAAAATATAACAATATTGATTCAAATTCAAATTGATAATAAGATTTTGTTAAAAAAAATTATAAACAAACTCACAAATAGCATAAAATAACAAATTGCTTACTTATATTCAAATGTTTACAAATATAATAAGGGTAACTTAAACATGTGCCCTTAGGGCGGAAAAAAATTGTGTTGGAAAAATCAATAAAAAATTAATAATCAACGTTTAATTAAAACAATGTGCAATTTCCAAAAGAAATTTCTATATTTAAATCTAGTCACGACAACATTATCTGTATCAACAGTTACTCACATAACCTACCTTGAGTTTGACATAATCTATATGAGCAGCCATGAACCTTACTCACATAACCTACCTTGAGTTTGACATAATCTATATAAGCAGCCATGAACCTATCAGGAAATCTATTTTGAATGTGCTTGAATTTAGATTAAAATTTTTCTTAGATTTTAAAATATGGAAACGAATCAAGGAATAGAAATACTAATACTCACTTTGAGAATATTAGTATTCACTCTGAATTTGCCATCAAACCTGTTCTATTTTTATTTTGTTTTGATAACTTTACAATATTATTGGTATAATAAGTGATACTTTGTTTTGATAACTTTAGAATATTATTGGTATGATAAGTGATATTATTAGTGTCCCGGTTTCCGGTCCGGTTTTCAAAACATTGCCTTCAAGTGTAGCTTTAGATTTTGGGTGGCGCCTAGAGGTAGTAAAGTGTCGGGCAAACTACTCCTTAAGACTCATTCATGACGTGATCGAACCCCGAGGAAGGCTCTTGTACCAAGTCATAGCTCACTTCTTAAGGGTGGTGGGAAACAACCTGCATTTGATCGCTCCAAGGACATAGTGATGGTGCATCATGGCCTCAATGTTTTCTATGTGATCACCAGGGTCGGTGGTACCATCATAGAGAGCTAAAGGGGGAGGTTTCTCCAACCCGCGCGGAATGCGGGTGTCCATGATCTCTTGTGACAAGGGACCGCTTGCGTTGTCTTTGTTGCTCGTGTTGGGTGACCTGCTGAACGAATAACTGCGTTCTCGGCTCCTGCTGCATCGAGGAGAACTTTCATGTCGGCTTCGGTGCTCTTCTCGAGGCTTTTCGAAAGGCCTGATATTTTTGGATACAGGGGAGTGCCTGGATTTTCGAGGAGAGGTACGATCGCGCTTTCGAATGGTCTCATTTCCATGCTTTTCCAATTTGGATCATACTTTGGCAAGGGAGATGCTTCTAAATTCATCTCGACGATGCTTCTGACGAGAGGAATGTGACCGGCGAGATGGGCTGAGGGATCTTCGCGAGGGAGGTCGTTCTCTGATGGTGTTTTCCAGCATGTGGATTTTTTCTCCTTGTTGGAAGAGCAAATAGTTGGATTTGTTGATGGTGGCGATGAGGACCGTTGTGCAAGGGTTGGCATCTTGTGGGATGATGGTAGATTTGTTTGCATGGTCGAAACCTTGGACACGAGGCTTCACGTTGTCAGGAGATGTTGGCTTTTAGCTCCTATGATCAACTTCTCTGGTGGCAGCTCCGAGAATGAGAGTTTCGTTACAACCCAGAACGGTGACGAGGGAATCTTGCTGGGCGTCATTACGGTGATAGGCCATGACGATGAAAGTACAGCGAGGTAGCTTTGGTCTTTTGTTTGGGAAGATTGGGAAATCTTGGTTAAAAAAGACGGGGGAGCTGGTTTTCCCATAGACGACGCCACTGATATGTTATGATCAGAATAGATAGTCTTGGCCTTCAATTTAGGGCAACAACAGTGGTTGTAGGAGAGGAGGGGGTGTACCTGCAAGATACTCTGATGCCAAATTAAGTGTTTGGCTAAAGAGAGAAAGAAAGTGTGAGTGTTTAGGTATGAGCAAGAATGATTAGAATACCTGACTCTCTCAAGAGAGAGGGTATTTATAAGATTCCCCCTAGCGCGGGGCCAAGGTCCCACATGTGACTGAAATATCTGGTCGGTCAATGAGGGACTGCCAGGTGGAAGATCTAGCGCGTGATCTTTGACTTGGTCCAACTGCCTCTGTGACTTTTGGAGGGACAATTGGTCGCGTGAACTTTCAAGCGCGTAGGGGACATGTCCCCAACGACTATGTGCTCCAACGACTATATTATATCCAATGACTATATTGTGCCCTATGGTTGCATTGTTCCCAACGGCTATATTGGGCCCTATGGTCGCATTGGGCCTGGCCTCAAGGTAGACTGGATTGGGCCTTGCCCAGTACAGTCCAGAACATTAGTATTATTGTTCATGTTAGTATGCTGACGTCGAATTATTATTTTTTATTATCCATTATTTTTAATTTCACATAATATATAATTTTTTCAATTATTTTAATCTTGTGAAAAAAATTCAAAATTTAGCAACTTGCAAGATCAAACCAAGATCACCTTGATTGCAAGCCATGCTCTGGTTCTGGGTGAGATCTAGGGAACGATACTTTCTGGTACTATGGACAAAGAAGGAGGATTTGTGAACAGACCACCTGTTCTGGACGGGAGTAATTATGACTATTTGTTACCTCGTATGGTTGCCTTCTTAAGATCTCTGGACAAAAAGGCATGGAAAGCTGTTATAAAAGGATGGGAACATCCTGTGATTATTGATTAAGATGGAAAGACCACATCTGACTTGAAGCCGAAAGAAGAATGGATAAAGGAAGAGGATGATCTGGCTCTTGGTAACTCCAAAGCCTTGAATGCTCTATTCAATGTAATTGATAGGAACATATTCAGATTAGTAAACAACTGTGAGGTAGCTAAGGATGCCTGAAAGATTCTCAGGACTACTCATGAAGGTACATCCAAGGTAAAGATGTCTAGACTTCAACTACTAGCTACAAAGTTTGAAAACCTAAGGATGAAAGATGATGAAAACATACATGACTTCCATATGAATATCCTTGAAATAGCCAATGCTTCAAGTGCCCTAGGTGAAAAGATGTCTGAAGAAAAGCTGATAAGAAAAATTCTCAGATCTCTTCCCAAGAGATTTCACATGAAGGTAATTGCTATAGAGGAAGCACAAGACATCTGCAAAATGAGAGTTGATGAACTCATTGGATCTCTCTTAACCTTTGAAGTAGGGATGAGTGACAAAGCTGATAAGAAAAAGAGCATAGCTTTTGTATCAAATACTGAAAATGGAGAGGATGAATCAAACGAGGATACTAATGAAAGTTTATCAAATGCCATAGTGCTTCTTGGAAGACAGTTCAACAAAGTGATGAAAAGAATGGATATGAAGTCAATACCTAATGTCAAGAACATCTCTCATGACACCAGTAGGTCCAATGATGCAGGTAGAAGAACCAGGACTGAAGAAAATCCCACAAATAGAAAAGGAATACATCGCCATGGGTGTGAAGGTTTTGGTCACATCAGAGCTGAATGCCCAACCTATCTCAAGAAATAAAAGAAAAGTCTAGCTGTATCTTGGACTGATGAGGATTCTGACAGTGATCTTGAAGAAGAGTCTGCCAAACATGTAACTGCCCTGACTGGAAGATACTACTTTGATGAAGACTTTATTGAAGATGAATTAACTTTTGAAGAACTTGTAGCCTCTTACAAAGAGTTGTGCCTTAGAAGCGAAGAGGTATGCCATCAAGCTGAAAAACAGAAGAAACTCATCATCAAACTGAAGACTGAAAAAGAGGAACACCTTACAACCATCAAGGAATTGAATGATGAAGTTGCTGAACATCTTAAAACCATCACTAAGATGAATGATGAAATTACTCAACTAACTTCCCAGCTTGATCAAATGGGGAATTCTGTGAGAATGATGAACAGTGGTACCAAAACCTTGGATATGATTCTTCAATCTGGAAGAAGGACAGGAGACAAGACAGGGTTAGGATTTGATAATCCTGCCTCACACCACAAGCCTTCTGGAGCCAACCAAAAGATGTTCCATCTAATGTCTCAACATCACAAAAATCAACCCAACCAACCAAGAAAATTCCATAGATGAAGATGCCACCATTGTGGACGCTTTGGTCATATAAATCCTTTTTGTTTCACACTGCATGGATATCCTAAGTCTATGCCTCAAGCAAGACCTGATCACAACATTCACTCCTCTAGTAAGCAATGGGTTCCCAAGGCTCTTGCTACAAAGCAATGGGTTCCAAAAACTACCACCACTTGCCTAATAGCTTATATGTCCCTGAAAGTCTCTACTAAGGAAGATTGATACTTTGATAGTGGGTGCTCAAGACACATGACAAGGATAAAAAATCTGCTAATTGACATCAAACCTCACTCTACCAGCTATGTGACTTTTGGATATGGTGCTAAAGGTGAAATAAAGGGAATTGGAAAATTAAACTGCTCAGGAACTCCTGATCTCGACAATGTTCTGCTAGCCAAAGGATTGACTGCTAACTTGATTAGCATCAGTCAACTGTGTGATCAGGGTCTCAATGTCGACTTCACAAAATTCGAATGCTTAGTGACTAATGAAAAGGGAGAGCTAATCATGAAGGGAGTCATATCCAAAGACAATTGCTACCTATGGGCCTCTCAAGAATCCAAGTGTGCTCTTGCCAAAGAAGATGAAGTGAAACTATGGCACTAGAAACTTGGTCATCTGCATCTGAAAGGAATGAAGAAAATCATATCTATGAAAGCTGTCAGAGGAATTCCTAAGCTGAAGATTGAAGAAGGAAAAATCTGTGGTGAATTCCAAATAGGAAAGCAGACTAGGATGTCACACTAGAAGATTCAACACCTCACTACTTCTAAAGTGTTGGAACTTCTTCACATGAACTTAATGGGACCTATGCAGGTGGAGAGTCTTGGTGGAAGGAAGTATACTTATGTTGTAGTGGATGATTTTTCAAGGTACACCTGGGTGAATTTTATAAGAGAAAAAATTGAAGTGTTTGATGTGTTTCAAGATTTGTATCAGAAGATTCAAAGAGAAAAGGAAAGCAAGGTTGTCAAAATCAGAAGTGATCATGGGAAGGAATTTGAAAATCAAAAGTTTGCTGAATTATGTTCTTCTGAGGGAATCAGTCAGGAATTCTCTTCTCCTATTACTCCTTAATAAAATGGAGTTGTAGAAAGGAAGAATAGAACCATCCAAGAATCTGCCAGAGCAATGATCCATGCTAAGAAACTGCCTTACCATTTCTATGCTGAAGCCATGAACACTGTCTGCTATGTTCATAACAGAGTTACCTTAAGAACATGAACAATGACCAAACTTTATGAAATTTGGAAAGGAAGAAAGCCTACTGTCAAATACTTCCATGTGTTTGGGAGCAAGTGCTACATACTTACAGATCGTGACCATAGAAGGAAGATGGACCCTAAAAGTGATGAGGGTATATTCTTAGGCTACTCCACCAACAGCAGAGTGTCGCTACTCGAAAAATGCAACGACGGGGAGGCGAGAAAGAAAGAAAGAAGAGTCGCCACCGAACTTTATTTATCCAATGAGGGGAAAGGAAAATATCGAGAAAACCTTAAGAAAGGAACGGATAAGATGGTCTCACAACCAAGAACGGGTTCGGAAGCCAGTTATGTGAAGGGAAGGTATTAACACCCCTCGCATCCATCGTACTCGAGGGGAACCATTTGTTTGTCGACGTGTGATAATATTTTCTTAAAGATTATGCTATAAAAGAGTGTTCCACGGGGTAAAAGAAGGGTTAGAAACAGGGGAAAGAGAGGTAACGAGGGAAGAAGCGAGAAAGAACTGACTCGGTAGGACTTCGCGGTCCTAGGCCTACGTATTCTCAACGGATATGAGAAAGTCGGAGTCGACGTAGTTTGGGGAACTACAGATATAGGGGGAATGTGCTCGGCAAGGATTGTGGCCCTTGTGTCTACGTATCTTTACTTGCAAGAGGTAAAGAATCAGAGCAGTCGTAGTTCGACCTATGGTTTGCGGATGAGTTTTGGTAGACGCTGCTATCGTGCGCATTCTAGCAGTTTAGGTGTTTTGCTGCTCGCATGTGAGGAGACTTAAGCGCTACCTGTTTGCGGTAGAACGGACGTAGCATGCCTTTCTGGGAAA